>CM034531.1:39848364-40292284 GCA_020002185.1 Paraescarpia echinospica
TGTTCATATCAAAAATATGCCAATTTGAGATATTCTAACCATTTAAAGCGTAATATGTTTACGAGGGTATACTATTCGTTTAAGGAAAGATAGACTTGTGCGTGCTTCCAATGGGAATAAAGCAACTCAAGAAATATACTGATTTGAACGACTCGGCCCATCTAATGAGGAATACGTTTACGATGTATCTTCCTCTTTGGGGAAAAATATTCGTTTTAGCATCCAGGACATTGCCCGTGTAACTACAATAAGTATACAATGTTGTAAGATGTGTATAGATTGTCATTAATCTGCCGTGATCTTACAGGTCGTTGTGTTTCACATCTGTCTTCCTTGCGAGTTAAGATCATCGCTGGCTGGCACCGATGTGTATGTATGCGTGGACACCACTAGAAGACTATCATACTGGGGTCTCCAGCCCCTTCTGTCCTTCCCCGCGCTCCGGGCCTTTCGCACTGTTCTTCTCTACTAATGGAAGGACCATCTGCTTCGTGCTCTTTTCAGTCGAATCGTCATTGCCAGACATGTGCTGTTTGGCTGGAGGGTGGCGATGCGGTTGCGTTTGGTGACGGTGACGATTCGCACGTTCGCTTCCGTTCGCGGCTGACTTTGCATTTGACTTAGCCGCTTCCTTCCGACGACTGTTTTGCTTGCGTTCATCGCCGCCCGCTGACGTGTAGCTTGCCCCACAATTGTCGATAAGTCTACAGTGTGCGTCAAGTTTCCCTTCCCTCTCTTCCGAGTATTTCCCATGCCCCTTCTCCCCGACCACTTCTCCGTATGTCGACCCATCGCTGCGACTCTTCCCCGCTCCATGGCAGAATGTCACTTCGCGACGGCGCATTTCCATGCGCAAAAATATCGCTCCGCAGATGACGATGATGATAGACGGCCAGAGCATGCAATGAATCACCTCCGTCTTGGTGTATCGTTTTGATTCGATCACCCTCTGATAGTCTGTCGTGTCGTAGAAACACTTGAACGGAGTCACCTTGCGTGACCACCATTCGTTGGCGTACTTCTCTACGGCGGCTTTGTTGTCTTCTGGTCGCTTCATGCAGATACTGATCGAGCACTGTAAAGAAAAGACACAAATGCAGTAGACATGTTCAGGGTTAATAGGAATGTAACAAGACTTACAACGTTGACATGTTAGCGTATGTATTCAGTAATTCATATTCCATTCACAATTGTTTATTATAAAATATAAGGAGCCGATGGATATGTCATAATTGGCTATTGAAACTGAAAAGCCTGATACTGGAACATGCGCACACATATATTGTTATGACACTGTATGTGAGATGTACACACATAATACAGGAACATGTGCACACATACATTGTTATGACACTGTATGTGAAATCTACACACATAATACTGGAACATGTGCACACACACATTGTTATGACACTGTGTGTGAGATGTACACACATAATACTGGAACATGTGCACACATACATTGTTATGACACTGTATGTGAGATGTACACACATAATACAGGAACATGTGCACACATACATTGTTATGACACTGTGTGTGAGATGTACACACATAATACTGGAACATGTGCACACACACATTGTTATGACACTGTGTGTGAGATGTACACACATAATACTGGAACATGTGCACACACACATTGTTATGACACTGTGTGTGAGATGTACACACATAATACTGGAACATGTGCACACAGACATTGTTATGACACTGTATGTGAGATGTACACACATAATACAGGAACATGTGCACACATACATTGTTATGACACTGTGTGTGAGATCTACACATATAATACTGGAACATGTGCACACACACATTGTTATGACACTGTGTGTGAGATGTACACACATAATACAGGAACATTTGCACACATACATTGTTATGACACTGTGTGTGAGATGTACACACATAATACAGGAACATTTGCACACATACATTGTTATGACACTGTGTGTGAGATGTACACACATAATACTGGAACATGTGCACACATACATTGTTATGACACTGTGTGTGAGATGTACACACATAATACAGGAACATTTGCACACATACATTGTTATGACACTGTGTGTGAGATGTACACACATAATACAGGAACATGTGCACACATACATTGTTATGACACTGTATGTGAGATGTACACACATAATACTGGAACATGTGCACACATACATTGTTATGACACTGTATGTGAGATGTACACACATAATACAGGAACATGTGCACACATACATTATTATGACACTGTATGTGAGATGTACACACATAATACAGGAACATTTGCACACATACATTGTTATGACACTGTGTGTGAGATGTACACACATAATACAGGAACATGTGCACACATACATTGTTATGACACTGTATGTGAGATCTACACACATAATACTGGAACATGTGCACACATACATTGTTATGACACTGTGTGTGAGATGTACACACATAATACAGGAAAATGTGCACACATACATTGTTATGACACTGTATGTGAGATCTACACACATAATACTGGAACATGTGCACACACACATTGTTATGACACTGTGTGTGAGATCTACACACATAATACAGGAACATTTGCACACATACATTGTTATGACACTGTGTGTGAGATGTACACACATAATACAGGAACATGTGCACACATACATTGTTATGACACTGTATGTGAGATGTACACACATAATACTGGAACATGTGCACACATACATTGTTATGACACTGTATGTGAGATGTACACACATAATACAGAAACATGTGCACACATACATTATTATGACACTGTATGTGAGATCTACACACATAATACAGGAACATTTGCACACATACATTGTTATGACACTGTGTGTGAGATGTACACACATAATACAGGAACATGTGCACACATACATTGTTATGACACTGTGTGTGAGATGTACACACATAATACAGGAACATGTGCACACACACATTGTTATGACACTGTGTGTGAGATGTACACACATAATACTGGAACATGTGCACACACACATTGTTATGACACTGTGTGTGAGATGTACACACATAATACTGGACCATGTGCACACATACATTGTTATGACACTGTGTGTGAGATGTACACACATAATACAGGAACATTTGCACACATACATTGTTATGACACTGTGTGTGAGATGTACACACATAATACAGGAACATGTGCACACATACATTGTTATGACACTGTATGTGAGATCTACACACATAATACTGGAACATGTGCACACATACATTGTTATGACACTGTGTGTGAGATGTACACACATAATACAGGAAAATGTGCACACATACATTGTTATGACACTGTATGTGAGATCTACACACATAATACTGGAACATGTGCACACACACATTGTTATGACACTGTGTGTGAGATCTACACACATAATACAGGAACATTTGCACACATACATTGTTATGACACTGTGTGTGAGATGTACACACATAATACAGGAACATGTGCACACATACATTGTTATGACACTGTATGTGAGATCTACACACATAATACTGGAACATGTGCACACATACATTGTTATGACACTGTGTGTGAGATGTACACACATAATACAGGAAAATGTGCACACATACATTGTTATGACACTGTATGTGAGATCTACACACATAATACTGGAACATGTGCACACACACATTGTTATGACACTGTGTGTGAGATCTACACACATAATACAGGAACATTTGCACACATACATTGTTATGACACTGTGTGTGAGATGTACACACATAATACAGGAACATGTGCACACATACATTGTTATGACACTGTGTGTGAGATGTACACACATAATACTGGAACATGTGCACACACACATTGTTATGACACTGTGTGTGAGATGTACACACATAATACTGGACCATGTGCACACATACATTGTTATGACACTGTGTGTGAGATCTACACACATAATACTGGAACATGTGCACACACACATTGTTATGACACTGTGTGTGAGATGTACACACATAATACTGGAACATGTGCACACATACATTGTTATGACACTGTATGTGAGATGTACACACATAATACTGGACCATGTGCACACACACATTGTTATGACACTGTATGTGAGATGTACAACATGCATAGATAAAACTACTCCATCAGTTCAATTTTTCTTTCATTTTTCCTTACCTTTCGGACTAATTTCGTTAAAAAGCAATCCTACCTAGTATTCAATATGATATGCTGACTCGTTTGTACATATTTTGCTATTTTGTTTTGGTGAAATTTGAAGACCAAAAAAATTAGTTACGAATGGATCCGTCCGATACTAATGCCGTGCATATGCTCGGTGTCCAAATATAATACGCTCGGAAAGGTACACATTTGTACATATATATTTCGTACATCAATTGTACTCGCAAACATCTGCTAACGGTAGCGGAAATTGCAGAGGTCATATGAAAACATGGGAGATACGTGACGGCACATCGGATGATGGTAACATAAATCTTGAAAAGGTCTGATAAGTTATTGTGTGGGAAGAATGACTATGTGAGGGAAAGGGCGACCACTCATTGATTAGGCCAGCATTCGCCGAGTCAACACTTATGACTCTCACTCGGATGCTTGTATGTCTATATTCCAACGCCACGTCAACAGGTTCCTAGAGGTGACGGCTTGCAGTGTGTATACTGCCATATTCCAACGCCACGTCAACAGGTTCCTAGAGGTGACGGCTTGTAGTGTGTTTACTGCCATATTCCAACGCCACGTCAACAGGTTCCTAGAGGTGACGGCTTGCAGTGTGTATATTGCCATATTCCAACGCCACGTCAACAGGTTCCTAGAGGTGACGGCTTGCAGTGTGTATACTGCCATATTCCAACGCCACGTCAACAGGTTCCTAGAGGTGACCGCTTGCAGTGTGTATACTGCCATATTCCAACGCCACGTCAACAGGTTCCTAGAGGTGACGGCTTGCAGTGTGTATACTGCCATATTCCAACGCCACGTCAACAGGTTCCTAGAGGTGACGGCTTGCAGTGTGTATACTGCCATATTCCAACGCCACGTCAACAGGTTCCTAGAGGTGACCGCTTGCAGTGTGTATACTGCCATATTCCAACGCCACGTCAACAGGTTCCTAGAGGTGACGGCTTGCAGTGTGTATACTGCCATATTCCAACGCCACGTCAACAGGTTCCTAGAGGTGACGGCTTGCAGTGTGTATACTGCCATATTCCAACGCCACGTCAACAGGTTCCTAGAGGTGACGGCTTGCAGTGTGTATACTGCCATATTCCAACGCCACGTCAACAGGTTCCTAGAGGTGACGGCTTGCAGTGTGTATACTGCCATATTCCAACGCCACGTCAACAGGTTCCTAGAGGTGACGGCTTGCAGTGTGTATACTGCCATATTCCAACGCCACGTCAACAGGTTCCTAGAGGTGACGGCTTGCAGTGTGTATACTGCCATATTCCCCATCATACACAATATGGATAAATGGTGAAGCTGCAATGGTTAAACTGGATAACTTATTAAACAGAGGGTCAATCCAATTCCAGCAGCGAAGAAATATGAAATACAATGGGCACATAACCATAACCAATACAATTATTGGAAGTGGTGGAAGACGGAAACATTCGGTCAAAAACTCTTCCGTAACCAACCAGAATTCCAAACCGACTGTAGTTTAATATATTTACACAGTCACATAGTACGAGAAAACCAGGCAAATTAGAGGGAGGTTTAGACATAATAAACGAATGAAACCATATGCACTACGAATAATGACAGGTGTAAACATACAGAATATACATTTAGTATAATGTGTGTGTGTGTGTGTGTGTGTGTGTGTGTGTGTGTGTGTGTGTGTGTGTGTGTGTGTGTGTGTGTGTGTGTGTGTGTGTGTGTGTGTGTGTGTGTGTGTGTGTGTGTGTGTTATCGCAAAATATAATGCTTAATATAATTATCTTATTCTGTTACTCATAAATTACGCTATATCAGGTTGGGATCACCAGATTGATCGGATTTACCCAATTAAAAAAGCTATAAGAGCACAATCACTCGAACTAAGTACAATGCCCATACTGAACTAATTTTCAAAGAACAACGTTTTTTAAATAGAAGACTTACAAAACACAGCATTTTAAATGTTTATGTACGTATGTAAATAACAACTTGTTAGATAACATTCAGGCCATGTCCTACATCTATCATTCTTTAATGCACAGCCATTATACAAGGCACATAAACAATTGAACAACAATTAATTATGAATATACGAAGAGATGCATTCGAGTACATTTAGTATATCGTAAATAACACTCCTAATATAATTAAAGATAAATGTCATACACATAGTCTGCATAGTGGTTTATGCAAAACAAAACTATCTATACAAATACAAAACATATTGCCATATTCCAAAGTGTTATGCGGGTTACCAAATTGAGCTACACACGTATTAATATATTCGACTATATATCTCAAGCAGAATCCACGCAGAAAATAAGATACTCTGAATCAATCACATGCTCCCCACCAAGTAAGAAAGGATTTGAATATCGCCTATGCTGACAGTCAGCCACAATAGAATATGTGTTTGTGGACAACATACGAAGGTCCCTAATAGTAAAATTGGGGGACCGTCTCAAATTAATTCCATTCGTTGACAAAGAACCCGGGAGTAAACGAGTGTGCCATCCCTATGTGCAAGCACGCTGTGACAATAGCATGCGTGTGCCATCCCCACGTGCATGCACGCATAATGACATTAGCATGCATGTGTCATCCCCACGTGCATGCACGCAATGACATCAGCATGTCTGTGCCATCCCCAGGTGCATGCACGCAGTGACATCAGCATGCGTGTGCCATCCCACGTGCATGCACGCAGAGTGACATTAACATGCATGCCATCCCCACGTGCATACATGCAGAGTGACATTAGCATACTTGTGCCATCCCCACGTGATTGCACAAAGAGTTACATTAGCATGCGTGTGCCATCCCCACGTGCATGCATGCAGTGACATTAGCATGCGTGTGCCATCCCCACGTGCATGCACGCAATGACATGAATATACCTGTGCCATCCCCAGGTGCATGCACGCAGTGACATTAGCATGCGTGTGCCATCCCCACATGCATGCATGCAGAGTAACATTAACATGCATGTGCCATCCCCACGTGCATGCAGGCAGAGTGACATTAGCATATGTGTGCCATTCCCACGTGACTGCATGCAGATTTACATTTGCATGTGTGTGCCATCCCAATGTGCATGCATGCAGAGTGACATTAGCATGCGTGTGCCATCCCAAAATGCATGCATGCATGCACGCACGCAGAGTAACATTAACATGCGTGTGCCATCCCCACATGCATGCACGCAGTGACATTAGCATGCGTGTGCCATCCCCACATGCATGCACACAGGGTGACGTTAGCACGTGTGTGCCATCCCCACGTGCATACATGCATGCACACATAGTGACATTAGCGTGCGTGTGCCATCCCTACGTGCATGCACGCAGAGTGACATTAGCAAGCGTGTGCCATCCGCACGTGCATGCACGCAGTGACATTAGCATGTGTGTGCCATCCCCACGTGCATGCACACAGAGTGACATTAGCATGCGTGTGCCATCCGCACGTGCATGCACGCAGAGTGACATTAGCATGCATTTGCCATCCACATGTGCATGCACGCATAGTGACATTAGCGTGCGTGTGCCATCCCCACGTGCATGCACACAGAGTGACATTAGCATGCGTGTGCCATCCCCACGTGCATGCACACCGAGTGACATTAGCATGCATGTGCCATCCGCACGTGCATGCACGCAGTGACATTATCGTGTGTGTGCCATCCCCACGTGCATGCACACAGAGTGACATTAGCATGCGTGTGCCATCCCCACGTGCACGCACGCAGTGACATTAGTATGCGTGTGCCATCCCCACAAGCATGCACGCAGTGACATTAGCATGCGTGTGCGTCTGTCAGACGACACAATCGATGAAGTGGCAGATGCAACTCGCGCTTTTCTGTCTTGACCACGGAAGTGCTGGCACTGCAGGTCGTTAAAGCAATGTATGGCGATGGCAAACGTAATTTCCCCACGTTTATCGATCGGGTAGCACGCTCATATCTCGGCTAAACGAGGACAATTCAGTGCTTTCGCGTCGTTGATCCGGTAAACAAATTAGCCGGGAGAAAAGCCGCGAAATTATGGCTGCAATCAAATGTAACTATAATTTTAGTAGAGCAGTCGTCGTGGCGCCGACGGCGTGTTTGTGACGTAGATGGGAATGTTTTCAAATAAAGCTATTTCTAGGTGTAAATTAACGTGGCTTCTTATACACACAGAGACCAGGTGATATTTTATTGGCTTTTGTTTCATGAGACTAACTAAACCTGGCAAAATACTGAAAATGAGACAACCACATAGATGGTTTTCAGGTACGAACGTGCAAACAATATTGAAGGTAAACTATGAATGTTGTATAGGTCATACCTATAAAACCGAGCATGAATCTAAATCAGTCTGCATTTAATTTGTACGAACATTTTGTTAGCTTTAATGACGACTTAGGCCTCCATTTTAAATAAATAGAACATACCAATCTATGTATGACCTGTTACATTATTACAATGTTATATACTACAAGAACAACAATAACAGAAAGAGCTCTCTACGTTAGGATATATTTCACATGTGCTTGTTCTGATTACAAATCCGCTGGCCAGCAATATCGTTGGTAAGTGCTTACGTTTTACTGCAATAATGTAGCATAGCGAACATCTAAAATGGGAACAACATGTAGCTACGTAGGCATGCTCACGGTATTGTAGGGTCTAGCTGATACTCGTTTATTGTGCGAAATTAAAACATTTATTATATATTATACATACATACATACATACCTGGTATGTTCTTAGTGAGTATGCTAATAATATGTCACAGTGAACCGAGAAATAGGTATCCCCATTCAACCATAACGTTTCATTCTAGTATTCGACGCCATTGATTGCGACGACTGGAGGCGTCATCTGTCTGAACATCGAAGAAGCGACTTTGACTGGGCTGAACGAACAGCGAGATTGCTGCAGAACCAACAGCGACACTGCCGCTGAACCAACAGCGAGACTGCTGCGGAATCAACAGCATGACTGCTGCTGAATCAACAGCGAGACTGCCACTGAACCAACAGCGAGACTGCTGCTCAACCAACAGCGAGACTGTTGCAGAACCAACAGCGAGACTGCTGCACAACCAACAGCGAGACTGATGCCGAACCAACAGCGAGACTGATGCCGAACCAACAGCGAGACTGCCGCTGAACCAACAGCGAGACTGCTGCAATTTGCACAATTGGTTACTGACAATTGCTTTATATCGCCTTGCGGCGATATCACTGATAGCAAATTCGTTGATGAAAATCGTTTGTCACTGCCGTGTCTGTTGTACTGTGGATATCAACATAATACATAAAAACAACTTACATCGCTTAAAGTTGCACAATCGCCTCAGCAAAATATAATTAAACGGTTACCAACGATTCGCGGAAATATATGGGATACCGAGCAACGCAAACTAGACTAGTGTTCCCGTTCGGCGACCGGCGACCTCGGAAGAGTAGGAATTTGTGATGTCAGGCTTTCTTTTCCGTGTGAAGTAAGTAGTGCCAGTAGTTTATTCAAGGTTGTTCTAGTAAACTACTGGCATAACATGCTTCATTGTAGTTGCAAATGATTAGTTTTATTAACTCTTTCAGCCGAAGGACCAATTCGTAATTGTACTGAAGAACAATTTTAGTATTCTTCAGGAGAAACAGAGATGACAATACACCGTTTCAACAAGGCCATGGAGCAAGCAGGGAAAACAGTGCTAGGATCTTCTTCTTCTTCTATGTGCCACGTCTGTCACAGGCGTTGGCGATCATGGCCCTCCATACCGCACGGTCGTGTGTAGTTTGTAGCAGTTCTGTTGTGCTACTTCCACACCATGTTGAGAGACTATCTATTATTTTTATTCTCTGGCGTCCTCTGGATCTTTTTCCTTCTATCTTTCCTGTTGTTACTATTTGTTCTAACTTTTTCTTTCTCATGACATGGCCTATAAATCGTGCTTGTTGTGTTCTAACTTTGTTGATGATCTTTCTTTTTGATTTGGCTGTCCTAAGGATGACTTCATTGCTTTGCTTTGCAGTCCATGGCACTCGCAGCATTCTTCTTAAGAACCACATTTCAGTGGCTTCTATGTTTTTTGTGTGATCTTTTGGTTATTGTCCAGGATTCACATCCATATAGCAATATGGGCTCTATGTAACATTGCAGTACACGTTTTCTCACTTCAATTGATATATTTTTATTTGTTAAAATGTTTTTCATGTGGTGAAAAGCTGTTTTGGTTTGAGCAATTCTTCTCTTTATCTCATCGTTGCATCGACCGTCGGATGTTATTAGTGATCCCAGATAGTTAAACGTTCGGACTTGCTTCAAAACAGTGCCATATGCTATCACGTTGCATGTTGGAGTGTCATTTTTCTTTGAGATGACCATGATTTCTGTTTTCTTTTTGTTCATGGACAGACCTTTTTTCTCACTTTCCGTTATTACTGTATCTAGCATCTGTTGTAGATCTATTTCGTTCTCAGCAGTCAGTACCGTGTCGTCTGCATATTGTAAATAATTCATGTTGTATCCCCCTACTTGAATGCCTGGCATATCTTCTAATGTGCGTAAGATAATCTCACTGCATAGTGAAAAGAGATCGGGTGATAGGACACACCCTTGTCTTACACCTCGTTTTATTTCTTGAAATTTACTGATGTCATTTTCTATTCGTATTACTGCTGTTTGTTCCCAGTACAGATTTCTCACAACTCTCAGATCTTTCCCATCAATGTTCAAACTTTCCAGCATTGATATGATTTCTTCATGACGAACTCTGTCAAATGCCTTTGTGTAATCAATAAAACATACATACATATCTTTCTGCACTTCCAGTGCTCTCTCAATCAGTGTTCGTAGGATGTATATTGCATTACTTGTACCTTTATCTTCTACAAATCCACATTGTTCTTCAGTAATTTCCGGCTTTATTTTGTTTTTCATTCTGGTCATAATAATTTTAAGCAACATCTTGGTGAAGTGACTCATGAGACTAATTGTACGGTGTAGTTCACATTCAATCGCACCTGGTTTCTTTGGTATTGCTACAAAAATGGATCTGGATAAATCAGTTGGGATTCGTCCGCTGTCATATATTTTGTTCAAGAAGTCTGTTACTGTATCAATACCAAATCCCTTTAAACACTCAATCATTTCAATGGTAATATTATCTGGTCCAGCAGCTTTTCCCTTTTTCATTGATCTGATGGCTTTTCGAACCTCGTCCTTCAATATAGGAGGACCATCAAAGTTTTTCTTAATTGATGGTCTCTCACCCCTTTCATCATCGTACAGTTCACCAATATATTCTGACCATCTCTCGAGTATTTTGTGCTAGGATACAGAAGATCAAATAAAGAACAGTGTATCTTAACATCAACCTGCAACCAAATATGCCAAAGGAAGTAAACGAAGAAATGGCTGCTCACTACAAAATCGAAAAGACTTAAAGAAAGACTTTCCACGGAATAGTCTCAAAAAGACAAAGAAGTAAAAAGAGTGCCAGAACGGATAAACAAACCTACATTGAGAATTTGGCGATGGAGGCAGATGAAGCAGCATGCAGGGAGGATATGAAGTCTTACAAAATAACGAAGAAGCTGAAAGGAGATTCAGTACCCAACCAGAACCTCACGCTGCAAGCTTACAATCGAGAAGGTGGAGAGATGGAAAGAACACTTTTCCACCATTCTCTGCCGTCCAGATCCATCCATCATTGTTGACATTCCTGAGATAGTGGAGGACCTCGCGATCAACCTTGACCAGATCACCGAAGCAGAAGTACGAGAAGCCATCAAAACGCACAAGAATTGAAAAGCATTATGGAATGACAGCCTTTGTCCAGAAACGTTGAACGTTCAGGAACAGGAAACACTCAATATCCTTTACCAGACCTTCCAGAAGATCTGGGACGAAGAAGATACATGAAACGATTTGAAGACCGGCACTATCATCAAGCTAGCAAAGAAAAACGATTTGGAAAACTTCAGTAACTGGCGTGGTATCACATAGTTATAACAGACATGCAACATTTTCAGTCGCATTATTCTGAAGAGAATATCAGCAGCTATTAACACCATTTTCCGACAAGAGCAAGCCGTTTTCTTTCAGAAGTTACAAGTCTTGCCTAGATCACATACTTACATTAAGGTTGATTTTAGAAATAAAGCGCTGATTGGAACAGTAAACACTACATTGCATTCATTGACTTCAAAAAGGCATTCGACTCACTCACAAAGAGTCATTGAGGAGAATACTATGTCAATACGGAATCAGCATAATATGGTATATGTTATCAAGATACGCTACACAGACGTTCAGTGTCAAGTTGCATGTAACAACCACCAGACAGACAGCTTCAGCGTCATATATGAAGCAGGGATGCTCTTTCTATTTCTGTTAATCCTGGCACCAAAGATAGAAACAGGGGCACGTGATGGATAGTTACCTCAATCCTGGAATACGTGAACTATGGAGATGATACTGGACTGTTGTCCACATGACACAAGGACATGCAAGTAAATATGGAGAAAATTATAAACACAGTACTACAGATCGGGCTAAAGCTGAACACATGGACAACCAAATTGATGAAGAGCAACCACAAGACATACAACCCTATTAAATAAGGTCAACGGTGATACGATACCTTGGAAGAAGTCGATGATTATATATATATATATATATTTATGTATATATATTTATGTATATATATGTGTGTGTGTATGTGTGTATATATATATATATATATATATATATATATGTATATGGGAAGCAAAGTTACCACATCTAGAATCAACAAAGCCAACCAGACTTTCGCCATGCTGAAATCCAAATGTCAGTCAAGATAGCTGAGATTTAAAACAAAATTTAGATTATACAATACTAACGTCCTCAGTGTACTACTATTTGGCTCTCAGTGCTGGAAGCTGACAGCAAGACTAACACAACAGCTTGAAGCATTTTAGAACAAGTGTCTCCGGAAGATTATGGGGTATTTTAGCCCAACACTATCACCAATGATGAGTTGCTTCGCCAGACAGACTCAACATCCCTGGCTACAAAGATCAAGAGACGAAGATGGAAAGGGCTAAGGCACGTTTGTCGAACGTCTACTGGCGAACTACCCAATATAGCTCTATGCGGGACAACGTGCGGAAGACGGAGACAAGGTCCCCCGAAAGAGACATGGAGACGACCAGTGGAAAAGGAATAAAGGCCAACGAGCTGGCGTGGTGTACAATCAACGCACGGGCTGCCGACCGACAAAAGTGGTCACTCTCTTATGCGCCACCTAGGGCACGAAGAGGACTGAGTGAGTGGTTGAGAGTTAGCATATTAATATTATAGATACTCTGCGAGTCAGCTTAATTGCGACAAGAGAGCGGCTGCACATGAAAGACTCCCTATCGCGGCGTGGTGGTCGGCCCGCTGCGTCGGCGGCAGATACCACGGCTCGTTCCGTCTTTTCTCGAGGTTTCCGAGATGCCATTCATTCTTCATCGTGACGTGAGATAATATCGTGAGCTAAATCAGGTAAACCTCCCTGTCTATACCCTAATCCATTTTTAGCGATATTCATAAGCCTAATAATGTTACGTTATTACAACTACGGTAACGAATTTGCCTTCCAAATGCTACGCACTGTTTACACGACATTATCTCACGTGTGGTTGGAACTAACCTGTCCATCACGTGACTATTGCGTAGCAACAAGATCGGCCAAGCTTACAAAATGGCTGACGGACATGGGAATCAGCCGGAAATTCGGTATATGCGACAACATTTTTTAATTATAGTGGAAATTAATAGGAATGATTCCATGTGTACGGTGCCGTATTCGTATGCGGAAAACCGAATAAGTTCATGTAGCGATTCGAATCGTATCCGGATGGAAAAACCCTGCAAGTGACGGCACTACAGTACAATGCAATCATATAATCTCGGAATAAACTTGCGAACAGATGCTTGTAAACTTGCTCGTAAACTTTCCGTCACAGAAGTAGACAATATGTAGAACTGGTGAGGCAGCATCCGATTTTGTACTCTGTCAGATGTCTGGAGTACAAAGACGCCCAAAACATACACAAGACGACGCCGTGTGTCGAGTCAGTTGTGCAATGGTACAGCAGGACAGCAATAAACGCATCGTATTCCGTCTAAATGGAATCACACAAAACGTATTCTTTATATGAGTAGTAGTAGTATTAGTGGTAGGCTTCCTGCAGTCTCGTAAGACTATGGATCTGTCGAAGATCAGTTGTTGGCTGGGCAGCGTGTGTTGTGACTGTAGAGGCCGATTCTTGAGAGTCAGTCTTTATTGCATTTGCTGCACTTGAAGGCGCTCTCGGTTCTATTCTCAGCCTGGGTGTTTTTTCTGCGGTTACGTTTTTCTTCTGCTAGCCTGCGGGAAATCTCCTCTCCTCTTTTGAGACCCCTGTGTCGTTCCTGCCTCCATGTGGATCGGTCTCCAGCCAGCTCCTCCCAATTGTCAACATACATGTCTAGTGCCTTCAAGTTTCGCATGCATAAACCTCCATCTGACAGGCATATTAAAGTTCCTGTTGCACAAAAGAATGTGTATAACAATTCATTTGTATCTTCAGCCGTTGCTGTCCTGCATGCTGCACTCAAATAATGTGTCAGTAGAGCTGCAGTTTTGGGTGTGGGTGGTGGAGGAGAGAGTGTACATGTGTCAGTAGAGCTGCAGTTTTGGGTGTGGGTGGTGGAGGAGAGAGTGTACATGTGTCAGTAGAGCTGCAGTGTTGGGTGCGGGTGGTGGAGGAGAGAGTGTACATGTGTCAGTAGAGCTGCAGTGTTGGGTGTGGGTGGTGGAGGAGAGAGTGTACATGTGTCAGTAGAGCTGCAGTGTTGGGTGTGGGTGGTGGAGGAGAGAGTGTACATGTGTCAGTAGAGCTGCAGTGTTGGGTGTGGGTGGTGGAGGAGAGAGTGTACATGTGTCAGTAGAGCTGCAGTGTTGGGTGTGGGTAGTGGAGGAGCGAGTGTACATGTGTCAGTAGAGCTGCAGTTGTGGGTGTGGGTGGTGGAGGAGAGAGTGTACATGTGTCAGTAGAGCTGCAGTGTTGGGTGTGGGTGGTGGAGGAGAGAGTGTACATGTGTCAGTAGAGCTGCAGTTTTGGGTGTGGGTGGTGGAGGAGAGAGTGTACATGTGTCAGTAGAGCTGCAGTTTTGGGTGTGGGTGGTGGAGGAGAGAGTGTACTGCAGTGTGTCAGTAGAGCTGCAGTGTGTGGGTGTGGGTGGTAGAGAGAGAGAGTGTACATGTGTCAGTAGAGCTGCAGTGTTGGGTGTGGGTGGTGGAGGAGAGAGTGTACATGTGTCAGTAGAGCTGCAGTGTTGGGTGTGGGTGGTGGAGGAGAGAGTGTACATGTGTGAGAGCTGCAGTGTTGGTGTGGGTGGTGGAGGAGATAGTGTACATGTGTCAGTAGAGCTGCAGTGTTGGGTGTGGGTGGTGGAGGAGAGAGTGTACATGTGTCATTAGAGCTGCAGTTTTAGGTGTGGGTGGTGGAGGAGATAGTGTACATGTGTCAGTAGAGCTGCAGTGTTGGGTGTGGGTGGTGGAGGAGAGAGTGTACATGTGTCAGTAGAGCTGCAGTGTTGGGTGTGGGTGGTGGAGGAGAGAGTGTACATGCATGTTTATATTATGTGAATAATTTAATATATTACTTTAATATACATGTATCATGTATTAATTACACAGTTTCTTATCACTGCATGTTTTGACAATGCAGATATTGACGTAGTAGTGCCCTTCTCTGATGTTCTGGGAGTGCTGGGGTTTGATAATGTTTAGGCCACATGGTATGCTCGGTAAAACTTTACATTTAGTCAATTGTCTGTTTAGGTGGTGTGTTTAGTTTTCGTTTTGGGATACTTTAGTGTGTTATCTATATATATCTTACTCGTAAAACTTCACATGTGTGGGGACTTTACATGTACATGTAATGATGCTGTGCGTTTTTATATCTTTATTTTATATTTTATTGTTTGTTTTGCTGACAGAGCCAATTAACTGATTGGATGGTTAATGGATGAGCTTAAAAAGACAATGTTCTGTTTTAAAATGAGTTCAGTCGATTCTCCTGATTGGAGTACAGCGTCCAGGACTCACTGCCGTACAGAAGTGTACTCAGCACGCAGGCGTTGTACATTGTCACCTTTGTGTGCTCCGTCAACATTTTGTTGTTCCAGACTCTCTTTGTAAGCCGGGCAAGTGTTGAGGCGGCTCTCCCAGTCCTTCTACTGATTTCTGCTACTAAGGGAGGTTATCGGCAGTGGTGGACTCGAGGTAGGTGAAGAGGTGGAAGACCTCTAGCACGTAGTTGTTTATGGTGATGGCAGGGGGAGTGGCCACATCCTGCCCCATGATGTTAGTCTTTCTCAAGCTGATTGTCAATCCGAAATCCGTGCGTGCCTTTGCAAAGCGGTTCATGAGGTTTTGTAGCTCCCCCTCAGTATGCTTGATGACGGCTCCATCATCCGCAAACAGAAAGTCTCTGATGAGGGCCATGCGCACCTTGGTCTTCGCTTTTAGGCGAGACAAGTTGAATAGTTTTCTGTCAGATGCATGTACACTCCCTCTGTCGAATATCCAAAGGCGTGCTTCAACATAAGGACAAATAATATCCCAAAGAGGGTTGGGGCGAGGACGCATCTCTGTTTGACACTACTGGTAACGTTAAAAGTCTCGGATGTAGAACCGTCGTACCGAATTGTACCTCTTACATCATCGTGGAATGACCTGATTACGCTGAGCGCTTTGGGAGGCATCTTATCTTCGGTAGAATCTTTAACAGACCATCCCTGCTCACAAGGTCGAAGGCTTTGGTAAGATCGATGAAGGCAACGTACAGCGGCTCTTCTTCTGTTCCCTTCATTTCATATGTAACTGTCGAAGCGAAAAGATCATGTCAGTAGTTGTTACATTTGCTCTGAAGCCACAGTGGGATTCGAGGTATACTCTGTCAGAAAGTATGTGTAGTCTGTTCAGGATGACACGAGCAAACAGCTTGACAACTACCCCCAGGAGTGAGATGCCTCTGTAATTGTTGCAATCACTCCTGTATCTTTTGTTCTTGTAAAGCGTGATGATGTTTGCGTCCCTCATGTCTTGTGGCATGGCCCCTTCACACCAGCACTGACGAATAAGTACGTATAAGGGTTCGAGTAGAGTGGTCTTGCCGCACTTCATGATTTCGGTTGGAATTCCATCGCTTCCAGGTGCTTTTCCACTGGAGAGGTTGTCGTTAACTTTGCTGAGTTCCTCAATGGTTGGTTCATCATGCAGCTCTGTCAGAGTGGGCAGACATTCTAAGCCATCCATGTCTGAGCTGGTAACAGCATTCTCTCTGGCGTACAGCCCTGAGTAGTACTCTACCGATCTCTCCATTAGCTGTTTCCTGTCATGTATGGGCTCGACTGTGGAGTACCTCAAGGGGACTGTCTTGCTATGAGTAGGGTCTATGGCTTTCTTGATGTCGTCGTACGTGGCCCCAGTGTTGCCTGTATCAGCTGACCGCGGATGTCCTTGCATATCTGGAGCCAGTATTCGGTCGTACAGCGCCTATCAGTCTGCTAGACTTTGCTTCTGGCTGTTCGGAGCACCTGGAGGGTTGATTGGCTGGGCGAGTGCTTGTGTTCTTCAAGGGCTGCACATAACTGGAGTCACCACACTGTAGTTAACCTCGAACCAATCATTTGTCTTCCTTGACTGCATCTCTCCAAAGTCTGTGATGGCAGCGTTATGGACTGTGTCGCGTAGATGGTCCCATGTCTGAGTGGCAATGTTAAGTGGAAAGAGTGCATCCTCCAGTACCACTCTAAATAGTGGTGTCTTTTCGGGATGTGATGTCTTGCTCACATCAATGAGAGGTTTTCCTTCGCGTTTAAAGCGAAGTATCTTCTTCGGCTGCAACCTAATCCTGCCGCACACCAAGGAGTGGTCTGTGTCGCAGTTAACGCTGTGGTGGCATCGGGTGATCAGAACATTCTGGAGGCAAGAGCGTCTGGTGATGATCAAGTTCAACTGATGCCAGTGCTTTGATCGGGGTGTCTCCATGGTGCCTTGTGTTGGGGCTTTGTGTGAAAGAAGGAGTTAGTGATGCAGAGGTCGAAGTAGGAGCACAACTCAAGAAGTAGTTGAGGTTGACAGTTTGAAGACGGAGCGAGAGGAGTCTTTCAGATCCGTTTCCGCCAGGCTCTATCATCCCTAGCAGTTTGTTCTTGACTGCAAAGCCTACGCCGTGCTCTGTTGAATCGTCGAGTCCCTTGCCTTGCCAAATAGTGTAGTCCTTTTCCCTCAAAGACCTTGATTCGGCCAGGCGTGTTACTTCGAGTGTGGCGATGTCGACACCAAGCCTTTTGAGCTCGTTGTTAATGACTGCAGTCTTGCGGGCGTCACTGGTGTCTTGGGGGTCCTGTGAGAGGCCGGTCGTCATAGAACTAACGTTCCAGCATCCCAACTTCATAGTCGATTTCCTTTTCAGGGTTCCGGTCCGTTTTCCTTTTCGTTGTGCTCTTGTCTTGTTTTGCTTGGGGCAGGAATTTCAGTCTCACTCTTCAGTTTGCAAAGCCCTAAGCCCCACGCATCCAGCGAGGCAGGTGAACTGTGGCGAGACAACACCTTGCTGGCTGGGGGCTGCCAATATCTCTCTCACCATCGGAAGCAACCCTGGCGCCACACTCTACGCCAATCGAGCAAGAGGCTTATAACCGGTAAATTGCTGCTTCCCGTGATTTATCTACACTGTGAGGTGAAGCTGAAATGTCCTCTCCAGGGCACAAGCATGGGCACGTTGGTATGGAGAGCCAGTTGTTGCCCATGCAGCACGTCGCAGGAGCTGCCAGAAGGACGTAGAATACAACATCGGACTGTCTTCGGGGCTCCGAATCCGGATTTGCTATGAGGTTTTTCTCCCTTAGGCTTTGTAGGTATAGCCGCAATGCAGCGGAGGTTTGGACTAAGAGTTGACCTTCTCCTAGACAGGCGACCAGTCAGTGTTAACGAGCCCCATCTGTCCTAAGCGTCTGGTTTTAAGGCGCCATATATCCGCCTTTGCCCTTTCTCTTGTCAGAAAAGAACAATTCCGCCACGGGAAGGCCAGAAGTTGGACTCGGCTGTCAGAGGCTTTACGAGGCGCACACCGTTTGGGCACTTAATAGGTAGTGAGAGCTTATCCTCACACCCACCCCGGCTTAGCAGTCTTGGAATCTTTATATCGCATCCACAAACTGTTGAAAAAATTCGCAGCCGCGTCGCTGTATCGCCGTAATGTCAGCTAATTGTAACCAGCACGGGGGCACATTTCCAAGGGTCTAGAGGGGGCACAGTCACGTGGGTCCATTATAAAAGGTCTACGGGCACGCTAAATTCCAAAGGTCTAGAGGGCACGTGCCCCCCGACCTCCTATTGTATCTATAAACATCGACGGTCTACCCTCCTAGCAATTGTGCTCTTACTATATATGTGTATTATATTTAGATACGTCTGCCGTCTACCCTCCTAGAAACTTACAACCATCAATCTATATTTCTTTGCAGAAAACACCGCTACGTGTATTAAACTATTCAACCTCAATATCCATGACAATCTTGCAGAATATCCGCTACGCCTTGTGGCAACTATTGCAAACATCTTACAACAACACTGCAAACGCTATATTTACATTTTATCTATGTTGGCGCGTACTGGTAGTGTATCGGCGTCGATAGTTGTATCTGGTGGAACATTCCAGACAACCACGAAACATGATGCATTCCATTAAGACGGCCGCAACCAGCGATTATATGAAGGTTGCGACCTTTAAAGATACTAACGTTGATTACCCGGTTAATGCTGCCCGAAGCTAAACAAGTATGGCTTGCGAGAACTGACATAAATCAGACGCAGCAAATGCGATAGTTTGGGTTACTCTTATATTATGTGTAACGTTTTGTAGAACAACTTGGTGCGCTTTCGTCTAATTTCGATAGCCTCAATGCTTAGTTAGGGCCTACTGAAGAGTAAATCCTTTCGTGTAGGCCTTTGTGTGCGTGAAATGTGGAATATATTTGTAGGTCACTGTTCCCGAAATAAAAAAATGGTGATGAATTTGGTTACTTGGCAACGAAACCATTGACTGAGAAGACAACAGCGCACTCACTTGCCTTATCTAGAACGTTTAACCTCTGAATACCGAACAACAGTTAGCGAACTTGACAAAGATAGGCCTATGCAGTTCATACACCTGTGGGAAAATACTGTGTGCGACTTGTATAAGTTGTCGAGGAGCCGTCTACGTGAAGACTAGGTGTGTGTTTGTGTTGATGAATGAGCAGTCGGGTGGGTGTGTGAAAAAAATATTTTCATTTATGTTTGTTATTTCAATTACATTGTTTAAAGCTAAAACTCTTATAATGAAACACGGTTGCGTGAACGTATTGATGTACGAAGAGATCACGTTAGTGAAACGGTCTGGCACTTGGACAGTCACTTGCATATAAATTATCGCATCGTATTTAATCACCAATACATTTACCAGTTTCGTCCGCCATGAAGTCTCGACTGCATTGTAACCTCGGAGTGCTCGCGTAGCCTCAACACGCATCGTGACCTCCGAATGTTTGCGTAGCCTCAACACGCATCGTGACCTCCGAGTGTTTGCGTAGCCTCAACACGCATTGTGATCTCCGGGTGCTCGAATATAGCCTCAACACACATAGTGACCTCCGGTGTTCGCATAGCCTCAACACGCATCACGACTTCCGAGTGTTCGCTTAAAGAGTTAGACTTTACCCAACTTTGAAACCAAAGTGACTGTCTTAGTCGAGCAGGCCTGCTTGCAGGTGAAACGTAAATTGAAGTAAAGACCTTCAATTGTTGTTTCATTTTACTGTTGTACTTTTGCAATAAATTGAATACAATGCGGTGACACCCATGTGATTGATATTGCTTTGCTTCCCCCGCTGTGATGGTAAGGTGCACCACGTTGGGTATAATCAGCAACTTCAACCACATTGCACGCCATCACAACAGTGCAACAATGCTTCAGATTCGGATCATGCACTTAAAGGAAGAAGAGGATAAGTCATACTCAACGTTTATAATCTTTAAATGTGCCATATACCTCTAATACAAATGATATATTATATGCAATTACAGCAGTGTGCGTACGAAACAATGTGTCTGATTATTTCGAACTAACGACTCAACAGTAACAAGCATGACTGGGAGAGGACAGAAATCGTACTTTACAGATATGATTATTAATAGACGGTGAACCCTTCGTGCGTTAGAAATGGCAAGCACGTCCGCGAAGACGTTGTCGCCAAGACGCCGCAGTCGCTAATGGCGATTTAATGACAAGGCTCGTGAACGAATGAAAGGACATCAACTGTCACACATCGCCTGACCGCGCACTGGGTAACCGTCAACATAATGTAAACAACACATCGCCATGGTTACCGGCACCGAAGCGTAAGTGGATCATGTACGTGCGTGCAGTCGTCTCCATGACGACGCACCTGAGTGTTCAGTTGTTATGCAGTGCCACGAAGCTGCTGCACGAGTCGCTATCTCCTCCCAACAACGAATTCGTTCTCACGCATGCGTCGTCATTCGTTTCCACGTCTTATATAAAAAGGATCATGTGTAAACTACATACTGTTGAGTTTGATTAAGAGATTTGACTTAAAGGAAAATGGGTAGGCCTACTCTATAAAATATGAATCTAGATATTCAATGCTATGTTGAATAAACATTTACGGTATTACGTTTCGTTGGCAAACGCAGTATCCGAGACACAGTGATCGTCATCGAAATGAGTACGTACACAATAGATGAACGGATATTAACTGGGTGTAACTGTGGCGGACAGTGCATGAACTGGTCCATGTGCTTGTGGGCCTAGTCGAATCGTCGTAGCGTGAAAACTCACGCTGCCGTCTGCTGCCATTTTGTGCGTGCATCGATTTCGGATCGATTTCGCCTTTTCAGAAACACGAATCGATATCTGGAGGTGCACAAGAGGTGGACGACAACTGTTTGGTTGTAGAATAACTGCTGCGAGATGCACTAGACTAGCGTCGTCTTGCAGAGGCGGATTGAGGGATACACAGGCCCTGGAACAACTTGGGATCGTGGGGTCCCACACACCTGGGGTGGATTTTTGATTGCACTTTTAAATTAAAATATATTCTGAAACTTAACAGTTAATTTGGGCATATGTTTTATCGTTTCACAGATAACAGATAACATGTTCGTAACGATTATGGTATGTATGGTGATATATATGGTTCTATCAACGTTACGAAAACATTCAGCGTTTTCTTCCCGAAAACCGAAACCGCACGACCTGCTGGTTGTAAAGAGGCTAACTGACACAGCGACCTGCTGGTTGTAAAGAGGCTAATTGACATAGCGACCTGTTGGTTGTAAAGAGGCTAATTGACACAGCGACCTGCTAGTTGTAAAGAGGCTAACTGACACAGCGACCTGCTGGTTGTAAAGAGGCTAATTGACATAGCGACCTGTTGGTTGTAAAGAGGCTAATTGACACAGCGACCTGCTAGTTGTAAAGAGGCTAACTGACACAGCGACCTGCTGGTTGTAAAGAGGCTAATTGACATAGCGACCTGTTGGTTGTAAAGAGGCTAATTGACACAGCGACCTGCTGGTTGTAAAGAGGCTAATTGACACAGCGATCTGCTGGTTGTAAAGAGGCTAATTGACACAGCGACCTGCTGGTTGTAAAGAGACTAATTGACACAGCGACCTGCTGGTTGTAAAGAGGCTAATTGACACAGCGACCTGCTGGTTGTAAAGAGGCTAATTGACACAGCGACCTGCTGGTTGTAAAGAGGCTAATTGACACAGCGACCTGCTGGTTGTAAAGAGGCTAATTGACACAGCGACCTGCTGGTTGTAAAGAGGCTAATTGACACAGCGACCTGCTGGTTGTAAAGAGGCTAACTGACACAGCGACCTGTTGGTTGTAAAGAGGATAATTGACACAGCGACCTGCTGGTTGTAAAGAGGCTAATTGACACAGCGACCTGCTAGTTGTAAAGAGGCTAATTGACACAGCGACCTGCTGGTTGTAAAGAGGCTAACTGACACAGCAACCTGCTGGTTGTAAAGAGGCTAATTGACACAGCGACCTGCTAGTTGTAAAGAGGCTAATTGACACAGCGACCTGCTGGTTGTAAAGAGGCTAATTGACACAGCGACCTGCTGGTTGTAAAGAGGCTAATTGACACAGCGACCTGCTGGTTTTAAAGAGGCTAATTGACACAGCGACCTGTTGGGTGTAAAGAGGCTAATTGACACAGCGACATGTTGGTTGTAAAGAGGCTAATTGACACAGCGACCTGCTGGTTGTGAAGAGGCTAATTGACACAGCGACCTGCTGGTTGTCAAAGGAGTAAAAGGATACTCCGCTATTTCCTATGTGCTTAATAAAATCTGTGACGACGATTTCGAGAACGCAAAGAGACCTATCGACTCACAAAGGATGTGAAGAGTCTGAAACCGGTCGATGGCAAACCACAGGAGTTTCGAATACTTTGGCATGACAAGACTAAGCATCATAATCCTTCTTAACTGCTGGGGTTCACTGCATCACTGCGACCGCAGTTTTAACTAACCTACTAACCTACACTCGACTCTCTCCGGAGTAAACTGCGGATATCGACATATCACCAAGAATACGACTATGCAGATGGCAGTGAATTTAGTACTCGAGAGAGTTCCAAAAAGTCACCTGCAAACTTGATATCATCGGCAAATAAAGCTGTTTATAATCGACGTCACTCAAATAGTGGGATGTCCAACCACACCATCAAAGTGTACAGTGCATAATGTCGGATGTTCGAGATTGGATTATTTCGATAAATAAGAACTCAGACAAGTTGCTGAACAGTCGGTACACACCTACGTGTACGAGTTGGAGGACACTAGTCGACGAACTCGTCCAATATGCATCTCTATTGCGCACTCCAGTAGCCAGTGCTACGTCGATAAAAAAATGTCAACAAAGAACGTGTTTCACCTGCTTGTCACATAGGATTGGACGCCCACACTCCTAACTGTTGACATCGCTCTGTTCGATGGCAAGCCTATGTAACACAGCGGAAAGCGCACACTTTCGCAACTGAAACGTGTAACTGCTGAGTTGAACCCGATAATGGAGTAAACAAGATGAACAAAGTCTGTAAAGATGTTTTGAATGTTGACTAGCTATGTTTACATATATGTTTAATTGTAGGAATTTCTTAATTGTTTGTTATCAATTTACTCGATTTGCCGTTGTATTTCATGTGTAATTATTGAGCGGGGCCCGAAGGAGCTCGGTGCCCGCTGCTACTACCACACTGTGTTAATACAGTCTGCTAGATCCTCTCGCCAGACCATTTTTAAACATATTACTTAATTAATACATTATTTTTCGCGCAATTATCACACTTTTGTGACGGTTTCACATAACAATACCACATAAAACCTGCTGGTTGTAAAGAGGCTAATTGACACAGCGACCTGCTGGTTGTAAAGAGGCTAATTGACACAGCGACCTGCTGGTTGTAAAGAGGCTAATTGACACAGCGACCTGCTGGTTGTAAAGAGGCTAATTGACACAGCGACCTGCTGGTTGTAAAGAGGCTAACTGACACAGCGACCTGTTGGTTGTAAAGAGGATAATTGACACAGCGACCTGCTGGTTGTAAAGAGGCTAATTGACACAGCGACCTGCTAGTTGTAAAGAGGCTAATTGACACAGCGACCTGCTGGTTGTAAAGAGGCTAACTGACACAGCAACCTGCTGGTTGTAAAGAGGCTAATTGACACAGCGACCTGCTAGTTGTAAAGAGGCTAATTGACACAGCGACCTGCTGGTTGTAAAGAGGCTAATTGACACAGCGACCTGCTGGTTGTAAAGAGGCTAATTGACACAGCGACCTGCTGGTTTTAAAGAGGCTAATTGACACAGCGACCTGTTGGGTGTAAAGAGGCTAATTGACACAGCGACATGTTGGTTGTAAAGAGGCTAATTGACACAGCGACCTGCTGGTTGTGAAGAGGCTAATTGACACAGCGACCTGCTGGTTGTCAAAGGAGTAAAAGGATACTCCGCTATTTCCTATGTGCTTAATAAAATCTGTGACGACGATTTCGAGAACGCAAAGAGACCTATCGACTCACAAAGGATGTGAAGAGTCTGAAACCGGTCGATGGCAAACCACAGGAGTTTCGAATACTTTGGCATGACAAGACTAAGCATCATAATCCTTCTTAACTGCTGGGGTTCACTGCATCACTGCGACCGCAGTTTTAACTAACCTACTAACCTACACTCGACTCTCTCCGGAGTAAACTGCGGATATCGACATATCACCAAGAATACGACTATGCAGATGGCAGTGAATTTAGTACTCGAGAGAGTTCCAAAAAGTCACCTGCAAACTTGATATCATCGGCAAATAAAGCTGTTTATAATCGACGTCACTCAAATAGTGGGATGTCCAACCACACCATCAAAGTGTACAGTGCATAATGTCGGATGTTCGAGATTGGATTATTTCGATAAATAAGAACTCAGACAAGTTGCTGAACAGTCGGTACACACCTACGTGTACGAGTTGGAGGACACTAGTCGACGAACTCGTCCAATATGCATCTCTATTGCGCACTCCAGTAGCCAGTGCTACGTCGATAAAAAAATGTCAACAAAGAACGTGTTTCACCTGCTTGTCACATAGGATTGGACGCCCACACTCCTAACTGTTGACATCGCTCTGTTCGATGGCAAGCCTATGTAACACAGCGGAAAGCGCACACTTTCGCAACTGAAACGTGTAACTGCTGAGTTGAACCCGATAATGGAGTAAACAAGATGAACAAAGTCTGTAAAGATGTTTTGAATGTTGACTAGCTATGTTTACATATATGTTTAATTGTAGGAATTTCTTAATTGTTTGTTATCAATTTACTCGATTTGCCGTTGTATTTCATGTGTAATTATTGAGCGGGGCCCGAAGGAGCTCGGTGCCCGCTGCTACTACCACACTGTGTTAATACAGTCTTCTAGATCCTCTCGCCAGACCATTTTTAAACATATTACTTAATTAATACATTATTTTTCGCGCAATTATCACACTTTTGTGACGGTTTCACATAACAATACCACATAAAACCCATGTTAATGTATCTGTACGGACCTGACGGCGAATACGCCTATTACACACCGGCCTGGAGCCGTGGCAACAGTCATATTCAGAAATTGTCGGACGGTCAAATATTATTAAGAAGAAAAACCGCAGTGTTGTGATTATCCAATTATCCGAGATGTACTGAAGCAGCATGAATCCCTAATGCACCGCGCCTATATGGACCAAGATCACCCAGGCGAAAAATAGCATATCATAGTTGATGCATAGAGCCCTATACCCGTGCCGTTCAAATATATGAACAATAAATCACGGATGCACGCATGGACGCACATATTCTGTCTCAAACATGCTGATTGCTTACATTAAAGTGCTAGGTAGTAATGGTACAGATCTTAAAAATAATATTATATCGAACAAAGACCTCAGAAGAGGCACTGAATGAGAAAACCGCGGAGACCGAGTCACAACTCCAGTAAGCAATTATGTATACGCTGTAACCTAGTAATATATTTAAGGGCAATATTGTGAAAAAGGGAATTGCAATAGTCAAGCCTACTAGTAACAAGTGCAGTTGCGATAGTTTGTGCAACAGAAAGAGGCAAATAACGGCGAATACGTCGTAAATCACGAATATGATAACAATAGCATCAACAAATTTAAGAAATATGTCGTCTAAAATGGAAATTATCATCAAAGAAACTCTGAGATTTCGTGCTTAAAGTGCAGCCGTAACATACTAGCTAAGCATAGGTGTGGAAAAAAGCTTTTAATTTTGTCACGCTGCCTCTGCGTACCAATAATAAGAAACTCTGTTTTATCAGCATTTAATCCACTCTCAGTCATCCAAACAAATGCGTCATTGAAACAATTTCTGAGCTGATCTAAGGAGCAACTAATATTAGGCGTAGATAAAGAAATGTAAATCTGGGTATCATCTGCATAAAGATGATGCTTTAGATTATGACTGTTTATAACTGAGCTCAGTGGTGCTGCGTAGAGAGTAAAATGTAATAGTCCAACGACAGAACACTGGGGAACACCACATGGAATAGGCACTGCTGATGATAGACAATCCCCAAGTTTCACTGTCTGATGCCTATGTGTTAGTTATGACAAAACCCAACTTGATGCTGTGCCGGATACACCATACCATAAAGACATACAATTTATGAGAAAGGCGTCATGAATTGTATCAAAGACGGCAGACAGATCTTGGTAAGCACAGTTACTTTACTTTTATCCATATTTAAAGTAACATCATTATGCACTTTTAATAGGGCCGTTTCCGTAGATTGCAGCTGTTTGTATGCATATTGTAATTCAATAGACAAGCAATTTCATTCAATGTGAGTTTAAAGGCTTTTTGCTACAACTTTTTCAAGTGTCTTGGAAATACAACTGAGATTAGAAACTGGTCTATAATTATTGAAGCTATCTTTAGGAAGAGGTGTCTTCTTGAGGAGGGGGTTTACTTATGTATGTATAAAATCATCTGGAAACATACCCTAACTTAGTAATAGATTTATAATATTTGTAATTGTATCAAGTAAAGAGTTAAGACATGCTTTTAACAGTATAGTTGGTAATGGATCAAGATCACAGGATTTATCATAAGATGCCATAATCATTTGTCTCACTTCATTAGCTGTTGCAGGTGTGAAAGAAGAAAGCAGAACATTTATTTGTGGAATTTCAACGTTAACACGATTCAAAGATTGGTTCGGAAATGAAGAACGAATAAGGCTAATTTATTCTTAAAATAATCAGAAAACATATAACACAGAGATTTTAGTGAATCATGTTCCGGTAGTGACGGAGCAGGCTGTCTGTAAAGACGTTTATTTATACAACTCTATAACTGACGAGAATTTTCCGAATTATTGGACACTATATTTGTAAAATAATTTGCTTTTGCTTTTGCCATGTGTCTGTTATAATAGAGACATTGTTTCGAACAACGTGATCTATCCAATGGTGAACGAGATTTACACCAAACACGTTCATGGTAACGACGGCGTCTTTTAGACTGTACAATGTCAGATGTCATCCACGGGGAAGGTACTTTCTGTGAAACACATTTACTGGCAATGGGAGCATGTTTCTCAAGTAAGGCTTTAAGCACAGAACAATATTGTCCATACAAGTTATCATTTACCGGATTTATAAACAAATCTGATTCCAGAATATCATTATTAAAAGCAGTAATGTCAATGTTATATATAGGTATATACGACATTTTCTTTTTGGATAGGGACGGAGTTGTAGAAATGTTAACATCAAACTTTTGAATACGTCAGACTGACACAAACTAGCCCCATCATAGTCGAAAGTTTTAAGATTTACGTGATTATTAAGACGTCATACCGGCTTCAAGTATGACTCGGTCGGTTTCAGTCGGGGTGAGTCTGGTCTGGCATGGTCGGGTCGGTCGAAAAGTGCCAATGTATCCTTTTCTTTATGCCATAACAAACATAATTTTGAATACTTCCGGAAACCGTTTTTTTTTGCGTCTACGCCACCATCCCATGGACGGGCATTTTTGCTAGTGTTATACAATACAATTTCCACGACTTCTATATTAGTCCGGGTGTTGACCAGTGAAGCGTGCATCGGGGTCCGCGCGATGTTTTTTTTTGTATTTGTTACCTTCTAACCCTCTAGGTCAATAATCCGAGTCATGCCACCCAGGCACCCTTGAGCATTTTTGTATAAACACATTAATATGCAAATTAGTTATCGCCAGTAAAATATATACTACTTTTCTCGAATTGTAAACATACAAACAATCAAAATGATGTGTTCAAATGAATGTTTCCATGGTATCTGTTTATGAATACGTCAGTAAACAAATTACAATATACAAATTTGTCGCAATCAGTAGGCACTACAACTTTTCGAAATTCCGCAAACGGTCACCGTGAAATGATGAATAGGTATATTCGAAATTTTGCAATACCGCGAACGTTTCAAAGTTCTAATGACTCTGTATCTATCTATAAACAGTGCGAAAGATCAGTTTCTTTCCGTCAAAATAAGATATCACTTGGATGTGTCAGTTGATGGGGTTTGTATGGAGCGACGATCAAACAGGGTCACCGTCAAGTGAGTAATGTTCAAAATTGCGCCATCCCGCAAACGTTATACAATACTAATGGTAGCTTATATCTACGTTACCTACCTACTCATGGCCATGTCATAAACCTTTGGAAAGCCTACTGTCACCCCATAAATACAGGATACCACGGGGAGCTATAAATTGGTGTTCTAAGTGTAGAGTGAAAGTCAGGCAAGGTCACCACCAAATGATGAATGTTCAAAACTGCGCCATTCCACAAACTTTGTACAATTACAATGTTTGCATATCTGTTTTGTCTACCTACACTAAGCCATGTTATACACCTATGTGTACTGTATCCCCGTCAAAATGAGGCACGGCGTGGAGTTGTAAAGTGGTGGTCTATCCGGGGAGTTAAAGTTGAAAGTGAAGGTTGAACAATATCCCCATCGAATGATGCATCAACCAACATCACCACGTTTTATGAGTATGCAGACACGTTTGTTGTTCCTCACACCATGAAGCACTTAGTTAACTCCAACAATATTGGCGTAATCCAGGACCTTCGCCAACAGAATCAAATAATCCACAAGAGAGAAACGTGGTAACGGGACTCTGCGGAAGGTAACATGGGACAATAAGGTACCAGTAAACTGGAAATACTTCCATTGCGATGTTACCAACAAACAGGAGCTGCTTGCATTTCTCTCCATTATAGTTGCAAACTTCCACTATCCAGATTGAAAGGAAGTGCTTGACACTTCAGACACCTTATCTGTCGTCAATAGGTGCAACTATGACATGATACATCCAGTATGACCATGACGAACCTGGCACGCAACTGTTAATCCTTATGCGAAATGCTTTGTGGAAAAGGGATCAAAACCATGCATGATTCGCAATGTGCCCTTCCGATCGTTTATATCCAGCTGCGTACATTTGGATAGGCTTTGGTACAGGAAAACAACTGTATTCGTCTTAATGGCAACGGCATCCGTCATGCCAGTTGTCAATAGCATGGGAAACCTAAACTTCATGAAGGGACCACAGCATCCATGCATCCATCTAGATCTGGATTCGCGACACTTCAACTCCTGGAACGCATCACCATTGTCTTTTGTGACTAGAGTTGCAGCGTGCGTGGTATCCGTATTCGAGGCAGTGAGAAAGATATTCTGCCAAAGGAATAATATCGCTAAGATATTCCAACAACTCAGCATGCTTTGTAGCAGTATTCAGAGCGCATAGCATACCAAGCTTTTACTTGGTTGACCAGTCCACTGGTTCATCAGTAGACGCCCACTCCAGATGGCTGGAGATATCAGTTAATTACTAAAATATCTTGACTCAAGTTTGACTTTGTAACCTTCAAAATGACATTCAAATTCAAAATTTAGGGTGGCATCTTCTCATCCCATGATTGATGGAAAAAATGCCGTTACAAGTATAACTTCACACGTTGGCACAATTTCGAAAATGCGCCTTTTAATTGTGACCTTGTTCAAACCTTGTTCAACCTTCACTCCACAGTTAGACCACTACTTTACAATTCATTTAAACGGGGATACAATACGTATAGATGTATAATATGACCTAGCGTAGGTAAACAAAGTAGATATGCAAACATTGTAATTGTACAATGTTTGCAGAATGGCGCAGTTTTGAACATTCATTATTTGGTGGTGACTTTGCTTGACCTTCACTCCATACTTACTGCACCAGTTGGTAGCTCCCCGTCGTATCCCGTATTTATGGGGTGACAGTAGGCTTTCCATTCGAACATTTATCATTTGACGGTGATACCGTTTGATCGTCGCTCCACACAAACTCCTTCAACTGACACCTCCATGTCATATCTCGTTTTGACGGGAAGAAATTGGTCTTTCACACTCTGCATGACATGTCCATAGAAATGAAGTAGATACAGAGTCATTGTAACTTTGTGACGCTCGCGGTATTGCAAAAGTTCGAATATTCATCATATCACAATGTCCTTGTTTGACCTTAGCTCTTACCTTACTTACTATACCGGGTAACAGCTTCACATCGTATCTCATTTTACGGGGAACAATAAAACAATAATTTAAAAAAATATATATGACATTGCAATTTTTTATTAAAGAAAGTACATATGCAACCACTGTAATTTTAAGACTTGCGGAAGCGCACAATTACGGAAATTCATCATTTGACGGTGACCTTGTTTGACCTTGGAGTCACCCTTGTTCTACGACAGGCCTTGGTGTGATAGGGATGTTTAGGGCTTTCAAATGATATACCATTTGGGTGTTCGTACGAGGAGGGGGACATTTAAATCGGTCCGTTAGGTGGTGCCTACCGTTCGCCCATTGAGGAGACATAAACGAAAATCATGAGGTTATATTGGTCAGAGCTAATTTGCATATTCATGCAACAAATTTGTATATTGTAACTTGTTTACTGACGTAACCATAACCAGATACCCTGAAAACATGCGTTTAGACACATCAATTTGATTGTTTAGATGTTTACAATTCGATATATTCAGAAAAAAATAGGACACATTTTAATGGCGATAACCAATTTGCATATTAATGGGTTTATACAAAAACGCTCAAGAGTGCCTGGGTACATCAGTCGGATTAATGACCTAAAGGGGTAGAAGGTAATAAAAATGAAAAAAAACATCGTGCGGACCCTAATGCACGGTACACTTTCAAAAGGGCGTTTGACTGCCAGACTATGTCGCCGATATATATTCTCGAAATGCATGAGAATTATGTGATATTGCACATGGAACAATGCAGTGATTTTTTTAAACGTGGTAGCAAGTGAGCGAAACGATGAGATCGTGTAACTATCCTTGCCAAACAATGTGACATGTTGAAATGTTGTGATATCTTTGAGAGCAATATTATGAAAGACGGAATTGCAGTAATCAAACGAAGTGTTGGTCTCTAATACGGAATGTCACCTTAGTTGTAGCGACAGAAAGAAGAACTATACACGCGAATACGGCGAAGGTCATGGATGTAATCAAATCAGCAACGACATGTTTGGGAAATATGCTGTCTAACATGTGAAATGTGTCTGTCCTCGTGTTGGCCTGTCGCCGTGTTGGTCTGTCGCCGTGTTGGTCTATCGCAGTTTTAGTTTGTCGTAGTGGTGGTATGTCGCAGCATTGGCCTGCCGTACTATTGGTCTGTCACAGTGTTGGTCTGTCGCAGTGTTGGTCTGTCGTAGTGTTGGTCTGTCGTAGTTTTGGTCTATCGCCGTGTTTGTCTGTCGCAGTGTTGGTTTGTTGTCGTTTCTTCTGTCGCATTGTTGGTCCTTCGCAGTGTTGGTCTGTCGTAATTTTGGCCTGTCGCGGTGTTGGTCTGTCGCCATGTTGGTCTGTCGCAGTGTTGATTTGTCACAGTGTTGGTCTGTCACTGTGTTGGTCTGTCGCAGTGTTGGTCGGTCGAGGTGTTGGTCTGTCGCAGTGTTGGTCTGTCGCAGTGTTGGTCTGTCGCCGTGTTGACCTGTCGCAGTGTTAGTCTGTCGCAGTGTGGGCCTGTCGCAGTGTTGATCTGTCGCAGAGTTGGCCTGTCGCCGTGTTGGTCTGTCGCCGTGTTGGTCTATCGCAGTTTTAGTTTGTCGTAGTGGTGGTATGTCGCAGCATTGGCCTGCCGTACTATTGGTCTGTCACAGTGTTGGTCTGTCGCAGTGTTGGTCTGTCGTAGTGTTGGTCTGTCGTAGTTTTGGTCTATCGCCGTGTTTGTCTGTCGCAGTGTTGGTTTGTTGTCGTTTCTTCTGTCGCATTGTTGGTCCTTCGCAGTGTTGGTCTGTCGTAATTTTGGCCTGTCGCGGTGTTGGTCTGTCGCCATGTTGGTCTGTCGCAGTGTTGATTTGTCACAGTGTTGGTCTGTCACTGTGTTGGACTGTCGCAGTGTTGGTCGGTCGAGGTGTTGGTCTGTCGCAGTGTTGGTCTGTCGCAGTGTTGGTCTGTCGCCGTGTTGACCTGTCGCAGTGTTAGTCTGTCGCAGTGTGGGCCTGTCGCAGTGTTGATCTGTCGCAGAGTTGGCCTGTCGCCGTGTTGGTCTGTCGCAGTGCTGGTCTGTCGCCGTGTTGGTCTGTCGCCGTGTTGGTCTGTTGCAATATTGGCTTGTCGCAATGATGGTCTGTCGCAGTGTTGGTCTGTCGCAATGTTGGTCTGTCGCAGTGTTGGTCTGTTGCCGCGTTGGTCTATCGCAGTGCTGGTCAGCTGCCGTCTAGCCTTGGTGTCGCCAGACAGGCCAATTGTCTTACCTGTGCATTGCTGCCCCGCGCCTGAAGACTGCCCGTGTGCAGCTGTCCCTCGAAGCTGTCGCCGCCCACGTCGTACGACACTTTGATGTTAACACACGGGAAGCTGGATCGCGTGCACGCCCCTGCCCCCTCTTTCTTCCCTTTCTCAGTAGACGCACAGAACATGCAAGCGACATCGTGTCGCACGTACGTGATGTTGACGATATGACACGCGGCGCCGGTGTAATCCTTCGAGGCAGTGTATTCTCGAACGACCATGACACCACACAAGACGAGTATGCCGATACAGCTGCCTGTGACGGTGAGGAGGAGACAGTTGCCGGCGCGTGACCCAAACCTCGCCGAATTCGGGTTCGCCTTGACGATGTTGACGCCAGTCGCCGATACACCCTGGTTACGGAAGGTGAAGCCACCAACGTTGCCACCACAGCCGACGTTGGGAGCCGTGCCGCCTGCCCCAGTACCTGCGCTGCCCACGCCGCCGCCGTCGCCGTCATCGCCGCACCCGCCGGCTGTCTTCTGCGACGGGACACCCTCGAGGGCGGTGAATATCGACATTCAGCAATGCGTTTACGCAAACAAAGACAACTTGTGCGAACGAGCTACTGCAATAGCATGTTTACGGCAGTACTGTATTCTCCGAGTGAGCGCTAGCACTGACAGCAACACCATAGGTGACTGCAGCTCGACTGGGATCAGCTAGTCGCAGCGTAGCCTCTCGCACCGCCCAGTCGCTCACTGGCGAACATGTATTAGCGGCTTGGCAGCGGTCGCTCGCTCAGTATCCGCGGCGTGGCGTCGGTGCAAGCGAATCGTATTCTCGATGTGCACGCCTGCAGCGCCACGCCGAGTCAGACGGCAAGCAATAGAAGTAACAATTATCAAGCTCAATACTGTTTTGCAAACTGTCGAACAGCCGATAAAAGCACTTCTTCCATCGCGCTTGCAGATTCTGTGCTGGTGCTGTTGGTGTAATGATTGGCTGATGATAGATGTAGGGATAACACTTTCATTTTGTCGCACTGCTTCTAATAACCAGTAAGCCTAATAATTATCAGCTTCAACCTGTTCTCACTCGTCCAGTGGAACAGACCATAAACACAATCCCTCAGCTGGCTTATTTTTAATATCAGCAGTAATCAAAACAACATAGATTTGTGTGCATTCTGCATAAAGGTGATGACTCGAGATTTGATTGTTGAAAACTTAGCTTAATGGCTTTGTATAGATACTAGATAGTGAACGTGAAATTAAATATACATGCTAATTTAGATCATTTCTGAGACCGAAACATTTAGGTAATTATGGCATCTTAATTGTATGAAATACCGTATCAGTTAACCCTGTTCTTCATCATCATCGGCGTTCGTTCAGACTGCGACTCCAATGGCTCGTATTAAGGTCGTTGTGCGCCGCAAGTCTTCCAGCAGGCCAAATATATTGTTCGTTACCGGTGTTTCTGTAAGACTTCCTCTTTTTCTGGTATGTCGGACAGTCTTGTAGGAGGGGTCCCACTGTCATTGGATCTCGTTTCCAAGAATGTTGCGGTGTGCTGGGATTCACTGGAGCACTGCCTGTCTGGTGGCGTTCTGCAGTGCAGACACGGCATTTGCAAGGAAGTTTCGTTCCTTGTCTTGGGGGTTGCACAGTGCCTGCATCACCGACAGTGCATCAGAGAAGATAACAACTTTGTTGTATATAGTCTCACTCTGTTGTACCAACGTTGTAGCTGCTGACGGTTAACTAATTATGATCATTGTGCATTCCTCTTTACGTTCACTCGTTGCTGCGACCTCCATTCAACACGAGTGTATCATTTAATATCAATCGTTGCTGCGACCTCCGTTCAACACTCATGTCTCATTTAATATCAATCGTTGCTACGACCTCCATTCAACACGAGTGTATCATTTAATATCAGTCGTTGCTGCGACCTCCATTCAACACGCGTGTCTCATTTGATATCAATCGTTGATGCTACCTCCGTTCAACACTCATGTCTCATTTAATATCAGTCGTTGCTGCAACCTCCATTTAACACGCATGTCTCATATAATATCAATCGTTGCTGCGACCTCCGTTCAACACTCGTGCCTCATTTAATACCAGTCGTTGTTGCGACCTCCATTCAACACGTGTGTCTCATTTAATACTAGTCGTTGCTGCGACCTCCATTCAACATGCATGTATCATATAATATCAATCGTTGCTGCGACCTCCGTTCAACACTCATGCCTCATTTAATATCAGTCGTTGCTGCGACCTCCATTCAACAAACGTGCCTAATTTAATATCAATCGTTGCTGCGACCTCCATTCAATAAGCGTGTATCATTTAAGATCAGTCATTGCTACAGGTTTGAACCCAAATAGACTCCCTGATTACTGCAAATCTTCACAAAAGTTAATAGCATTGAAGCAATGCACATGTCTCGATTAACCATCTGGAGAAATCCAGAGTACGACACCGCCACATATTAAATTATAGACGTCAATGAAACAGGCACTCGTCTGTACGGGAAAACCTCTCACGTTGCTGTGCCACTAATAACGTTTATTACTGTACTCGAAATATTTGAAACTTAATCATAGTGTACAGTCGTTCGAACATGAAAACATTAAATTTGGCAAGTATAGTGCAATTTAAAAATCATAATATTCTACAATATGTTGTCGTTTTATTACAAAATCTTGAACATTTGCCTTATTGAAGATACCATAATAATGTTCAAAATAATAATAATAATAATAATATCTTATTTTGTTAAGCGCCACATCCAATATTGTTCACAGCGCTTTACAACAATATACAAGTGTATGTTAAAAATAATACATTTGAATAAAAAACAATAATTGTTATATCCTAGATAAAATTAACTAATAATAATAGCAATTAAAACAATAATTATAGTAGAAGTACAAAAGAAATGTGATGTGAAATATCATGAAATAAAATAGTTAAGCTTATATATATATATATTTTTAAAAATAAAATAAAATAAATGTAAACATCCATAAATTAGGCTAAAATGTATACGAAAAGTAAATAAATAGATAAATAAATAATAAATAAACGTTAAACATCAATCAGCTATGGTAAAACAGTGTTGGTAAGGGTCCGAGTTGCATATACGCTGCAGTGAACAGGTGAGTCTTCAACACAGATTTAAGTGATTCCAGTGATGTTTTGCTGGTAACGCTTGACGGCAGAGCGTTCCAGACTGCTACCGTCTCGGAACAACTAGTGCATTCGAGTCAGAAGAGCGAAGACGTCTGGCTGGCATGTATACACGCACGAGTTTCTGCATGTAGACAGGCGAGAGGTCTTCGTGCAGCGATTTGTACGTATGAACAGAGATATTGAATGCAATGCGCTGTTGAATAGGTAGCCAGTGCAGTTCGCGAAGAATAGGGGTCGCACTTTCACAACGAGCCTGTCGAGTAATACGGCGAGCGGCAGCATTCTGGAGTTGCTGCAATCGACCGATGTTATTGGTTGAGGTACCGAATAGTAAAGAGTTGCAGTAGTCCAAACGGGATGTAATAATGATATTGACTACCCGTTCCGCTGTCGGTTGAGTGAGGTAACGGTGAATCAACCCGATATTGCGCAGGTGCAGCGAGCAAGTGCTGATAGTACGTATATACGTGACACTTGCATAGTCATATCCAGGTGTCTATCAAGGTGGACGCCGATATTTATAACATGATCAGTTGCACATATTTCATCTGTCCCGATGCGCACACGGAGCCCATTTACGATGGCAGATGCTGATTTGGGGACAACCGGTAGAATTTTTGTTTTCGTGTCATTCATGAGCAGATAATTCCAAGTCATCCACTCCTTCACGTCACCAATACATCGCTCGATTCGACGCACGGCAGTCACCAGAGAAGATGCATCCAGGTCGAAGTGACAGAACAGTTGTAAATCATCGGCGTAGTGGTGATATTTTAAGTCGTGTTTGTGAATGGAAGATCTGAATTTCACGGATTAAAGCCAATGCCACCACAATATGTACATTGGTACAGGTTTTAGACAATAAATGCCGCATCAAACACTTACACAAAATCCTGGTTTCATCTTGAACACAGGTGAATTTGTGAAAAGGCAAGATGGAAAATAAGTACAATCAGTGCAATATACATCACCACATATACATCACCACATATACATCACCACATATACATCACCACATATACATCACCACATATACATCACCACATATACATCACCACATATACATCACCACATATACATCACCACATATACATCACCACATATACATCACCACATATACATCATCACATATACATCACCACATATACATCACCACATATACATCACCACATATACATCATCACATATACATCACCACATATACATCACCACATATACATCACCACATATACATCACCACATATACATCACCACATATACATCATCACATATACATCACCACATATACATCACCACATATACATCACCACATATACATCACCACATATACATCACCACATATCAGACCAGGCAAACAGAACAACGTGGATCGGTGTGCAATTCTAAAGATTTAATATTGCCACAGAAGTCAAATTCAGGTATTGTTGGCATAACACGTGGATACACGTCAAAAACGTACATATTTTATCGCGAAGTTGATACTGAAAACCGATTACGGAGGTCGAGTGTGCCTGATATTGATCTACAAGTTAGATTTGGTCTACAACAGGCGGTGTCAAAGGTCGAATACTAATCGTTTGTATGAAACTACCTCCGCCGTTTCTGAGTGGAATTGAAAGAATGGATAACAAAGTTGGCACAACAACGTTGAACATACTATTGGTACAGTTGGTAAAGAAACGGGACTATTTGAAACGAGTTAATCGGCTGCGTGTTTTTACTGAGAATGCACCTATAAATATACCAATCGACAACCGGTTCAGCTCTGCGACCATCATTGGCGCACACCACGAAGAACAAAATGGAAATTAAGACATTGTTGGGACAAGTATTCAACATTATGTAATCTGGGTGCGTCACCACAAAGACGAGAGGAAGGCGTCACATACCCAGGCTAACAGCAAAGCACCAAGCTAGGTGATGAACGTCTGTCGGGGTTTATGACACGAGTAGACATCTGAAGACAATTCGCACTGCAGAATATAAGGCTGCGATATGCTGTCACAGATGGAGATGCTCGCAGGGCAGAAGGTATCAATGATGGCATGTCCGAAATAACACGTGAAGTGGAGCGACAAGTCGACACAATAAACTTGGAATAATCATTGTTCTGAAATGTAATTAAAGCAACATTTAGCGAGCGCATGTTTCCATGGTCCAACAACAGTGATACGCAAGGAGCAAAATAAGTTTTTACTGGGTGTGAAAAGCTGGTGCCAGAGAAGCGAGAGTGAAATGAACAATATGTAAGCTCTATGCGGGTGATAGCAGGAAAGTGGAAAAACGAAGAACTGGTGGCACAGATCTTGTAAGCAGGAATAGTTTACTACACCAACATGAACGACTCATATAGATTCAGTTTGCATAAGATTGTTTAAATTAGATTAGACGTTTATATACTTACCATGACAAAACTGTGTCTCAACAAAAATTATGGCTTCAACAGATGTGAAAGATGTTGAACAAGGTTCCCATAAGTATGGATGGCAGGTTTGCAACAGCTGCGAAACAGATGCAGCAATATGTCATAGGGCATACGTGTTCAGACAAAGGCGTTTATTGTATAACAAGAGACAACGATTTGATGGCATTCATACGTCAAGACAGCGTGGAGAGGCCGCAGCTCAAACAAAGCGCAAATGCTCGGAAATGAGTATACATTGCAGAGGACTAGTAAATGGGAAAAACACATAAAAACGCTGCCATCAAGCTGAGAAAAGGAGTGGTGATCATCCGTATTTGTATTCCCTATGTAACAGATCTTCAGATGACCACACATACATACACACGTGACGTATAACATGTCATGTGAGAGAGAGAGAGAGAGAGAGAGAGAGAGAGAGAGAGAGAGAGAGAGAGAGAGAGAGAGAGAGAGAGAGAGAGAGAGAGAGAGAGATAAGCCAATTGTGTGAAGAGTGAATGAAAGCAATACAAATACAACAGAAGCTGAAGGCTTATCTACTGGTGAGTACTGACATGCTAACTGCAATCACTTTAGTTACATCGTATTACCTATTTTAACATAAACACTGCGGATATAGGCCATGGCCAAAGATCCGTTTTTTCTGTAGCACACGGTCTACTATTGTTGTTCACAATAGCAGGCTCTAGCACCAGCTGATGTACATTGACATATATAGAGAACTGTAACACAGATGGCTACAGTGCAAATCTTTGGGAATTTCAGATTTTGCATTAAGCGTATGTATATGCCAGCCGATGAACTCATATTACCCGGTACGTGTAGCCATCACCACCAGTTTCCTTGAATTTGACCGTATTGTTTGTTTTGCCCTGTCCCTCCTTTTTACACAACCAGTTCACAATAAACAGTGGGTGTCGGCAGTGTTCTTAGCTTAGTCTGCGCTCTTAATCAGCTATGAGAACATCCCCATCATGTGTCATGTTAAACCGCAATACATTTCTCTATAGGCGACCATTATAACGTTTGTTTGATTTCCTGCAAAGTTTATTCAACAGCTGTCTTTAAAATCCACAACTTATTTAACCTCTGTTAATACATGCTATGTGAAATTTTCATACCACACCCTTTCTGCTAGGAACAAACAGTGAGTTGCCATGTTAACATCATAAATCCAAATAACATCTGTGATTTAACGCAGGCAGTGACCGACTGGTAAATGCCATAATTTTACAATACTGATGCCACGTCTATGCAAATGCCGTCAGAAATTAACACAAATTGCATAATACTAATTTTATTGGGAATTCTTTACGATGGGTAATGACGGACGAATCCTTGATGTGGTCTGAGCCCTGCTGCAACCACCATCCAACACTGACCTGCTCTGAGATCGGTTCATTTCAGCTTTACTAAAAGTATCCTGGGTAAAATTGCGTCCATCTGCATAAAAGAACAAGAACAACTGTAATGCCTGCGCTCAAAGCGGGTTTGGTATAGCACAGGCAATATACAATACTATTGTTAATATAGTGCCAGTCCAATCACAATACTAACTAACCATCACTACTATACATTCTTCTGTTTACATTTACATGTTGAATGCAAGCTATCCCACAATTCCATGAACGCACATGTAAACTGGCGATCTCCAAACAGGTCAATGCGAATCCAGAGACTCCGACTGTCTTTGTTACGACCAGCCGTTGCTGCGACCGCGCCCTTCAAAATAGACTAATGTTGCAAAGATATTCCATTTCCTCTCGTGATTGCTTAGTAGGCTTTCAAGACGGCTATTGTTGTCATGGGATGTTGGACTAATCGACCGTCGCGCTACGTTGTGGAATAATTGGTAGACCATTAGTAAACTAACTACAAACAGCTGCCGCCAGCCACTCACCACAAGACATACCCTTACGCGACACAGATCTCCACTGACGGGCAGACCTGTTAGAACGGGCCAATTACTTCAACGATTGGGGAAATTGGCAAGTTGGTTAGATCAGCAATGGTGACTTATTGACGAGTGGAGAGAATTAACGTGAGTCCGTCGACGGAAGTGGAAGTGTCCAGAGCTGCTAATTGATTGTTAGTTCGATCGTCATGTCGCTTGGTGTCCAGATTCACCGTCATTGCTTCTCAGGAGACGTTCACAATTGTTGACGTTGACATATTCGTACAGGGTGTACAAACTCTCAGACTCTCTTCGCTCTCAATTACTACTTGTAGCGTTTGTCCAGAAGTGTAGTGGGAATAGTTTAAGTAATGTGAGCAGTCTATTTAATAAATAATGCGTACTTTTTTAATCGACTACAGAAGTTATTTTGGTTGTTACATCATGTAGCTGCGAAGGCCAATTTAGCCTCGATTATCCAGACGACGTGGGGCCCAATGCCCCTCACTACGGCCTGGATTATTAAGCTCCTGCCAATGTTACCGGTGTACCGGTCTGGAAGGACGTTCCGGTCTGAGAGTAAGTTCCGGTTCCGTTTTGCGTATTGCGCATGCGCTTGTACATGTCAAAAGTTAGCGCCTACTTTCGGCCCGCAATTGTACGGTCTGGAAGTAAGTTCCAGTCTAAGAGTAAGTTCCGGTTCCGTTTTGCGAACACACTTTACATGTCAAAGGTTAGCGCCTATTTTTGGCCAGCATAAACACTGTGTTTGCCGCAACTATGCGTGACCCAATTATATTATAGTTTATGTTAAATATACAGTTACTTTGTTATTTATTAGCATACAGTCTAACAGCGCTGCAGATTTCAACGGTTTTTATACGCACAGCGGCTTTTGTGGTAAACACAAATCTCCGCATTTTAAATGACACATATCTCCGTCAGTTTGGCATGTTAAAAGCTGCAATTGTGTGTGTAATCTAGCAGGCCCTTTGGGGTGGCTCGTAGATTTAGATTTTTTTTATTCGTCGGGGGTGGGGATCCTGGGGATAACAGTTTATAAATTACACATGTCTCTGTCAATTTGGCATGTATGAAGCTGAAATTGTGTGTGTGTTCTACTTGTAAGTCAGATGTGCCTGTAGACAGTGTATAGTCACATGCAGATGTACGTTCACTGTTCAGCACCGTAGGGGGAGTAGGTCAGTGGAGTAACGGTCGCTACAGCAAACGAAAAATGATTAATTATGTAACTCAGTCACCGCGTTCGTCGAGCAAGGGTCAAAGATGATCGATCACCTGAGGTCACGTTGCTCACCACGATGTAACTCAGTCGCCGCATACTTCTGGCCCCAGGGTCAAAGTTGATCGGTCAGCTGAGGTCACGTTGCTCACTGCGGGTCGCATTTGATGTACTGCGCTTGCGCGACTATGCGCAATACGCAAAACGAAACCGGAACTTACTCTCAGACCGGAACCTCCTTCCAGATCGATACACCGGTAGGGGGCTTTACCCAGATTCGGGTACAGACGATGATTGGCTCTCAGGCCAACTATGAAATAACAAATTAAATAAGGATACACTTTTATCAGATAATACTACACTATAACAACTATTCAACTTTAAACTGATATTGAAACATGTCACACACAAAATAAACCGACATTAAACTTTGTTTCGTAGTTTAGTGCCTTTTAATCACATGCATATTTACTAGGTGGCAGCTCTCATGGCCGTCAACAAGTGGGCAGGCAAAACGCGACTCTGAGCTAGAATCTCTTCCTGGCGAAATCACGCAGCCAGGCGAGAGTCGGTTAAGCGACACTAAGGCCAATTGACCATCTCACACTCGCGCCATCTTAGATCGAAAACGAGGCTATTTGCAAGACAAATTCTAGAATTATCATGGTGTACTGTTGTTTTCATGGATGTAAACGAGTATCCTGCGGCGTTCGTTTAATTCCTGTGAGTTTTCATCAACACAAAAATTACATTCCAAAACAAAAAGCAATTTATGGCATGACTAACATTTGTTAGTGAAGATTAGACGCAACCAAGGATATATATTTAAAAGGAGGATGTATGGTATACAAGGGGTCCACAAAAAAACTCAAATACAGGTAATAATGACGACAATTCAAAACGGCGCCAATCAAAATGGCGAGAGGCCCTAAACGGCGACAAATTAAAATATAATCGTGTATATCCTATGACTACGGTGTGTTTTACTACCTAGCTTAAAGGTTTATTTAAGCTAATCTTACTGCTCTAACCTAGTTGTTATTACGTGAAATATTTAAACAGTTTGGATATGCATTGTTTTCGCTTTTTGAGGCTTTTTGGATGCCACGGATGTCAAATAAGTTGTCTAGCGTGTCATTTTTCTTATTTCTTTGATTTCAAGATATGTCCCTACCTTAAGGAAGATAGGAAAACCGGAACAGCAATGTATATTACATCTCAGAAAGTATTGCTTCACACACACTCACACACTCACACACACTCACACACACACTCACTCACACACAATCACACACACACACACACACACACACACACACACACACACACACACACACACACACACACACACACACACACACACACACACACACACACACACACACACACACACACACACACACTCACACACATACACACACACACGCACACATACACACTCTCACACACACACACACACACACACACACACACACACACACACACACACACACACACACACACACACACACACACCGCGCACCGCGCACCGCGCACCGCACACCGCACACCGCACACCGCACACCATGCACACCGCACACCACACACCACCACACACCACCACACCACACACCACCACCACACCACACCACACCACACCACACCACACCACACCACACCACACCACACCACACACACACACACACACACACACACACACACACACACACACACATACTCGCACACGCACTCACGCTCTCGCACTCGCACTCGCACACGCTCACACACACACAAGCACGCGCGCGCGCGCACACATACATCTGCTCGGTTAGTGGGTTATAATAGTTGAGTCTGAGACTTTTTGACATGATTTTACAATAACATCGAACAGAAAACCTCCTTTTAAAATACAACCACCCACCTATGGAAACCCTTCTCCGTGCAATGGACCAGTAATACTGCACATCTTTAAAGCCCGACAGACACGCCCTCACCTCTCTGCGGGAGGGAGTATTGATTTTCGAGGCAACACATTATTCAAACTTGTAAGGTAACGAATGCCAAACAGAGAAACATTCAGATCAAATTGTAACTCTTTAATCAAACAGGTTGCTTGTTTGGTGGCTTGTTTATTATATTTTTAAATCTACAGACGGCACTTGATGTTTACCATTGTTTCACACATTGACGTAACTCCTGATAATGCCGATAACCCCAATAAAACTAGAAGACTGCTTTAAAAAAAATATATATATATTTTCAGATCGATTTTGTTCATTTAAGCGGTTTTCGTCTAGTTTTAAATCAAATCAAATCAAATTTATTTATACACCACATATATCTACAAAGCAGATTCAGGGGTGTTTACAAACTAAAACATGATGTAAGAATACATTATGTAGTCGTTATAATATTACAATACATGTGTTTCATACGCTAACACAACTACATATTTCGAGGTAAGAGGCGAGCCAGCAAAGTGCGTCGCCTTGCACGTCGATTCGTTCTAGTTAGCGACAAGAATGTCATGGCCGATCGTGTCGAACGCAGCGCTGAGGTCAAGTAGACCTAGTACCACATGCGTACGAGCATCCAGTGATCTTAACACGTCGTCTTTAGACCTAAAAAGACAAATCCTTAGGCTCAGCGCCGAAAAACTTTAAGAAGCCGAGGTAAAAAGTCTTAAAAATCCATAAGTTCCAAGAAATATTACCTACTTAGGCGACACCAATTTTATTATTCAGATTACGGACCCGCCGACGTTGTTTTTGACAAAACGGAAATAAAAATAAAATTGTAATTTTGAACTTTTATTTCTGATCGAAATGCCGAACCAATGATTTTGTATCGATTCATCGAGCATATACACATCATACCGAACATTGTATGTTAAACACCGTTTCATTAGTTGTCGCGCATCTTCGGTCTACGATCCAACGAATCCGCGAAAGTCCAACTTGTCATTAATTGATCTAAATCATGGCTGAACCAGACGCTGGAGTGTGGTTTTGTATAAAGAAATTGAAGTTTTGTCACTTCCCAAAAGGAAGTGACAAAATTTAAATTGTCCAACACGATCAACAATGTCATGCCCCGTGTTTGTAGCGACACCTCTCTGATATCGAAAGTATGTGTTGGCGTCGAATGCGCGGATTGTTGTCGAAATGACAGCGAGCGTACTTGCGGATCCTACGTGAGCAAATCAACGTTTAACATTTATTGTATTGAACGATGACAAAGTTAGTGCCACCGAAATGAATCGTAAAGGCAACCCGAAGGCTAACATTTTAGACACGATACAAAATGGCGATAAAGAAAATAAACTACCAACGCGCAACACAGGCGAAACCAGCAACGTGCGCATGTTTAACGCGCTACTCATTATTTCTACATACAAAAGTCGGAACATCGTATTTTGGCCAATCAAGTTGACACGCTGGGAAAACGGGTTGTAGATACTCTCTTCAATGTCTGCATAGTCAACATCGCATTGCATTACTTCGGAATATAATAATGCAATTATATTAATTTTTGAGGTAGGGTAGGGTGGGGTAAGAAGCCCCCTCGAGGTAAGACGCCCCCTGGGTATTTTAATATTTCGATCGTTTGCTGCCTGTCTCTGGTGGCTGAAAACAATGCTGTCACCTAGCATGCATTGCGTCCGAACGCGCAAGGACGCTAAAACAACGGTGAGTAACAAAAAAGTGAATTTGAAGTTTTTAGGCTTGTTTAATGTTAAAATTTTACATACTAGATGTATGATTATGAGACAGAGATTACGTGCGATATCACATAGTCGTTACTTTATGCATCGTTTATGCCAGTAGTTTCAATTACTGCCATGCAAAATGGGCGGTAATTAAATGTAATTTGACCATCGGCACATGTCTGCATGAAACCTATTGGGGGCAAGACGCCCCCAACGACGTGGGGCAAGACGCCCCGGGGGGGCTTCTTGCCCCTTGAGGGGCGTCTTACCCTACGGTTTTTAATTGTTTGTTTTACACATGCAACATAGGCTAACGTGCAAAGCCTAGCCTTAGAGCTACAATTATATATTATTTTATTTATAGTATTTGTATATTATGTTTTATATCATTCTATATTACCAATAATTATTGCATTATGTTATGATGTAATTGTTATATTAATTGTCCTATTTTATTGTCTGTGTATTTGCAACATGGTATTTATATATATTGCTTTTTTATTCCTGTATTTTTTCCATAAATTATGTATGAGCACAGGGCTACAGTGAAAAACTGTATTTTAATCTGAATGTACTAGCCTACCCTGTATAAATACGTTTAAACAAAATAAAGAAATAGACAAATAAATAGGCATAAATAAATAAATAGGCATAAATAAATAAATAGGCATAAATAAATAATAAATACGGCATGTGTTTGAATGCAAATTTGCTATAGGCCTATGACAGATTGAACATCTACTGACTAATATTTTCTTCTGTAGAAGTGGTCCGCACGTACAAACGCAAGTCGGAACGGGGTGCCTGTGGGGACGATGTGTTGAAGGAGGCACTGGCAGCGCTGGAGAATCAGCGTATGAAGGCTGTCAGTCGGCGTTTTGGGCATTCCGGCCAGGACGCTGCGAAGACACCGCAACAAGAAAGTCGCCACTGTGGGATCGTTATCTCTCGGCCCAAGGCAACCAGTACTATCGGCTGACGTGGAACGCACGCTGCGCGAACACATCGCGTATATGGAGAAGTGCCTGTACGGCTTGACGACCGTGGATGTCAGGCGCCTCGCGTACGATCTCGCGGTGAAGCTGGGGCTTGCGCACACGTTCAACGCCGAAACAAAGATGGCCGGCCGAGACTGGCTTCACGGCTTCTTCAAGCGCCACCCTGACCTGGCTATTCGGCAGCCTCAGGATACGAACACCGCAAGGGCTGTCGGTTTCAATCGCCCTAAAGTGCAATTGTCTACTGCTGGCCCGCCATCGTCCACTGCTGGTCCGCCAACGACCGCGTCCGCAGGAGTGTCGACCGTTAAGGAGCTGGTAAAGCAGCTATCTCCGTTGCTAAAGATATCGCGTCCACGTGCAAGATCGCATATTGCCGAGTGTGCCACTGTTCTGACATCGACGCCGCATAAGAACAAGTTGGCTATGCAGCAGGCGAAGAAAGAACGCATACCCAAGCTCAAGAAGATGTCCCTGGCGACAGGAGTGAAGAGACACACGGCAAAGAAAAGGCGCGTGAGCTCCTTTAGCGAGGAGGTAGAATGGCCCTGCATTATCTGCGGAGAGACATTCAAAGATAGCAGATCACGAGAGGTGTGGGTGCAATATCAACTGTGCAAGAAATGGGCCCACGAAGATTGGACCGCGTATGGGGCAAGACGCCTCCTTTGGATTTTTTTTTAAATTGACGATCATAACAGTTAGTGCCGTCAGATGACAGAATGCCTTCGGTGAAACATGGAATAGGTACCCCGCAATCGTGTGCAAGCGTTTTCACTGTATGCTCCATGCCCCACCCTACCCTACGTCAATCAAATTCTAATTATGCCAGTCAAATTAATATTATCACATCAAGATATATCCTACCTCTAATCTACACGTTTATAGCTGTGATGTTAACACACAATAATGGTATCTGCCAAGTCTTATTATCAGTACTTGTTATTCTAAATTCTAATAATCTTCAACGTTTACTAAACATCCATAAAAGTACGTGTCTAGTAAGTTTTGATACGAGGCTGATATTGTTTAGCAATGTACTGTATGGCTCGTGATAATTCATGTATTTACACAAAACACCTTTCTCGTGCAATGACTTATTTTTATTCCCCCTCCTCCCTAACAAAAACGTCTACAAAATCCGTAATACTAACAATAAAATTGGTGTGGCCTTAGGCGTTCAAAAATGCTACCTGGTTTCATATATGCTACCGGCTCCGTAACCTCGTGCACCCGGTGAACACATGTTCGTGGTTCCATAAATGTTACCCAGGATCCGAAAACGCTACCAGGCCACTGGATCCGTAACCTCGTCGATGTAACGGTTCGACCACACTGAATTGTTTAACGTTCACCGTGAAGGCATCAAGAGATCGATATGGATTGGTGCTTTGTCCGATCGCGTCTCGATACGCTACGAGTCTGCGCTGGTCCTACTCATATGAGTAGCACTTAATGGAATACACTAAAATAAAACTTCGAATATCGTGACGCGGTGTGTTCTTTAGGCATTGCCTGCGCGAACCTTCGCCGAAAACCTCGTCTTGACATGTCGAAGGGTCGAGAATCTATGGCTGATTTCCAACGATGTAACATTTCGAAATTGCTTAATGATCACCGTAAAGGCACCATTAGACAGGTAGGGAGAGTGCCTTGTCAGACCGCGTCTCGATACGCTACGACTTAGACAGAGTAGCCGATGAGGTCGATCCGACTTGGCCAACATAGCCGATCCGACGTAGTCAGAAGTAGCTGATCTGACGTAACTAGCGTAGCTGTTCGTTCGGTCCTGTCATGCCCAGGCGAAGGCGACGTCCAAAGCGGGCCTCATTATGTCGATAGGTGCAGACTCCGAGCCGATCCGACGTAGCGAGGCGGCACTTAGCCATTTTCGGACGACGAAAAAACTTCACCGATCCGACGTAGCCAGAAATAGCCGATCCGACTTAGTTAGCGTAGCTATTCGTCCGGTCGTGGCATCGCGAGGCGAAGGCGACATCCAAAGCGGGCCTCGTTACATCAATAGATCCAGACTCCCAGTCTATCCGACGTCGCGAGGCGGGACTTACCTAAATTTTCGTACGGACGGAAAAACATTGCTGATCCGACGTAGCCAGAAATAGCCGATCCGAAGAAATTAGCGTAGCTGTTTGTCTAGTCCTGGCATGCCAAGGCGAGGGTAACGTCGGAAGGATTTTCTTGAAATACATTGCACTACGTTGGATCGGCATCGACTTTAACTTTCTGTCGAGTTTCGATGGAAATCAAACTTCGAATATTGTGACGCGATGTGACAAGTCGAAGGGTCGAGAATATGTGGCTGATTTCCAACGATGTAATAGTTCGACCACAAATCAAAATTTACTCCTAACGAAACTTACTGGAATAGAGCAATAGACGGTCACTAAAATTATACCTAACGAAATTTACCGAAATGGAGCAACTGACGTTCACTGTAATGCTACTAAATGTCGCCTTCGCCTCGGCATGCCACGACCGGACAAACAGCTATACTAACTACGTCGGATCAGCTACTTCTGTCTACGTCGGATCCGCTACTTCTGTCTACGTCGCATCAGCTATTTCTGTCGTCGGATCGGCTACTTCTGTTTACGTCGGATCGGCTACTTCTTTCTAAGTTGGATCGGCTACTTCTGTCTACGTCGGATCGGCTACTTCTCTCTACGTCGGATTGGCTACTTCAATATTGTTCCGATGTTTCTTTTAAAAATGAAACTATGGTTAACCCCAACGTGGAAGGGTGTTTTCTTTTGTAAAAATTACGTTCTTCATCAAAATGCTACCTTTAGAAATTCCGCCACAGAATCGTAACCACTTCGAATATCGAGACGCGGTTTGTTGTTCAGGTTAGATCTTTTCGGTACGAAACCGACATTTAAACTGGCATCACGACACATTGAGGGGGATACTGTGACTGATTTATATTGAATTAACACCAACTTCTATCTGTTTACTTGTCCGCAAAATTTGACAGGCGATTGTGGATAAATAGATAATTTAGTGAATATGTTGATGGTGGGGACCAAATAGATACAATGCCGTTGGTTTCACTTCGATCGGACAATTATTAAAAAACCTAACCCTAACTCTCTTTTTAATATGGCTGGATCCACAGAAAATTACCTCCTTTTTTATTTTACTGGAAGTTGAAAAAAAATAGAGACTTTCACCTATGAAAACGTTCATTTTGGACACTAATTCTATTCAACGATGTTGGTTTCACGTCGATCGGACAATTATTTTTAAAAACCTAACCCAAATTCCTTTTCGTACATCAAAAATGCATGTAGCACTTGTGCAGAATTACGGGAAAAAACTTGTGTGGCAGTTCACAAAAGGTATAACAATGTATGTAGCACTTGTGGAAAAGTACAACACTCGTGCGAATTTTTTTTTTTAAATGTATGTAGCACTTGTGCAAAACTGTGACAAATATCATGTAGCAGTTCGCAAAATGTTTTTAAACATGTGTGTAACACCTCGCAGAGTAGGCTTTCTTTGGTAAAACGGCTGAGGGAACGAGGCGAGAAGGAGATCAAAGACTACGCCGTAAGAACGCCCTAAAAGTGACCGCAACACCGTGTGGGAAAGTGATGCAGCTGCCCGCTCCAGGTGACAATTGGCTATTGACACCGGCGTCACATCGATCGAGCAGCTCGGACAGACAAGTACACACAGGACTGTCAACGACGTAACATCAACGAACCACCGGTTGTGACGTGTAACATCCACGAACAGGCTTTCAATCAGCCATTTATTGGTTTGGGCACGTTTCACTAACATTCATAAAAGCTCTTAAACCAGATTTTGATCCATAAAATCGAGTTTGTTCTTTACCTATGATCAAAAGTAAAAATTGCGTTTCACTAACAATCCATTCTAGTCTTAGACACGGTTACTAAAAACGCTCCAAAAATGTCAATATCTAAGGACTACGTTATACCACTTTTTAACCATCATAACAAATTTAATAACTTCGTTTTATGGGTCTTCAAAATATTAGCTATTAAAGTTTGACAATTATAACTTGTTTACACATTTGCGTCGCATCCCTTTGACGAGTAGTGGATTTACGGCTTCGCGAAGGTCAAGGTTGTTGTGTCATTTGCAACACAATTTCATAATTGTCATTCACCTGAACAGCCTTAGGTCATAGACAAAATATTTGGCAGTTCAAACATTTGCTACAGGAAATGCCATACGAAAGTAAGCATTTTGGATTTTGTCACGAGACTAACACTAATCTATAAATTAATAGTGTATACTTAATTACATTGTAATTGTAATGGAATAGTAATTACATAATTACAATTGAACTAAACCCTGGATATGTATTACATCTCAGATAGCATTTCCAACTCGGGCCACAATATTGTCCCAATATATATTGTTATATTGGTCCAATGTTGGCAAACCATCATTGGCCCGAGAATGGGATGTCTCCTAAATATCGGTCCAACAATGGCAACGTATTGCTTGGCCCAGCACCGGACTATCATTGGACTAAGATTGGCATGCCAGTCTTGGAACAAGGTCGAAACATTGTCGGGCCAACATTGGCATACCATGTGGGCTACTACATTTGTCTAATGTTGGCATGCCATCATTGGCCCAAGATTAGGATGTCCACCGGGCCAATATTGGTCCAACCATGGCAACTTGTTGCATGGCCTAATGTTGGACCAACATTAGCATGCCATGCGTGCAACAAAATTTACCCAATGATGGCCATCAAAATTAACATAAATGTGCTAAACAGATAACAATGACTGTAAACGTGTTGTTTTTTCTTCAGAAATTATAATTTGCACTAGTGTTATAGAGTTATTTAGGTTAGTATTGCAAGGCCGTTTGATATCGTAACATGACACTTCAGCTTCCGTTTCTTGACTGTCGTCAGGAGGTCTTCAAAGGGTCCAATAGCTTGCTTGATTCTGCTCGGACGTCTTCGTTTGTAATATGGTCCATGTATGAGATGCGTGATACTTCCACACAAGTATTTGAAGCTAGATACTGTTTCAAGCGTTTGGCCATTTACTGCCATGCAATGGTAGCCGACGTAAACCAACATTGGTCTCAACAAACAGCCAACAGTGGACCAAGGTTGGTGTGCCAAACTACTGCCATGCGTAGCCATAATGACAATGTATTTTTTGCTTCACAAACGTTTTAGCACTCTAATGACACTAACTAATATACGTAAATAATATACACTTCTGCAAGACGTTTTAGTCACTATACACGACTCTTTGTCTGTATATATATATATATATATTATAATTATTATTATTACTTGGCAGACATCCAAACATGTGAAAGACATGTGTTTAAATAGCAATTATAAATAATACATGCGCTAATGACAACATAGCATGGTTAAATATTAATAGCAATAATATTTTATTAACAGTGTGAAAACTCACTTTGTAGGACATTAAGGCTCTGAGTAGGGCCTGTGTACCATGGTGACTAAACCGACTTTCCTCCTTGGTACAAATTATTGCGAATTTACACCAATTAGACAGAGAGAGAGAGAGAGGGGGGAGAGGGAGAGGGAGGAGGAGAAGGACAGCGAGAGCGAGAGCGAGAGCGAGAGCGAGAGACGGAGACGGAGACGGAGACGGAGACGGAGACGGAGACGGAGACGGAGAGAGAGAGAGAGAGAGAGAGAGAGAGAGAGAGAGAGAGAGAGAGAGAGAGAGAGAGAGAGAGAGAGAGAGAGAGAGAGAGAGAGAGAGATAGAGAGAAAGAGACAGACAGACAGACAGACAGACAGACAGACATATTTTATTTTGATTGATCATGAGTATAATAGTACAGTGTACAATCAATACATGATAATTAATTACATATCAAATTTAAATCACTATACATTAATTATAGTTCAGAAAGTGTAATCCTAATGTTAAAAAATATAACAATTATATACACGGTAGGGCCTGCACACATAAATCGATATAATCAGCATGTGTACTCCTATATGTGAGCATACATATGTGTGTTTTCCGTATGCTATAATCGTAATGTAAAATTAATATTATGTATATGCAATTGATGCAGCCATCGGAACATTATATTCAAAAGTGTCTTCCAGCTCGTCCAGCGACCGTGCCGGTGGAGCAGTGTACCTGACGAGGGTGGGTGGCACCACCGGGTCAATGTCAAAGTCCCACTTGACAGTCTTTCTGCTGACAATCGACTCGACGTGTGTCTTCGCTCGCGGGTACTTATCGCCCTTGCTGGTCGTCACAGCAGTGCGGCTACGACCGGAGCGGCCTCTGGGCGGCAGCGAAAGTGTTGTTCTGGGCGACGGCGTCGCTGCCTCCAGGCCCGAGTCCATCTGCCGTGTCCGCTCGTTCGCCACCGGGCTCGACTCGCTCAGAGGCCACTTCACGACCGGCGGCTGTGGACAGACATGACAGTCGTTGTAGATAATCTTGTGAAGTTTCTTGGGTGCCGTGTGCTCCGAAAGCAGCGGTAATAACGCCTGCTTCCTGCTCAGCACAGGTTTCTGCGTCCGGTAAGACAGCCTACCAGAGCGATACTTTAAATTGCGCAGCAGTACCTCGTCGTCTTCCCGCCATGGGGACAACAGACGAGTAGGTGACTGAATCCTAGTCGGTGAGACGTCGCGTCTGTTTATGAAGCGCAGTCCTTGCGTCGAAGCATTATGCTGGATGTTACCAGAGTTTGTATAGTTTTTCGATGGATACCGCCATTTGTTTCTAACGCGAGACTGACACGCGTCGTAGGCTTCCTGGTCTATCTTTTGCCGTTCTCTGGCTTTCTGGCGCGCAAGAAAGTCGCGTGTGTATTTGTACATATATGTACGTGGATATGATTGATTAACTTCGCTCAATTCTGGAAGCATTGAGTTTATGCACCGATCTTCTTGAGGCGTTTTCAACATCGGCATTGTTAGTAAATGCGGCTTCGTCTGTGTAAGTTCACGTTTGTTTTTGTCATCGGCAAAAGACGTCCTCTTTGGCAGCATCACCGGTTCTGCTTGGATCTTTACCATTTTCTTTACTTTTGACTCGGTCTGTTGTTGCGTAGAGGCTCCACTGTGGATATCACGAGTCGTGGATTCTCTCTCAGAGTCGTCTTCACTTACTTTATTGTCTGAGTCTAACTTCTCTCTTAGCTTTTCTGCAAGAGGTTTCTTCTTCCGAATCACGCGTCCTCGCAGCTTCACAAATGGCCAGAGCATGCCGTTGATCTCGTCAATCAAGTTCACGAGGTCGAAGTTACTGTGGTCGTACGCCATTTGACGGCAGTCGATGGTGTAACAATCAACGTTTCCTTTGCGAGCATTGCGGATATCCTGAAGAGGAAACATCGGACATTATTGTTTATTTATTCTATGTGTTTGTGTGCGTGTGCGTGCGTGCGTGTGCGTGCGTGCGCATGCGCGGGCGCCTGAGCGTGCGCGTGAACGCGCGCGTTTGTGAGCATTAAGGCATGTGAAAGCTCTTGGGTGAACTTGGAATCTTCGGAATAAGACGTGTATGTTTACTGTGTCAATGTCATTGAGAATGTAAGCATATTCGATCTCGTAGTGTGTCTATGATGCTTGGGCAGCACTGTTCACGAATTGCCTCTTGTCATAATAGTGCATCATCACCTCGAACACCAATCTCTACATTACACCTAATTTTGACGGCCTTATTTAACTTTAGCTGCAAATTTACTGCGAAACGTGACAAGTCCACAAGATATAGAGATACACTAAGCTTTTAAATAGATGATTATATTGCATAGGCGCCGGAACCGAATGGTGCTGAGCTCACCCAGTTTTGGTGGGGGGTAGAGATACGATTATCCCCCAATATTGGGGCAAGGGGTACAGTTGGAGATTTTCGTGAGCCTTAAGGCGGTTGCAGTTGGATATTTTGGTCAGTTTCAAGGGGGTGCAACAGAAGGTTTTCGGTGACATCAAAAATGTTGAACGTCATGCCAAATGTTTCCAACAGCACCCCCCGGCTTCTGATGTCATGGTCCCCAAAAAGCGGAGTGGTACTGAAGTTCCGGCTCAGCCCACCCAATATTCATTTCTTTACGGTGCCAGTATATTGGTGTGTTTGAAAAAAAATTGTGTTCGACGGAAACAACGTTACCAAGCAATTCACAAAGCATCATGGATTACAAGTTGATGTTGCGCCTTTGACTCGTCCCCAGCCCACCGTGTGGCGCCACTCTTACATCGCCGCAAGTAGCCGTCTGGTGCCTCCAGTCAATGCTTCTGAACCTGATTAGTAGAGGCTATAATATCTGACTGTGGCCTCGTATATATCTGCCTGTGTCCTCGTGTCTGTCTGTCTGTGAAGTGTGTGTGTGTCTGTCTGTCTGTCTGTCTGTCTGTCTGCATGTCGTCTGCCTGCCTGCCTGCCTGCCTGCCCGCCCGCCCGCCCGCCCGCCCGCCCGCCCGCCCGCCCCCGCCCGCCCGCCCGCCCGCCCGCCCGCCTGCCTGTATGTCTGTCGTCTGTCTGTCTGTCTGTCTGTCTGTCTGTCTGTCTCTCTGTCTGTACCCTGTTTGTCCACGCACGCAAGCTCGCATGCACGCACGCTCACACGCAGGTGTATTTGTACCACTGAGCCTCATAATTAGCCCGTCTCAAATTGTTCCATAGAAACGCTGAGCAAACAGCGAAACGACGATCATCGTTGGTGACAGTTTGATAAGCCGGTACGAACAAAAGTGCTGGCAGCGAGTTCTGTTGATGGGGCTGTAGCTAATTAGCACTTAGTCCGGCATTAGACCATTCAAAGCATTGGATCCAAAGGATTTTCCGTAGATGCCGGAGACGTACTTTGGAATGTTTTCGGAAGTGGCGACGGTAGAGAGTTTATGTATCCTAACAACAGGTATACCAGAACGTCTCATCACTTTCAGAATATCGACGCTTTGTTACCCTCGTTGTCCTTATGCACCAACTGTGACAAGTCCAGCCAGATGAAGCAAATGAAGAATTATATGAATTACTGCATAAAACACTCAACAATATTAACTGATAAACCAATTTTATTTGCAGAACACAATGCTAGAGTGAGAGATGACTCCACATCTTCATTAATAGTACTGGGGAAATGTTAAAGGGATAAGTTAAATTCAAATGATGTACAACTCCTTTCTATGTGTGTATGCAGTTCTAACTTTTTAGCGATCACAAACACATACTTTATAATGCTTGAACGCTGGTACTATCCTTTGCATTACTCATTTGAAACTCAGTCATAAATGTGTTTGTGATCGCTAGTAAGTTTGAACTGCGTACATATAGAAAGGAGTGATGATATTTTCTGATATATATGTTGGTATGATGCCCATGCTTCTCCCATTGCCTGAAACTCTTTCATTACCAAAAATAATACATAGTTCTTCCCAGATACATATGTGCATTGTCTTTCGAGCCGCGTTTCTTTAAGAGCAGCTGCGTCCAAGTTATATCGATCAAGTTGTCCGGCAACTACCGCTGTTTGCCTTTGTCGCTTGTCCGGATCTTTCATGTTCATAATCAAAGCTTCTTCTTCGTTTGTTTCGTACCGCTGATAACAGAGTCCTACCAGCCACAGTTGCTGACCAGGAGTCAAATTTAAGTCAAATTTAACACACTTTTTACCCCATCTTTTCTATAGGGGCGTCTCCGGATTGGAGCACGCAGCAGTGCATCTCTAGCGAAGGCTACCTGGTCTCATAGACTGCTATCTTGTATGGTCGGTGTTCATCAATAACCCACTGCCATCATATCCAAGCCGCTTATGTGTACAGCTCCAGCTAACGTGTTCCACTTACACCAACTGGCATCGTGGCTTTCATCCTGTCGCCACAGGATTTCCATCTACAATTCTACAACTTCGCTCACGCTCTTGTTTTTATAAATTGCACATTCACCAAGGGCCACAAGGTGCCCAGTATCTGCAGTGTACCACGAGGATGTTGTTCTAGAATATTCACTATGTAGCTATGTACCAGCAGTGGGTGCAGTCCATGTATCAATGCATAACAGCATTATAAAATACTTTAAGGTATTTTAGTAATGAAATAGTGAAGCTGACTGGCCCTTACATTTATGGGCAGTGAACGGAATGTTGTCCTACTTCTTTTCTGCTGGCCACTTCAACTACTCTATATATGGCTTAAAACCTAAAGTCAACGGAGTCTCTATCTAGGGACATTCTTCATAGGTTCATGAATGGAAAACATGTGATGTGCAAGTGGTATGATATGTTCATAGAAACCACATTCATGAGGTACGGACATGGCCCTAATGGATTAGGGAATAACTCTCGTCATCCATGCTGAAACGGTGGACATTGAGCATGCACGTATGTAGCAAAGTAGTTCAAGACGTGGCTGACGTGGCAGATGGGTACATACACACGGATGTGACTACACATAAAGAGGAGAAGCCGTCACGCATCCACTCTGATAAACAAGAGCGAGAAATGATTAGGGAACAACTTCAGACATGCAACGATCCTCTTGATCCTGCTGATCACCCAGCCGGCATCATAAACATTGTTACCGGCAGGATAGCTCCAGACACAGTGAACGCAGAGAATGCGGCCAACATTAGCAAAGCACAACAGAAGTCTTTTGAAGACGCTGGCCAACAGAATTTAATGCTATTTTGTCCAAGCGGGTTGTTACAATGTCATATTCCAGAAAAACCGCTGACAATTTGCATTAAAACTGTCCACGACGTAAATCTGACATACACGAGAGTGTTGGGATTACAACAATCCAACAACGTTGATATGAAACTAGTGTTGCGCTTTGAACTTTCCCCCGTGCCAACATCAACGGCTGGTGAATATGGTGAAAGACTAATCATATCTGCAAAGTGTCTGCTGAAGAATAAATGTCAAGTAGATGTGTCTTCCTGGTTGCATCTGAAGCAGAAGGGACGATTCTTGATGGATGTTACATCCTGTTGATCATATAATGGCTTAATCATCACCCTTTTTTCTCTGAAACATGTCGGTTAACACTGAAGAATTGTTAAGACATAACGGTGGCATCGAAGAAAATGACCTAACAAAAATCATAAACATAGATCTAAGTGAAAATTCCATTAATATTAAAAATAAATACCATACTGTTGAGGACTTGAAGAAATTTTTTAAAAGGCACACAAATAAGTTAACAATCTTAAGCCTAAACATAGATTCTCTGAGATAAAAAATCTATGAACTGAATATTTTAATTGGTACTCTGGCTGAATCAAATATACAAATAAATGTGATTTGTATACAGGAAGCAAGAATTGGAAAACATGAAGACACACATCTTAATCTAAAAAATTATACCACGACAACATAGGCATCCACAGACAAATGTTCTAAGAAGGGAGGGCTAGTCACATATGTATCTAATAACATTACAATATCAAACTACACAGCATATAATACATACTCAACCTGGGAAGCATTATGCCTAGACATTGTTGATAAATAAGATAAAAAGATAACAATTTGTAACATCTACAGACCCCCAAAAACAACAACAACCATGCCTCGATTGAACTATTTATGCAGGAATTCAATCCTATACTCGTACACATAAACAAAACTGCCAAACATGTAATATTAACAGGCGACTTCAATATAGATCTTTTGAAACTTAACTTGAATGAAAAATTCCAAGAATTCTATGATTCTCTGTCCAAAATAGACCTCCTGGTTATTATAACTCTTCCCACAAGAATGTCAAGCAGAAATGCAACACTGATTGACCAAATATACTGTAAATCACCAAACCCTCTTACCATAGCAGACAGTGGCACATTGGCTGCAAAAATATCTGATAACATGGCAATATTTTCTGCGCTTAATTTCAATATAATTAAAACATATACTCTAACTAATAAAATTAGCACGAGATCATTCACTGGGAGAAACATTCATGGTTTTACCAACGAATTAGGAAATATAAACTGGCATTAAGTGTTTGATCTCAATCTAACAGCAGATCCACTCTTATCGTATGATAACAAATTCTCCACCAAGCTAGAGGAGGTATTGAACAACCATTTCCCATTTAAAGATATTAAGTTTAATAAATACAAACACAAGAAGTCAAAATGGATGACTTATGATCTCTTAACTATAATATAAAAAGCAAGATAAACTGTACATGGAAGTACACATGACAAATCCTAACTCGAGCATAAACAAACTAACATCAACAGAGTTGGACAATATAACAAAGGAACTAAGGAGACTAAAATGTAAAGAAAAGGCTACTTATAATAACCTGCAATTTGGTAAATATAGGAACAACATTACAAAATATGGGAAAACATAGCTGATGTTATCCAAAAATCTAAAATACAGAAACAACTACTGACATATTTCAATGTAAATTAAACCAAGGTAACAGATAAAAAAGAAATAGCAACACAATTCAACAATCTTCATAAATATCGGACCATAACTTGCAAATAAATTAAGCATTAATGGAAAACCTGGCTTCAAATCGTACCTAGGTAAAAGAACAGAAGAATCTAACTTCCAATTTACACTGGTTGATGAAAATGATACAAAAAATATAATCAATAATCTAAAACCGAAAACAAGTATGGGAAATGACAACATTTCTTCAATCTTACTTGAAACTTCCTTTAATGTCATTGCCAAACCCCTTACCGGAATAATTAATCAATCACTACGGAGTGGAAAATATCCTCAAAAACTAAAAATTGCTAAAGTAGTTCACATCCACAAAAAAAGATTATAACCATAATTTCAACAACTACATGCCAATATCTCTTTTGCCATGCATATCCAAAGTCTTTAATAAAATAGTATACTCTCAATTATTCCACTATTAATAAGCTCCTCCACCCTAATCAGTATTGTTTCAGAGCTGAACACTACTGAACTAGCAATAACTGAATTAGTTGACAGAATATTCTTAAATCTTGCTTGCTTAAAAGGCTTGCCAATGACAATATTTCTGGATCTGTCAAAGGCTTTCAAAACAATAGATCATAGAATCCTTCTCAACAAACTCGAACATTATGGCATCAAAAATACGGAACTAGAATGGTATAAAAACTATTTACTGCACAGACAGCAATATGTAGAATTCAACCACATCAAATCACCTTTAGAAACAATTACTACTGGAGTCCCCCAAGGTTCAATTCTAGGGCCATTGTTATTCCTAATATAAATTAATGATCTAGCAACAGTGAGCAACATGCAGATGATACCACCTTGCTGAGCTCAATAAATATTTTCACAGATGAACAAACAAATGACTTGGCTACATCCAACAATATAAACTCAGAACTGACTAAAATAACAGACTGGCTAGCAGTAATTAAGTTGTCACTGAATGCTGCAAAAACAAAAATGATGATTTTTCACTCTAAACAGAGAAAACTAAATAACCACGAAATACCTAATATTAAAATCAATAACATACCGGTCGAATGGGTGACACAATTAAAATTTCTTGGAGTTATAATAGATTCAAACTTAACATGGTCTCCTCATCAAAATTATGTAACCAACAAATTATCCAGGATATGTGGAATTCTCACTATATTAAAACACCAATATACATCCTAAAGATAATATTATATTCTTAACTATTTATGTCACACCTAAGCTATGGTATATTAGCATGGGGGTGGCAAAATAAACAAACGAATAAACAAACTTCAAAACAAGCAATTAGATCTATTTCAAACAGTAAATATAATTCACACAGTACACCTTTACATAAAGAACTAAAACTATTAAAAACAGATGACCTTTATAAACTATCATGCATGAAATTTTTCTACAGATAAAAAAATAAAATCGCCCTGAATATTTCCAGGACATGTTCTCTTCTAATGAAAATATCTTTAGAACTCAGAACTCAGAATTCAGAATCAATTTATTTGACCTATAAATACGATTCATATACAAGGCCAAGATCATGTATATTGTCATCTTGAAGTACATTTAGACTAACATTATTTTCTACTAAATCAACATCGGTTATCAAGCTATCATAATATTGTAGTGTATTCTCACTATTACTATCATCATTCACATACGTTGGATTTGTGTCCATACTATTGCATAGTGAGCATTCAATTACATCATTGTTTACACGTTCCATATGTATTCCACATACACACTGTGTGTGTGCCATTGGCGTTTAGCCGATGCTACAGTATTGTTCGGTCCGGTCACGGGTGTTTATTGTCTGTCAAGTTGGCGGAGTTCTTGGTTGGTCGAGATGGTGACTTCCTACCGTTTCGAAGAAGGCATACGATGCGGCCGTCTGCCGTCCATGTAGCGGTGACGTTGCTCAGCATCTTTACTTTGTTGAACAGTTCACTGCGACGTCTGGTCAAGTTTTCCGTGATCAGTAGTTTTGTCCCCTTTAGGCGCCGTTTCGCTGTGAACACGTTTTGTCATTGTTGGTATGTTGTGAATTTCACAATAATTGGTCGCGGCTTCGGGTTAGTCGAGTTTGTAGACGATCCCAGACGGTGGCATCGGTCGATGTGTTCGTGTCCAGTCGAAATGCCGAGTTTGTTTTGGAAGAAGTCCAGCACAGCGGTCTCTGAGTCCGCGGAGTTGGGCACACCATGCACGATTAAACAGTTTTTTCTGCTGTACTGTTCAACTGCATCAATCTCTTCATGCAACTTGACTTTGTCTGCCTCCAGCTTCGTGACGCGTGCAGTCATTTCATCAGCTTCAGTAGCAGCTTTGGCGATATCCATCTGGCAGGATTTGTACAGTTCTTGCTGAATGATGTCTGCCACAGCGTCATATGTTAAGACTGACTCAACGACTTTGCTAATAAAGTTTGTATTCTCAATTAGCCGGGCAATGATCGCCTCACTAAATGAGTCAACGACTGAGGCAATTATTGGGACGTTGGTTTGGATAAGGGAAATTAATGCCACGCGCATGTCTTGATTCAGAGTCTCTGTGACTGAAGTGCTGTCAGTCTGGTTGGCACTACCCTTTTTCTGACCTTTATTGGGCATAGTGAGTTTGTGATAGCGTAACAACAATGTGTCTCTATTTGGTGGTGTACGGTAGTTGTTTACATTATACGGTCATGGCAACAACGAAGGCGGGAGTTCAAGTTTATCAGTCTATTTTTCACTTATCGTTTCTAGATAAGAACTCTGTCTATTTGTTTTACGCCACTTTACTGAACTTTGTAAACATGACAAACAATAAAGAAACATGTTCAAACTGGTACGTTGTTGAGTTCGCCATTTGCAATACAGTCTGTGCGCAAGTGCGAGTCATAGTCACATAGGGAGCATTTAGTATCTCATTGTTCATATTGTTCTATCTCCCCCCAAGTCTTCATCACTTATTTTAGATTGTAAATAATAGTCTATAGTGAGGGAGACTGTCTCTTAGGTTTCATAGTCTGCCAGCCATTTCGGTGGTTTGATGTTACGGCCATATCGTGAGACGCGTGTTGGCGTGGTAGGGGTAGGAATGTTCTCGAGTGTTGGAGCGACATCTGTTGACGCCGTTGGAGCCACTGCCGGTGATACAGTTTTCTTGGGGCTCTCCACATTGTCCTTCCATCTTTCAGGAGTTGCGATGGTGTGTTGTGTGATGTGTGTGGGTTCCTCCTGTCGTCGAGGTTGAAGTTGTGAAGTGCGATGTGATGCATGATGCTGAAGGTCCTCGTCAATGGTAAGACGTGGTGTAGCAATGCGTACTGGCGCGTATTTCCTCAGGAATTTCCTGTTCCGGATTGTTACTCTCCCAGATCCGTCGACTCGGATTACACATTGGTCGAATTGACGTACTTCGATGACCTGGCCCGTTTTGTCCCACTTCGTGGGGTGAGGGCCAGTTTGATTTTGTATTCTCACGAAGTCGCCGATGACGAGGGGTGGTAGTCGTTTCGTATGTTCTGACCAGTGTTCAGCGGCTTTCATGTGTCTGTTTCTCAGGGCCTCTTCTCGAGCAACGAGTGTCTCTCGCCAGGTCTCGTGTGGTTTGTACCTACCGGGTAGTATAGGTATGAAGTCCTTGATCGGTCGTCCGAATACACACATCGCTGGGAATAGCTTTGTATCTGGGTCAGGTGTGTTCCGATATTGAAGAATCGCGCGTTGGACCCCATCTGTATCGAGTTCACCATTGGTACCAGTGTTGTTGGTAATGAGGCGTTTGACGGTCTTCACACCGATTTCAGCTCTGCAATTGCTATGCGGGAATGCAACTGATGAAAGTCGGTGGTGTACGCCCCAGGTGTTAAGGAAGAGGCGGGTCGTTGTTGAAGTAAATTCCGGGCCGCCGTCTGATGCTAGTTCATCTGGGATTCCGTAGGTCACGAAAGAGCGGCGTAGGCTGTCAATTAGACCATCTGCACCGCCTGTGGTCCTTTCAATAATAGGCCAGTTTGAGTACCTGTCAACTATGACCAGGTAGCTGATGCCTTTATAGGTGAAAAAGTCTGAGCAGACGCATTGAAACGGGTAAACCGGCAACACTGGGGGTGTTGGTGGAGCGCTGGGCTGCGATGGCGCCATTCTATTACAGTCGCTACAGTTTGTGCGGATGGCAGCCATGGCTGGGGTTATCCCGGGCCAGAACACGGATGATTTGGCCCTCGCCGTCATGGAAGATATTCCTTGGTGTGCGGAGTGGAGTGCCGATAGGACGTCCTCTCGGAGGCTCGGCGGTATAACAATCCGGTCCTTGTAGATGACTACACCGTCTATTGTGTGAAGGTGCTCACGAAATTGGTGGTAGGCACGGAGTGGTACAGGTAGTTCGTGGCGGAACTTCGGCATGCCGTTTTCGATGATGGACATGAGTAGGTGCATGTTCTCATCACTAGTCGTTTCTTGTCTTGTACGGTCCCATGTGATGGATTGAAGAGACTCGAGTGCGTAGGTCGCCGCATTCCTGACTGCATCATCTATGTTCTCGTGATCTATGGTGTCCTCGTTCGTGCGGATGCCTTCTAGGAATGCATGTTGGATCATCATGGTTGAAGGCAGGTTCGATGGATCATCATCATCGGGTGTGATGTCATCTTGGAGGTGTAGTTTGTCTGGATGAGGGGTACACGATGGGTGCCGAGACATGGCATCTGCTGCTTTGTTTTGTACTCCAGGGATGTGTACGATGCGAAACCTGTATCTGAGTGTTTTCTCTTTGAGGTTTCTCAGGCGTGCATTTGGTATTTCATCCAGTGACCGATCACCGAGTATGTTAAGGAGTGGTTTGTGATCCACTGCCACGATGAGGTCTGCACATCCGAGGACAAAGAATCTTGCCTTATCGAGAGCGTCGGCCACAGACAGAGCTTCGCCTTCGATGGGGGCATATCTAGATTCGGCCGGGTGGGTGAAGCGGCTTCCGACAAGAGTGATTCTCCATCCATCCGGGCAGCAGAATGGCATGCTCTTAGTGCAAGTGCAATGTTTTTGTAATAACCAGAAACCGATCCCATCCTTGGACCAATCTGTGGCAAGGCAAGTCGGCTTATCCTTGTCAAAGATTGTGACATCTTTCTCTATCTCATTAGTGATAATGTCTTTGGATTCGGTCGCGGGGAAGGGTAGTTTCGTTGGTGGAGGTGGTGGTAGTTGTCGCTTTGGACAGTCACAGGTAGTAGAGATGCCAATAGTATGGGCATGGTGAGTCTCTCCGATTGTTGGGAACGTTTTAGAGAGCATGCCAAGGGCCACGCATGCTTCACGGCTGAGGAACATCTGGTCAGAGTTACGTATACGACCTGTCGTGTCTCTAGTCTGTTTTGGTCCTTGTCTCTGCCAGAGAACCGAAGTATGGCTGCTCCGAGGATTCTGATGTCCTTGTTATTCGCGGCGTGCATCTTCATAGAGACGGGGATGAGATGTTCACGTGCTATGCCGAGGCGGTTGATTGCCCCGATTCCAATGAGGCAACTTTGGCAGCCTGTGTCGGCCATGGCGGATAAGGATAGGGGTCGAGTACGGATTTTCAGTTCAAAACCCAGATCCTTGTAGTCCTCCTCAACCGCACAAATGTCTAGTTTGATGAATGGTTGAGGTTGTGAGGCTTGTTGCGCCCACCTGTCACAGATGTTGTTATAGAGGTGATGGTCAAGGATTATGGAACGCCTCCCGCGCTCATGACCAATCTCTGTAGCAGCACATAATGCATCGAATACCGCGCCTTCACACTCACCCGAATCAGTCCTTTGGGGCTTAGCCTTCGATCTCTCCTTGTTGCGACATACTTTTTCCAGGTGATGTTGCAACTTGCAGTACTGGCATGTATGATTGTAGGCGGGGCACTCGGTTTTTCTGATGCGGAACGGAGCACTTCTACCATGGCCCTTTTCACCACAGTAGCCGCATAGGCCTAAGTCAGTCATCCTATTTCGGACATCCTGTTGTTTTCCTCGACGGTATGTGCTACTCATCGATCCTGCACCTTGCGAGTTCAGCAGTCTGGATGCTGAGCGCTTGCCAGATTCTTTGGCCTCCACGAATTTTAGCACTTCTTCGAGAGTCATATCCTGATTCTGATCCCCGAGTACATCGGTTGTATGTTGTATTTCTTGATCAGCTATGCCTCGGGAGAGTACATCTCGAAGTATGGCATCCGTGTAGTTGATGTCGGCTGCGCATGAGGGACACTGTGTGACATAATTGCATATGCCCGCTTGGCCTTTTATTCTGGCTCCAAATGATCGGATAGCCTCGTCACGAACTTGTCGCATGTTGTGCAGCGCTGCACGGGCAACCATGGTATTCTCCCTGCGCACCGCCAGCATCTTTATGGCCGTCAAAACATCTTGCTCTGACTTACTGGATAGGCTGCCCCCAGCCGCACGTATGAGGTCTTTTCGGAGCTCGTCACTACAGCATTCCAGCAGTTGGACCACTACATCTCCATCCGTGAGCTTGGTGCCCCTGCGATACTCGTCCCATCGGGTCTCGAAATATGCCCACTCCTCGCTAGATCCGGCCGATGATATAGTTGGTCGTTATAGTTTCTCTGCTCGAGTAGCCTGGGTAGTGGCGGCGTGAGTAGAAGCTGCATGCGAACTGGCGTGAAGGTTGAGGAGGGCAGCGATGATGGCGCCATCCTCAGCTTCTGCTGTCTCGAATTCACAACCCACGATAGGACACTTCATCTTCATTTTGAAAGATTGTATCGTCGATTGGCGTTTCCGGCTCAAATAGTCCTAGTGCACGCACACGCTTCCAATGTCAGTGGTGTACAATTAACGTCACGATGTTTCTTTATAGATAAGAACTCTGTCTATTTGTTTTGCGCCACTTTACTGAACTTTGTAAACATGACAAACAATAAAGAAACATGTTCAAACTGGTACGTTGTTGTGTTCGCCATTTGCAATACAGTCTGTGCGCAAGTGCGAGTCATAGTCACATAGGGAGCATTTAGTATCTCATTGTTCATATTGTTCTAGTTTCCTGTCGTTCCCGGTCGTATCGCAGACAAACGTGTCGTCGGTGGAGTCGGGGGACCACAGTCCATCAACTGATGCACTTGAACACGATTAGACCAGCAAAACAAAGAAAGGCACCTCAACACTTTACCAATACAATAACTTATCTCCCACAAAAATATAACTGTGATATCCAAATTAAACAAACTAATACAATATACTGCCGCCTTTGTATCAGACATACTATACCACATCTGCTTCAAGAAAACTTTCTTCCACAAATTGCCATGGAAAAATTAACACCCGTTCATATCAAGGCTTCGTAAGTTACTGCAAAACATATATCATAAGTAAATATGACACGGAATGTGACACCAATAACTGCTACATCTGCAAACAGAATATACCAGCTGAAGCATATAAATTATTAATTTTTCTGTCCAAATTTTACTTTACTATTATTTAGGATTTGTTTCGATATTTTATCTTTACTTCTCTGTAATTATTGCATCATACCAATGATAATTTGATTTACATTCTAATCACACTCATACACGTGTTAGAAAATTAGAATAAGGCATTTACATTGTTGACACTATTATGTAGTATTAGTTTTGTTAGAACTATTAGCACCTTTATATGTGCACTGTTATATGTGTTGTTTGTAAATGCACATTTGTTTAAAACTTGCAGACTAATCAGGTAGCATTAACTATGACTACTATACCACAATCATTATGTATTCATAGGGAGGCCTGTACGATAGCGAACTCTCAGGTCTTAGTGCAGGCCTCCCTGGATCATCCAAACTGCAAAATCTGTACAAACTGTTTATTTTACTATGTGTGTATGTATGATGATTTAAATAAACCTCACTTCACTTCACTAATAACAAAACAGTGGAATACGTCACGAGCGGTCTCTGCTGATACATGCTTAAGATAACCGCAAAAAGAGATGTGTACCTCGCATTCAATAGGTATTGACTTCAACACCAATAGTGGAACTAGGTCAGAAAGAGGCAGTCACCATGCCACTAGACGACACATACTCAGTCCTCAAACTCCACATCCAACCCAGAACGTTGTCTTGTGTGAGACTGAAGAAAAAGTTCAGATGATAGACATAATCTGTCAGTCGTTTGTTGAAAAATGAACAAACTGAAATACTACCAACCCACACATAAGCTTGTCATAACTGCTCGGGACTCTGTTCCGATGGAACTATACCATGGTGATCTACCAAATCAAAATGATCTTCAAACGACACACGAAGAAGCGGACACATGATCACAGTTCAACTAATGACACAAGTAGTTCATGCTGGGGCAAACAGACTCAACATCATATGCGATGAGACGGATATGTTCGCCCTGCTCCTCCATTACTACGCAGAATTCGGTCTTCCCTGCGGACTTACCCTGGAGAGCACCAATCCTGGTCGGACAATGATAGACATTTCAGCGACAATTAAGGTTTCATTGCTGTCGGGAGTTCGTGAGGAGGAATGGTGACAAAATTTGTAAAGCAAAGGTGACAACAACACCAGAACAAAAGACTCTTCAACCTTGAAGAAAATGTTTGCTGGATCAACAACCAGACAACCCTTGATTCCTCACCTCCACCACTGGATGTCACGAAGTATGTATGGGCATGTGATGACGTAACCAAATCATACACACCTGTCACATTGCCATATAGTGTAACTCTCGCCCCAGCTTAAATTCTTGAATTAATTCGATATTAATTCATAAGACAAATCCTGCCGTTCTGCACTGTGTCGGGTGTTCTGTAGCACTATTATCGTGTACACTATGTTGTGCCTGTTGATGAGAGACTAACTATCAAAATGACAATACACGAGTTGCTGCCACCAGCGTAGATAGCGAAGAGAGCGGTACACTTGAAGACAATGCCAAGATTTCGCCAGTTTTTATCAAAAGAAAGTTAAGTTATGTATACCTTGTTTGGGATTCAATAATATGTACTTAAATTTTTTTTTTTAAACACACGATGTTTCGTTAATGGCGTTAGTACAGTTATATAATATTTAATAAGTTTGACTATTAGGGTACAATTCATCTTTTGGATGGCTCCATCAAATGTTCTGACCCTATGAACATGGGGTTAGACACCTCATTTGAAACGCTGTCATATATAATTCCGAAGATGTTGACAAAACATATATTTTTTTCAATGGCTGCTGTTAATTTGCATATTATGTGGAGGTTGGTTGGCAGAACTACTGTCTGAATGTCCTCGTCGATATTGTATATTCTCAAAACACAGGTAGAGACACGTCGTGTGTTTTGCTATGTAGCATATTTGCATGCAGTGTTATTAGCCAAATTTAATATTTTGCAAATGGCGGCATCTTTTGAAAAAAATACTCAATGGTGCCAGAGTGGCATCACTCGGATTCCCTATAAGGACACATCAGAGATATAGAAACTGCAAAAAAACTTTGTCCGGATACTACTGAAAAGTTATCTGGCCTATTGCCGGACTAGAGCTATCTGGCGGCTATATAGCTGCAAGTAAACGACAATATGAAGGAACGCCACTAAATACACACTATATTACAGCAATAGGCAAATAACATAGACCTGTGTTAGCACCATACTACACATGCCTAGACACATACATACATTTGTACTTACCACTAAATTTGTCTCGAAGTTAGGGTCAACGCCATTGTCCAACAAGAACTCGGCCATTTCCTGTTGGTTGGCGCGTATAGCAGCCATCAGAAGATTTTCTCCGAACTGCAAGACATTTAGCAAACTTTGAATTGACTGGCGAAAAATTGACGTAGGCCTATTGGAGCAAATTGGTATGATGTACACCATTTTACGACGCCAAGCTGTTTCAATTGAAATATCGCACATAAAATGTCAGCCCCATACATGCAAAACTGACGGAGATAAGTGGAATTTTAAAATTGTGACTCCCCAAGATTCCCACCCCCGGACGAATTTCGAAAACAAATCTAAATCTACGAACCAACCCAATGGGCCCGCTAGACTGCACACGAAATGATAGCACCATACATGCAAAATTAACGGAGGTATGCATCAACAAACAAACAAACAGACATAATATAGATGTGTGTGTGTGTGTTTGTGTGTGTGTGTGTTTGTGCGTGTGCGTGTACGTGTGTGCGTGCGTGCGTGCGTGCGTGCGTGCGTGCGTGCGTACGTGCGTGTGTATATATAGGCCATTCTCGCAAAAAGTGTTAGGTTACAGTAACGCAACATGTCAAAAATAAATGTTTAATTTGTACGTTTAAGCTATTACTTTTACATCAAATGTATTAATATATTCGAAGCAGCAAGGTTTGTTCTGAATTAGTAGTGGAAAAAACGTGTTACATAGTCATGGTTAAAGGGTTATGTTTGACATGACATCTTCACAAAATCATATTTTGACAATTACTTCATAGATGTTGAAACGCTGTGAGTTTCTCATGACAAATGATCTAACGCCTTAGTGAAAATATTACACAATTCCGCGCATCATTTAAACACTTCCCTATGTCACTTTGCTTCTCTACCTTTGCACCGTTCATCTGTTAACAACGTTAATACTGCTCATAGATTTGTTTTGTTTTGATGAGCTTAGCTTATGCACAAAAGAAAATGCCTTAGTATTATACTACTACTACTACTAATAATAATAATACATTATATAACATTTTCATTTATTATTATTATTATTATTATTATTGACCGTTAGATGTACTTACCCACTCCATTTGAATGTTTGCTTTTGACAAATCCAACAAGTCATCTAGAAGCTCGATGTCACCATTCTTGACAGCATGGTACATGGCCTACAAGCAGATGCCTTCTTTATCTCGGGTCAGCAGCGTAAAGAAAACATTTCGTACTGTCTTATAACAGCTAGAAATGTTAGCAGCTCCATTGAAATACACAAGGTGATCCAGTCGGAGTGTAGCGATATCGCTATATGTTTAACTGAATACAGTAATAAGTTAAACTTTGGAAATCCGTTGCAATAATCCCTAATTACCTCTCTCTGTTGTGACGTCATCCCTTCGCCCACACATTCTGTGCTGTCCGATTGATCTCCCATTTCGTACGACTCTTCGTCATCCGAACTCGTCTCATTTCTCTGAAAGGTACCACCATAAATACGTAAGCATTAACCTTCCATTATCACAGAAAACAAACATGCGACATCACTGGCTGTTTTAATGTTTTATTTACATGAGCGAGCAACACATATTCCTAAATAATTCCTATATTTTCTTAGTATGTCCGCATGAACACTGGCATAATTTAAAGATAAATCAACCTGTTGGATTTTGGAGGTTATTATGAATAAGAAGAATTGCGAGCAACTCTGATAAATATCGTAGTGAAATCACTGAACGTTTCACTTTACGCGTAGCACACATTATAAACATTAATGCTCGGCTTTTCCAAATTGGGCAAGCTCCGCTAAATACTCATCAAAGCAATCATTACAATATAGCGCGATCAATTAGCGATATTCATCGCGTTACATTGAACGGGCCCGTTCCATCGTGGCGCGTGTCGAAGTCATTATAGACGACCAGCAACCAACAATAGCGTTTTAATGGATTTATGTCGACAGTTTTGCCAGCCGATTCGTAAACCGACAACTGAAATTGGATTCGTACGTGAGCTTTCAAACGACGCTAGCGGTGCGTCATTGTTATTTAGGATTATCACATAGGTTGTCGGTGGGTTCAAGTATGTCAATGCTGCGCTCATTCGGTGAAATAAACATGAACCAGTACTCAGCGCAGTGTGTAGTCGTCATTGGCACGACCGGTGTTTTGAAATTATTCTCCCGGCATTGAAATGTATTGTGTTGCAATCGAGTGGTCTAGTGTGCGGCACGTCTACCAAAACCACTTCACTCCAGTTTGTTATCATACTGAGAAACATGACTGGACGACATGTCAGTTCTAAGGCAGATGTGTCGCTTCAATTCGTCCACACCCCACATAAACACAGTTTCGTTCAAACGTAGGGGGCTACTCATTGTGTAATTTAGGTGTGCACGAATTCAAATGTATGCGCATGTACGCTACGTAACGTACATCTGCATATTTAATTAATATATCAAGCAGTGACAATAGTAACAAACATTTTGCAATATTTATGCAGATTACGTTTGAGAGACTATGTAAAAACAACATTAAATAAATGATTTACCCGTCCATCTTCTTCGCTGGACGATGCCTCGCCTGGGGGAGTTTCATCCACCTCACCGGTGTCTTCTTCACCATCGCTGCCAACGATTTCACAGTCTTCTCGCTCAAAGCCAACCGTGTCATTACTGGGCCGTTTCGCTTGGTCAGTGTCGCCCTGTTGGCTTTGTATCTCTTCTGACATTCCATCTACCGGTTGCTGTTCATTGACGACGACTTGGTCATCGTTGCTGCCTCCCCACTGCCTGCTGTCCCGTGACGAGGTAGACCGGGCCATGAAGGCGCCCTGGCGTCACGTCGTGCAGGTCGTAGTTAGCTATACGACTTTCAATAGAGCGCCGGAGCGTAGGCCGTATCGAATAGAACGTCACACTGAAATAGTACCTCCCACTGAACTACGCGTTGGTTGGTAAAGGCATCTGTCTGATTAACTTCGCCTGACGAAGTTGCTGTGTTCGCTTCACGGTATTTTATGACACAGGTTGTTCAACACACCCTTTGCACCAAGGCTACATATCATTGTACTAACGGTTGTTCCATTGTGTTGTCTGACTGTTTCGTGCGTTATTTTATCAATGCCACACACTGAATTCATTACTAAGCATAAAGTCCACATATGCGTCCCATTTCGACGTGAACTGCATAAAGAAGTGTACACGGAGTAACGAGGCGGCAGACAATTACGTGTCCCAATGCATGCGAGCACTGACTCGTGCTAACCAAACACACTAGCAAAATCAATCTTATTTAAATGTGTAACCGCGAGAGAGTAAATACGACGGACAGACTTGATATGCGTCACTATCGATAGACCGCAAATACCGAGTAGGCCTAGTTGTCAACGGGCTCTTAGGCCTTTGCTGTCAACACGGTGGCCATGGCGACCTGGGTTACCAGAAGTCGGACCTATAATGACACATACGAGAAATATACCAATCCACTGAGTTTCCATGTTAGGTAGATTTGGGTAAGTAATGTAATGGGTCATTTTGTGAGAAACAAAGTGATTTATAGTGTAAGTCATTGTGTACTCTTTTTAAATAAATGTTTATTACAACAAACTTGCGTTTGATCTTTAATATTTAGGTAATAAAGATTTAACACAATTAAGCGGCAACTACGTCCAATATGGTCCAGTACCACCATCAGTAAGGACATAAAACTACGTCTTTACATGTCAATCGTAATCATCATCATTGTGCAGCCTTAATGTCCAGTGGTTGGGCGAAGGCCTCAGCATGTCGTTTCCAAATCTGCCTGTCTTGCGCTATCCTCTGCCAGATGGTGCTCTTCCAGTACTCGTCTAGTTCGTCTCTCCATCGTCTCGCTTGTCTTCTTCTAGATCGTTTCCCTTCGTAAGGTCTCCAGGTTGTAATACGCGATGTTCATCGGTTATCTCATAGTCTGCTAATGTGCCCTGCCCAGGTCCACTTCTGTCTTCTGATTTGTGTTATCACGTCTATGACCTTTGTCTTCTGTCTTACCCAGATGTTTGTTTTTCTCTCCCGATATGTGATGTTTAACATACTTCTTTCGATCTTTGTTTGTGCGGCTGCTAGCTTGTTCTTTGCCTGGATGGCGATCGAGTGCCCATGTTTACGCGCCGTATGTCATCGCTGGAAGTACGCATGATTTGAAGACTTGTCTCTTCAAGCAGGTTCCAAAGTTACCCTTGAAGATGTCCCGGTGTTTGGCGAAAGCTGTCCAACCAGCGGTGATCCTACTTTGAATCTCCTTGTCTTGGTTTTTGTCTCTGATATTGTATCGCTGTCCCAGATAGACGTAGCTTTCAACGTTCGCTATCTGCGTCGTGTTGATATATATTGGTGTGTCATTTTCTAGCATCACTTTTGTCTTCGAGATGTTCATCCTTAGACCTCGTTTTCACTTTCATCAGCTAGCTCCTGCAGCATGTTTTGTAGTTCTCGCGGTGTAGTAGCGCATATGACTATGTCGTCGGCGAAGCGAAGATGGCTGATATATTCTCTGTCTACCCTCAAGCATCTGGTTCCCCAGGTCAGGCTTCGGTATATGCTTTCGAGTGTTGCCGTGAACAGCTTGGGCGATATGGTGTCACCCTGTCGTACTCCTCTCTTGATGTTGATCTTGTTGCTCTTTTTGTGTAGGTGGACTGTCACCGAGCTGTTAGTGTAGATGTCTTTCAGGGGATCGATGTACACATTTTCTATCCCCTGTTCTTGAAGGGAGGTCAATATTGCTTGAATTTGCACCGAGTCGAAAGCCTTCTCGTAGTCGACGAAAGCGATGCAGAGAGGAATATTATATTATCGGCACTTCTCTTTCAGTTGGTTTACGACGTGTATGTGGTTTGTCGTTGAGTAACTGCTTTTGAATCTTGCTTGCTCTCGTGGTTGGTTTTCGTTGAGTGTCTTCTCTAGCCTATTCGTTAGTATCTTTGTGAGTAATTTGTAGATGTTTGATAACAGACATATCGGTCTGTAGTTCTTTAAGTCTTTCTTATTTCCCTTCTTGAAGATAATCACCATCTTTGCGTTCTTCCAAGCGGCGGGTATTCGTCTTTCTGATAAGCATTTAGTGTACAGCTTAGCCAGTGTCTTCGAGATTATATCTTCTCCTGGTCGTTGCCTGATGTCTTCCCATTCTTCATATCTCTTAGCGCTGCTTCCACCTCCTATGGTATTATCTCTGGTTCTTCTTTCGGGTCGGTGTGAATTATGGTACTCTGTTCACTGTCATATAGCTCGGTGTAGAATTCCTCTATTCGTTCCATGATCATATCTTGGTTTTGTATGTCTCTACCCTGCTTGTTTAGAAGTGTAATCAGTCTGTCTCGGCCTAGTGCCTGTGATCTTCTTGCTTTGTTCAAGCTCTTTGATGACATAATCGTTTCTCGTATGATCTCTTGTTCGTACTTTATGATGTCCTCCTTTGCTTTCTTTTTGATGGTCTTGCATATTTCTGCGTATTCTATTTGATTTTTACGGTCGACGTTATCCACCATTTATTGTCGTTTCTTGATTAGTGCTCGTGTCGGTGACGATATTCTCGTCACTACATGCCTGTTGATTGCTTTGGCTACACTTGTCGCACTTAGTTGGATCATCTCAGTGATGTTTTCGCTGGTGTCGATGTCGTCTAGTTCCTGTAGTGTCTCGAATCGATTTCGCAGTTCGAGTTGGAATTCGATCTTTTTTCTTACGATTTGTGTGGTATCTACACTCGGTGGTCTCTTGTTTATTAATTTCTTCTTTTCAGCCTTGACGTCCAGTTTGGTGTTGCTCATTACCATTCTGTGGTCACTTCCGATGTTGACTTGGTTGATGACAGTTACGTCAATGACCTGAGTCTGGCCTGTTTATCAGGATGTAGTAAATTGTGTTCGTCGTTTCTCCATTTGAGCTTTTCCATGTCCATCTCCTCCCTGCTTTCTTCTGGAACATGGTATTCATGATTTTGTACTTTCTTGGTGTTGCCAATTCTACCAAGGTGTCGCCTCTTTCGTTTCTCACACCTAAGCCAAATTTGCCTGTTGCCGTTTCCGAAATGTTTGTTCGTTTCCCTACTTGCGCATTAAAGTCTCCCATCACTATCGTGTAGTGGGTTGGCTTTTCTAAGGTCTCATCCACGTCGTTGTAGAAGTTGTCTGTGTCTTCTGAGTATGATGTTGTTGGTGCATATACTTGTACTACCATCAGTTATGCATAGAACAAGTTCTGCTACTCTGGGGCTGATGCTGTTAACCCTCACTATATTGTCTTTCCATCTCTTGTTTATGAGAAAGCCTACTCATGCTTGGCCGTTGTTCGCTGTGGAATGGTATAGTAGATGGCCGCTTTGTAAGGTAGTGAAGCATTCCTCTCTTCTTCGGACTTCTCCGATCCCAATCACATCCCATACCAACTTGGTTTCCCTAAGTTCTTCCTCCAGTTCTTGTATCTGTTCATCTCTTAGTAGTGTTCTTACGTTATATGTTTCATTGTACTTTGCATGCTGGTGTTGTTGGCCTACCCTTCCACGCTGGCCGGTGCGGGTTGGAAGGGGGTGAACGAAATTGCCCAAATTTCGACACGGCAGCCGAGCCAGTACCGGACCAACACCGGGATTCGAACCTCGGTCCCTCTAGTCGAGAGTCCGGTACTCTAACCACTCGGCCAATCGTAATACCAACAGCGTTATATGCCTGTGAAACGTGGAAGAATACGGCGAGGATATAAAAAAAACTAGACATATTCCCCCGGCGATGTATCCGGTTCATATTGGGCATATCATGGAGAGAGCACATCACTAATGAAGAAGTGATGAGGAGGGCAGGTCTGCATAGCCTGCATGATATAGTTAAGTCTCGACAACGGAGACTAGCGGGACATATCCTACGCTTACCGAGAGAGAGAATAGCACATGTCGCAATGGAGTGGGTGCCTGAAGGTGGACACAGAAGGAGAGGAGGGCCGACTAAGACCTGGCGCAAGACATTTAAAGAAGATATGGCAGAAATGGAAATTACCTGGAATGAGGCCAAAGAAATTGCGAAAGACCGTACTAGATGGAGACAGCACGTCGCCCGATGTCCCGAAAGGAACAGGAGGAACTAAGTGTAAGTAAGTAAGCGGCAACTGTATTATATAGGATAAGGTCACCATTTAGTTTTTAGATACACGTGAGTTGTAATAGAGGGCCACGATCTTGAATTTAAAAATGACGTTTGCATAACAGTTTACCGTTTGTCGACAGTAGTGCAAATGTACACTGTTGTAGAACATTGATTAAAAGCAAACTTTCACTGGATTTTAGTCATTATGTATCCGGCATAACATATTAATATACCTGCCAACTTTTTGTTGAAATCCGGGAGATTCATTAGCGGTTCAGCATGTTTCCCGTGTCGCGCTGTCTCAGATGTTGACATCGGAATGCAGGGGGGGTGCTATTGGAGATTTTTCGCCGGAGTTAGCCTAAATTGTGTAGGCCCCGTGAAATGTCGGCAATTTTTAGCCCCTCCCAGTCGCCTGGGAAATAAGTGGTCTTGTAATTGTTATCCGGGAGGCAGCCAGTTGACCACGAATCCGAATAGAGATCATTATTGGCTCTGAGGCTATTCATAAAAAAGAGTAAACTATTATCAGTTAATAATATGCTTTTGAAACTACTCAACATTAACTTTAAATATTGAAACGAGTTACACAATAAAACAAATACTTGTTGAACATTTTGAATCACCAGTTGCCGTCAGATGGCATCACTGTTTTGGTTTTCCATGTGAACATTCCAAATGCGTCTTTTTACCAGACTCTTCTTGACAAGGTTATGAAGGCGAGCGAGAGTCGGATAAGCGAGATTAATATAGTGCACAGTTTTTCATCATCATTACTATTTAAAATAATTCCTTAATTCCTATTATAATAATTCCTAATGATGATGTCTGGAACCCTTTTATGTGAATATTTTTAGATATAACTTAGTAGAGGGCAGTAATCTTGAATTTCAAAATGGCGGCTACAAAACCTTTTACCAGTGATAGGCACATTACTCTTTACAATATTAGTGAAGTGCCGTTTAGAAAAATCGGTGTTTTGTCATTCGGAATTATTTATAACAACGTTTCAAGTAAGGCCGGTGTCTAACCCTATGTTCACAGGGTCAGGAATTTCGAGACTGCCATCCAAAAAACTAGTGGGCGCAGTCAATGTACCACTGCACAACAGCACTATAAACTGTTCTTCATAGGTTCATGAAGGGTTAATGTTAGATGTGCCATTAACCAGGACTGTGGAATCAGTCAGGTTTGTTATGTAATTTTCGTTCGTTTTTTGAAATTTGCAAACCTATACATTTTTGGAAACGTTATGATATACTATATAGTGAATCTGAAAACTAACGTTTACATTTTTTAAAGGTATATTTGGCGGCCATCTGGGATTTGTTTAATGGTGGACACTGAAAACCTGTATTTCTCAACATTTCAGCTGCTAAACCACCTAGCCTTTTGATTTTGGTGGTTAAACTTACATATTGAAGGGCAAAGAATCCAATAGGATCAATGACAGTCACCTAAGCACAATGCAATTACTAGTTTATGACAGTTATATGCGTTATTAATGAATAATATACATGTAGTATAAACATATGTGTACATTGGATTATTGAATTATTAACATTTTATAACCATCATACCAACATCACTATACAGTTGCGCGTATTCCACACATATGTATGGTTTGTTACAATACTGTTGTGACCAGGTATACCGCACATTAGTCTTCACTACCGTCGTCGGATACACGATTTTCAAAGTGTGAATTATCGTCATTCTCACACTGTGTGCTACACAAGCAGAGGTATATGTTCATGGCAAGTGCTTGCATTTGCAAGAACAACTCTGTGATGAACAGTCTCCTTTGCATCGGCATCGTACCATCTCAATGATGGTCTTGGGTGCTGGAAGGATGTCAGTTGTGGTTGGCGTCAGTTGTCCCTCTGTAGCTTTGTGGTAGCTATTCTGCAGTGGGTCCAAAAACACCTCCTGAGCAGTGCTGGCCTGGCCCCACACTCTAGCCTGCAAGTGTACTGTCAGTATGTGCTGGTTGAGCGCAATAATTGTGGGTAGAAGCTTGTCACTCTCCGCCATGTGTTTACAGTAGAGGTGCCATCGCAGTTCTAGAATGCGCATGATCTGGATGCCCTTGGGACAATATGCAGCGCATACAAATTTAGCCAAGGTAGACTGTAGATCTTCTGTCACTCCACTGGCTGCTGCTGATAACATAACAAAAGCATTGACCACGTCAGCGCCGGCTTCAAGAAAGATCTTGAACCACGTAGCCTTGCATATTCTTGCAAACTTCCCTGTATTATCGGCCCCAGGGAAGGCATGGAATGCTGGCAGTGCCTTTCTACACCGAGAGCTGTCCAGAATGGCTCAATCGGCAGCACGCCCAGCACAAGGACATCAGTGTCTGGCGAGAAGAACATCAGCTCAACATCTTCCCTTGGGCTCCTTTGTACTACCAAGAGAGCCCGACAGATCTTTAAGGTGTCTGCTTCCTCATGGTTGCTGTCTTCAAAGTGAATGTCCCTTCTGCTCCTTGTTCGCCCAGATGCTGAAGTGATGACCAGCTTGGGGGAATTTCGGTTGTATTGTAGAGTTTTCTCAGCCAGGTACGCTGAGAGATCACCTTTCGTCTGGTGATGGGATAGGAAACGGCTCATGGTGATGTGTTTTATGCGGGTACCGTCTCGGACTTGGTACTGGATTGGGTTAATATTCCCTCCAGGTTTCTTTTCCCTGGTTGTGCTCTTCTGTGAATCCACCTCATTCACTGAGACCCTTCACTGTCGCCATCTGCGACCGCAATTTTCCTACTTAGATTGGGAACATCGACTTCAGCAGATGCCAAGTCCATGGATTCCTCATCTGCAACTACTTAGCGTTACGTGTTTGCGTAAATTCCTATGTTCGCTTATATTAAAAAAATCACATAATTTACTAAGACAATCATCTTAGCGTTAAGAACGTTCTTAGCCGCTTCGTGAAACCGGCCCCTTGTACATTAACAGGAGCCTGTAGCCGTCTGAGAATTATCGGTGTGAGTTTCTGTTGTTGCCTACTGTTCAAGGACATGGGTGAGCTTGGATGTGTCGTTGCATGGCAACATTGAGCCACTTGCAGCAAACAGTGCTCTTGGCGTCAGGGTGAACTCACAGTTGCTGATGCAGTGCTTCTGGTCAATATATCTGCTTGACCGGGCAAAGACCATCAGTCTGCCATACATGTCCTTGGTTTCCCGCTGATCTATTGTCTTGTCGCGGATCTTGATTGCAAGCTTCTTGCTGCCAGACATGTATATCTAGTTGTTTTGTTTCTTGAGAGGTGCCCACGGGCTGACATTCCCATTTATCCTCTCTGCCACATAGTCTTCTTACAGCTTCTGTCCAATCTCGTTCATGTTCATGATCTGTGGAACGTACTCGCATGAAATATATGCATGAGTAATCATGTTGATTAGCGTGCGACCTTCAACAGCAAATGGATTGATCTTGTTGATGACATCATGCTCCCGCTTGACCGCACTCGTGGATAGATTACGATGCTCACCAGCCTTGTTGTCTTTGACATTGAATTGACCCTTGAACTCGCTTGTCATGCACGACAGTTCGGGAGAAGCGAGGAAGAAGCGTTGTCTTGCATTGGCATTGTTGGAGATTCCGATGAGACCAGAATTAACCTTTATGAGCTTGTTCAGATGTTCACGGGCATGGTCTGTCCCAGCGGAGACAAATGGGATGGCAGTGTTTGTGACTGATATGTTGCCTAATTCAAGTTCCTTCCACGTCTCTGGATGGTCAGCCTTGAGTGCGTGCATGTCAACTATGTAACGTGGCCAGAGTCGTGTGTATTTTATTCGGGCCATCGCCATATTGGATAAGTATCACATTTCCGCTTCCTGTATTATTGCGTTGGTTAATTCCATACCTTGTTCCTGTTGTACGCTCTCTTGCCTCGACTTCCGTTTTGAGATAAGTCTGTTCAATAAATGTTCTCGTCGTTATCGAGTCTTTCCGTTCTATACTGGCGCATAACTCAATTCTTCTCCTGCTTCAAGGTGGAGGTGTAGGTTTGCGTTACGGGATGTTGCTACAAAGAACATAATCGTCTCCACTCGATGCAGGTACATTATCTTGGATCTGAACATGGCATTCTCGTATCTCTGTGCCTGCCACTCCTTGAACTTCTTCACGACATCATCGTAGGCCGCGGCTTGGAGTAGATGAGTGTTGGAACGTTTCACAGGGAGTATGTTACGCAATGTAGTGCGAGCAGGCAAACCATTGTCCAGGGTGCGACAAATAGCCGAACGTGTAGCAGACAATCACTCGACTCTGGGCAAGTGACAGGACTGCACTGTGCAGACTTGCCTTTCGATATGTCCATGAACATAAGTTGAGGTACTTAACCCGTGAGTAGACCGCATATTAATAATTATAATGTTGCAACTATACAAAAAAATTTGTCTTCGTTCTGTAACTATACAGAACTAATATTATGAATAATACTATTACGTATTATAGCCGAATTTTAAGGCCTGTATCAACTGCGTATATTTATGTGTGTATATAGAAGGTCTTGGTGGGCTATGTGGTGATTATTACTTTAAATGTGTAGCTCCCCAGGCTGCGCTGGAATGCAAGGCACGCATGTGGAAGTCGGTCGGGGTGGTGCGAGACGGTTGCGGGGTCGGCGAAGTGTCAGCCAGGCAAAGCGTCGGCAAAGCGTCGGCAAAGCGTCGGCGAAAGAGGACAACGCCAAGCGGCAACAGGTCGCTGATTGTGCGGTACAGTGACAGGCGACAAACTGTGTGTATCGAAGTGTGTATGTCGGGCTGTGGGCCCGTATGCGAACTGATTTAACAAGATTGAACAAGATTGCCACCCAGATAATTAACTCTAGGTGGCAGGTGGACAAGGAAGCCCTTTGGCTTATCGAGAGTCCGACCCTTTTATCTATGTGTATCCAGCCCATCTGAGGTATATGTCGATTTTATTTTTAAACATATTCACGCTACTAGCACCCACACAATCAGCAGATAATCTGTTCCATTCATTTACAGTCCTTTGTGAGAATGAGAACTTTCTTATATCTAATCTACACTGCTCCTTTGCTAATGTAAGTCCATGCCCTCTAGTCCTTCTATCTTTCTTAACTGATAAAAAAATATTTCTATCAATATTTTCATAACCCTTCAATATTTTAAACACTTCTATCTGATCTCCTCTCAACCTCCTGGTCTCTAGTGTTGTTAAACCGCATTTTTTAGGCGTATTTCGTAACTAAAATCCCTCAGTTTTGGTATCATTTTAGTTGCTCTCTTTCTAGCATATCTATGTCCTTCCTGTGATACGGCTTCCACGCTTGAATACAATATTCTAAATGAGGCCTAACTATTGTTTTGTACAGCGGTATTATTAGCTCTTTTTCGTTATACGTTATGTTTCGCCTAATTAATCCAAGGATTTGATTTCCCTTTGAAGCTGCAATTCCGCACTGCTCTGAAACCTTCATATCAGCACTAATGGTTAACCCTAAGTCCTTTTCTTTGTCAGTAGTACTTAGTACAGTACCCCCCATTGTATATTCTACCTCTTCGTTCCTATGTCCTGTGTGGAGGCATTTACATTTCCCAAATTTGAACAGCATTTGCCACTTTTCAGACCATTTGATCAACCTGTCAAGATCATCTGGGCGCAGTCTACATATGTAGTTATAGAAACTTGTATATTGTATTGTTCTTGTAAGATCACGGAGTTATATTTATGTTTATGTACATTATATCAAAAATAGATAAGCGAGCGAAAAATTAACAACTCAGAACACGTCCAAAACATGAAATTCTACGGTCGCTAGCACCCTCACGGCTCGTCATGTCCCGGCGATCTTGGTATCATTTGAAAGGATGCACTTTTGTTATTCCAGCGTCATCTAGATTTCCCGGTAACCGTTTAAAGAACACCGATAAACGGACCTACAATCACGCCTTTTTCGGTGTTCTGTACGGTTCCGAACGATGTTGGCGGCGGGTACTCAGTATCTTCCGATTGCGACGCTGTTTTCCTAATTTGCATAGGTTCAGACATGCGCACTTCACCATTTCTTGATTTCATGTTATACCATGAAATCAGATAGTGGTGCCTCAATCGGTAGATTGGTGAACTGTGTCGACGAAACAACATCGTTCGCAGTGTCTAAGACACCGGAACGGGCCCGGTTGTAGGTCCGTTTTTAGTTAATTTTAGGAATTATCAGGAAACCATTTATATGTTTGAATTGCAGAAAGCTTAAAGTTAAACTTTCAAACGACATCAATATTGTTGGGATCCGACGAACCGTAATGGTACTAGCAGTCGTTCAAAAGGCGTTTTTGGAACGTGTTTGACAGTTGTTCATTTTTCGCTCGCTTATCTATTTTTGGTTATATTAAATCGTGTTCTATTCATTGTTATTGTTCGATTGTTGGGTGGTTTAGCAGCTGAGATATTGAGAAATACAGGTTTTCAATATCCACCATTTAAAAATCCAAGATGGCCGCCATGTATACCTTCAAAAATGTAAACATTGCTTTCAGATTCACTATATCATAACATTTCCAAAATGTAGTGGTTTGCAAATCTCCAAAAATGAACGAAAATACAAATGTTAACATTGTGAACCTGACTAAATGGCAAGTGGTCTGATATGTTCATTGAATTAAACCACATTCATGAGGTACAGATATGGCCCAAATGGAATAGTGGGAATCTCTCTCAAGCCATCCCGCGAGAGAGAGAGAGAGAGAGAGCGAGAGAGAGCACGCGAGCGCGAGAGAGAGCGAGAGAGAGAGCACGCGCGCGAGTATCCAGTCCTTAGCCTAGGACTGCTCAGAGATGGTCGCCAGCTTGAATGTGGACATTCGTGAGGGAATAGTTGGCTTTATGCTGCTGAAAGGAATAGCTTCATTGCGACGTTACGTTATTGACAGCAACACACACACCAAACTACACAATAGTGTGGGTTAGGAAGGCTATGACAGCGATTTGTTATTTCAAAACGGTCGCCGTGAAACAATAGGCCAAACAAAATAGACGTAATAATCGTATATTTTGAGTGGAACTTGCAAACACTTCGCATGATTCACACTAAACATTTCATTCTAAATTAACAACATCGTAGGGCTGTGACTAGTTCTGATGTGTTAGCGAACTACTTCATGCTTACATTGATTTATTGTTGACTGACACTTCAACCTCAAACATAATCGTTCCTGGTTGAGAAAATGTGCTTACTAATGCAAGCTATAATAATAATATAATTTATTGCTACAGCCAAATACCAGGCAGCCACACAAGATAACTGCATTTATTTTTGCACACACGGTTACACACACACAACCCTTTCTTCTTCTTTTTACAAATACTTGTATATTATTAGAAACTATGGAAGGATAAGATCTGGTGGAAGGTGAAATCGGAGAACAACAGGGCTTCAGAATAAGAAGAGGTAAAGGTGACGGGATGTTTATTGTGTGGCAGCTGGCCGAAAGAAATAGGAGGAACTGAAGAGTATCGCTGTGTGATCTATAAGCCTGGAGAATGCTTAAACACTGTGATGCAAAGGTCACGAAAGTGGAAAGGACATGTGAAGAAACGAAGAGCAGAATGGTGTGTGGACCCAGAAGTGTATTTCAATCTAAAATATCAACCGCAGATCTACAATTGCTACTTTGATATTGACAAGTGAACCATGTGTCAATGTTTTATCGTCAGCTTTCCGGTTATTTCTTTTACGGATGTCCCAACCACGGTCGCTAGAATCGTTTCTCCAACCTCTCTTGATCTCTCAACATTGACACTCCAGGGCTATCATGCCATTAGCAATGTTAAACACTAAACGAAATATCTCTCTCACTCTCCTTTACTCCCTCCCTCCCTCCCTGCCTCCCTCGCTCATTACCTCGCTCGCACGTACGCTTCCTCCCGTCCGCCTGCAGAATGTTGTTCATGTTCAGATGATGCACCCAGAGTAATTATGTTTGCAGTGGTCATTTATTTTTTGAATTACTTTGTTTTTTGATTCTCCCCAACACCTCTGCTTGACATATTTTCTTCCTTGCATCTTGTTGTTTAGTTTGTATCATCACATCTATTTCTGTTTCAGTACTTGCTATCTCCCTTCAGCAACCCCTGCTGCCTTCTTGGTTGATATCGGAACATTGACCACAAGAATCTTGCTATCGTGCGTCTGTTACCAAGTATCCAATGTTACCCTGTCAGCCTACCTTCATGTGAAATCCTCCGAATGTGAGGACCATGGTGAGGGGTGGAGTAACATCGTATTGCATAGTTTGAGACAAGCTTCAGTTAAAAAGGATGCAGGATGGGTCACTAGGATCAAAGCAAATATTGGGAAGAACAATACAAAAGGATGATATTGACTCTGATTTAACATCTGCATCGTACTGGATCACTCTGGCCTGGAAGAATGAGAGAGTGTGGACACTATCCACAGCACAACCAGTTCTACTGTTTTGTTGGATCTTTTGTAACTATAATTATACCAAATGGCAGGTATGTGTAATGTGACATTGTGGGGGATCATGAACACTAGCCAGTGTCTATGCAGCCAACGTGGCTATATTGAATTTATCATTATTTATGCAAATGAACTATTCATCCAGTCAAGTTGCAAAGTATTTCCAGTTGGGATTTCTTGGGACTTTCCTTTATAACCCATCTGAAACACTTCCATGATTGTCATGATGGCTCTTAAGATATCTAGATAGGTGTGATCTAACCATTTACTGTCAACAGGATACCAAAGCCACCCTGACTATAAAGTGAATGCTTTATAGGTGCATCATCTGCATATCTAGTCTTTTGTGATATACATCTTTCTATTAATGTTAACGTATAGTATATTCACAAATAATTGTTAATGTCGTATGTAAAGAAATCCCTCATTAACAGGTAAATATCCAAAACCTGCTACACAAACATAGGCCTCTGGATTACTAGTTATCTAGCTTACAACATTTCTAAAGTGACTATATTAGCATAACGAACTGATTCTGCATATAGAATAAAAATAGTTAATTTGATTGTTTACCAAAATTACGTACAAGAAGTTGCACAAACGTGCTAGCCAGTCGTAGTGACTGGGCAGGTTTTTGTTTTCATAAAGTTAATTTAAAATGAGACATACAAAAATTGCAATGAGGAGACAATTAATGACATTCAATCGGGAAACAATACAACTTTTAATTGTCTTCAATTTATAGTGTACATATCAATTTCACTAATGCATACAACAAGCACGTGTGCTTTCTCATAATAACAATGCACATATCTGTAACAATGCACTGTGTCCCATGGCATGCTTACCCACTTTACATACAATTACCACACATCTATACCTGGTATCACCCACACAGCACCCACATATGCCTAGTACCGTCAGTGTATGCCCCATGTCTGCTGTGTATACATGGTAGTACCCACACTGTAACTGCTTCCTGTGAAGATACACTAAACAATATGCTACGTATGATCCAGTAGAAATAGTGAGAACTATACCCGGTGCAGTATATTAAACTAGCACAACAGCAACTTATAACCAACAAGTGTGAAAACAATGCAGGATAGTGAAACAAGCGTAGAATAACAATGCCAACCAGCAACCATTAGCACAACTACATAAAACTGCTCATGTGCAGACCACCTGTATTTCAATTACTGCAAGACACACATCAGCTGTTGTCTGTTCGACTAAAATCAAGCCACTGAGTAACAGATGCCAAGAAGGTCCTAGTTGTGATGCCCATGTCCACTGACATCTGAATGACAAGTCGACACATTGCCAGTGGACAGACTAAACAGAGTGTCACATAATGCACTCAGACATATCATCATGTCCGTCTTGACAGTAGATTAAACATCACCAGTAAACGTATTCTATATAGCATATTAAGCATCATCATTACATATTCTTGAAATATAAAGCCATACATCTATAGATAACGATGAAAGGAATGTTGCCAGTCAAATGAAAATTAGTTTGAGTTGTTGCTTGAAAACACTTGATGCATATTGACAGGTACAAGATGTAATCATGAACAAGTATTTCCATGGTTGCATCTCATAAATATTCATGAGTAAGCTTCTAGTCTGCAGTAGTTTTACACAACTCTAACCAGTGAGAGAGAGGAAGCTAGCCCAAAACCAGTCATATAATTGCCACGGTCCAATAGTTAACAGACTTGAACAATATGACAAACACGGAACAAGTAAAGAACATATCAACTAAATGCACCAGTACAAATATAAATTCTCAGTAATGTAGAACGATGCTCAACATGATAGAAGTATATACAGATCAGACATAATTACACAGATTGTAAGATAATTATTAAACAATGTAGAGTTTATTAGTGGTGCTTTGCATTAGGATACCTCCATACAATTCATCAGTTGTTATACCTATTCCTGTGAACCAGCGCTTGTTTTATAGTTAACCATGGTAGACCAACTCATGCAAAAATCTAAGTAATTCTTTTCCCAGTTGCCACATCAACCAATAAAATTGTTTGCTATGATTTATGTTGCTTACAAGTTACAACTGGGCAAATTATTCTTAGCCATGAACCAACTGTGGCTGATCTAACTAATGACCATTGTTTGATAAAGGTTGTATCTTGTTTCGATTTGCAAATAACAAATGCACAACCAGTATTTTATTAACATAATTTTCATATCACTGTCACTTTCAATACATATATTGGACTGCAACCGAGATATACTAAAGCCAAGCATTGCAACACATTTGATGAACATCTTATTGTACTGACTTAACTGGCCAATACTTCTGAGGGATGCAAACTGAAACCACTGGCAAGATGAATGTCTATTAGAAGTCATCCTGAATTGCACCAACTCATAAATGCAACATTCCAAGCTGGCCAGTTGGTATAAAAGTTTGATGCGAGTCCTCATCAACAGACAGCACCATCACTGCTCAACCAAAAAAGGCTCTTATTCCAACTACAACATTTTAGTTACAAACCACATTACTGATGGCTGACAATTCTAAGAAAGAGCACTATGCTAGGTATCATGCCACACATAATAATTTCATAAATATTCTTCTTCTAATAAATAACAAGGCATGCAAACTGTACATGTACATATTTTGCAAAAATTGTGTACAATATCTATATAGATATATTATCTAATTAACATTCCACATTGCTGCCTCTTGTCTTGTTGGACCTCTCAGTACCAAAGCATTTCAGGATTACGTAACATAGCAGTCAGTAATTAGCAAGGCATTCATAGTTGCCACCAATGCCAGTGCGCAGTCTATTCAAACAATACTGTCCTGCTATCAGTGGGTAAGTGGACACCAGACTTTGTAACATTCATTTTAAAAAGAAGTACTCAGTAGTTACCGTTAACTAGCTTTCAGTCTTGACAATGTGCAACTACCATAACCACTTGGCCTCACAGACTGCATCAAATATCATCGGTTTTGGCAACGATATTTCAAAAACAAAAAGAGCATAATGCTTCATAATTTCTTCATCGTCAACCAACAGATCGAACCAGGGATTTTGAAATAGGACTGTGAATAGGGAGTACAGTCGAACCCCTCTGCATCTCAGGGCACAGATAATACTGGAACTGAGGATTATTAGTTAAACAAACACAGCATAACATGACAGAGGTTAGTTCAGCAGTAAGACACCCCTCAACAAGCGAGATGTATTTGGATTGTTACCCTGACCGGATAGCAAAACATCTTTACTCCAATAATTTTATTTTTGTTTGGTCAAATGGAACTTCAAATTCACTCATCACACCACCCCAGACTTGGTGCTGTCAAATACGTGTACTTATGATAAGATACTAAACACTAAGATCACCATCACCAGTACACATATGGACAATGTATTCTATTTAAAATGTCATCAATATGATAAATAATAGTTTACAAAAATCTAGTAAAAAAATAGTAATTACCGATCAATTATACATAACAAACCATTCCAATGGTAACTGACTGAATCAATAATAAAACGTCACATAACAACCATCTGCAAGGTTACTATGTTCATGTACACTTATATCGTAACGACAAACATAACTTGGTACATAATATTACTGGGTGGTTTTTCCAATACTCTAGTTACATGATCCTTATCAACTATGAACATTGTTTTTATTTCTACATCTAAATTAATAATAGTAATATATATTACGTGTGGATCTTTATAGCTGTCATCCATTAATCACCAAAATGGTAACAAGGATGTGACAGACCAATCAATTATTCATCTTTAAAGATGAAGATTTATTGTGCTGTAAAGCAATTCTTACATTATTTCATAAAACTGGTACATTTTATATCATCACCAAATTGTGTACTTTCTATAAATATTAATGGGAAACAAATGGCACCTTATCGGTCATGTCCATGAGAGTTAATACCAACTACCGATTTGCAACTACAATCAACACCACACTGGTGGTTTACACAGAATGTCTCCAAAGTGGAGATTCTGGTCAAATGTAGTATTCCTGGTGGCTGATATGTTGACCACAATGCTAACGCTTAACCAAAACCTTTGAAATGTCAAACAATAAAAATTCCTTTCCATATTTTAAAAACTCTGAAGCTAGGTGCAGAAAGTAAGCATACAAGCAGCAAACCAATTTTCAATTTATTTATTCAACCCAATATACAAAAAACAGGGTAAAAATTGCAGTTTCTACGGTTTAATAACAGTCATTCCCCAAGACTTTCAGCTTTCTAAGTGAAGAATATAAAAAGTTTCTTCCAGAAGTTCCCGAGTGCCTGTGTCAATGCACACAGAAGCACGCCAAACAGTGACCCCAGTGAGCAGCTAAATCAGAATGCGAGAGGTTTAGTAAAGATACGACAACATATTTGTCACAATTTTAGTTTAGAATAATTTTTCGATGGGTGAGTAAATACTGCCAAGTAACTGGCACTCGTGAATCATGATGCAGTTTTATGTCCATGACCGAGGTGTGTTCAACAATTTCAAATTAAACCGTGGATGTGATATTATAAATTGTAGTTGCAATTGGTAATGTTTCAATAGATTCATAGGCCAAAAAGATTACTCTCATATCCATTCAACATCAAAATAATAACATGTTTTGTATACATATATACCGGGTATAAATATAATATACACACCGGGTATATATATAGATATATATTTTAACAGAGATGCTATAAATATTAATACATTAGAAATGAAACAGTTTGATGATGTCCCATCAAATATGTTATCTACTTAAAATCATCGTACAACAAAACCTACGTGCCTTTAAAAATTCACTGTACATTTCTTTTAAATGTCGCACAGTGGCTGATGTCTGTGCTTTCCAGCACACCCCTACCAGGAAATTTCCTGAAGATTGCACAAACAATATTAAGCATTCATCAGGTTCCACAGTCAGTATTCACATGTCTTCACATCCTGATCTGGGCATGCAGATTTGTTTGTTTCATTGCTAGTTATAAATGTAGTTCAGTATATGCCAGCTGCCAAACATTATCGATTGTCACACAGTGCACAAAGGGCACCACTGGTAAAAATGGGTGGTAGTGAGTTGAAAGACCACACAGTCCCCCTAGTCTGCGTGGTCGCCACCCTCAGTATCAGCTTCCTCTCCTGCAATAGGGTAGTAGGACTTGAGACGGACATGCCACGCAATACTTGTGACTGCACTGGTGGAACGGAACTGGTGAATGATGTTGCGTGGGATGAAGTAGATGTCATTGTCATGAAGCTTGACACAGGAGTAACGTACACCTTCACGTCTCATCTGATTCAGCTTGGCTTCATCAGCCCATGATACACACTGAAACAATACATGATACTTGCAGGAAGTACACTGACAACGAATACCCGAGTAGCAGCATAACATTCTCGCACTTATACTTCACAACAGTCGCTTTCAGAATCAGAATCTGAAGGGTTTCAGGGCAAAACGTGGTATATCCATTTTTTTAAGTTTAAATGGAAATTTGTAAAATTATGTTGGAATACAACGACTTAGTAATCAAAGAGAATGGTAGCAAATGAAAACAGGGAAAATGGTCTAAAATATTGTTGTTGAATTTCCAAAGAATATTATTTTTGTTATGGTGGAACATAAGTTAAAGTTGTCAGAGAAACACACTTTTCAATGTTTGCACAATGCACTATGTGAAAATGCACCATTCAAACTTTATATATTGAATTAGCAAAATTCACTCATCCAAGATATCAATAATTAGTTGCCCCTTTGCAACCCTATTTTGTAATTCATTGTGGGTTTGACTAATTGATACTATTTCATGAGGCCTTAGTCTCATGTATTTTGAAAAACAAAAATTGCAAGTCTATTCTAGTTTTTTCAAGCTTTTAGACTTGGGTGGTGAAATTGCTGTAATGCAAGTCACAAAATTAGGGATTTTTTATTTTACACAGAAACCCCTGGTAGTTTGAGACTGCCAATTATAAATCTTCTGCTGTGATTTATACCTAACTAAGCAATATTAACAACATCCTTATCTAGTATACACAGGTTATGATATTAGGCACTGAATATGTGTAACACGAGTCGTGCAAAATTGAGTAGCGTGACATGAGTCAAAGCTTTTAAGGCAGTTATTTGTTGTTCTTTTTTTATTAAGATTGTGGAACAGTTAGTTGCAAAAACATCATGTAGAGGCAGCAGTAGTATTATTACATCCCATTGTCATTCTTATTTCTTGTCGGTTGATGAAAATGCATGCTCACTCAAAAACAATTTGGGATTCGACGTTCACATAATCAATCATCAATTCATGTATATACATACAAATCTCTTGGAAATAGTACTTCGATACATAACAAGAAACTAATATCTAAGACAACACTTATATTCAACAGAAAAAAAAGAACATTTAATGAAAAAAAGGATACATGTATTAGTTTTCTGTGTACATAATATTACATATATATGCCCACATACATACATTACAGTACATGTACATGAGGGGACACCTCGTGGACACGGACAAGACATAATATTTTGGTTATATGTCCTTGCTAAGGCGGACAGTATTAAATCAATTCAATTATTTTTTGCCAAATTTGTTTAGAAAATGGCAGACAAACACTGAAACAGCGCGGTGCGTAGCAAAGAAAACACCCAAGTCCAAGTTACACATCTACCCGTAACGACTATCTTGTCTTCTTCGCTGTACTCCTTGTGTTTTTACAAACTACCTATAATTCCATGATAATGTTTCACTGATGACAACATGGCTTTGGGCAGCCTTAGCACCTCCAGCCCCAGCCAATGCTTCATCTTGGTGTTGCCTTTTGTGGTGTGTTAATTGCAATTAAGATTTACAAATACCATGTATGCAAGATTCACATAAACTGTTTTCAATGCAGTCCAGCACTAATCCTAATCTGCGGTGAAATAATATGAAAATATCATAAAATTATGCTCCTATGCCAAACAGTATGATTGTAAAGTAGGTTACTTACTTAAAGTAGGTTAGGTGCTAGCGTATGAAACAGTGGATCGCATTATGAAGTGATGCACAACACGTGCATTCATGAATCTTTCGAGATTGGATGAAAGACAAAAATAGGTAATTATCGATTGTACTTTAATAAACATTTGCACTTAGTGTATCAATCGACTTAAATATTCGGTTGCTTATCTCCAGGTTACTATTTTCCATCTTGTAGGCGGTAGCCAAACTCGTGAACTTACAAATTAGTTACTAAATATTTTAGCGAAGGAAAATCTAAATCGTTCGAGTTGTTTTTGGTTAGCCGTGTTTGCATGAATGCTGGCATAGGCAATCGAGCAAAAAATTCTTAGAGAATACAACGTCGATCCGACAGAGTCGGGCAGACAATACTCAATATTTTCAATAATTATGACTTCAAGACCAACTGTTAATTGTAGTACAACACAGTAATATAGTGATCATAAATATGGCTAGGTTTAATTACTATCAAATAATGCGTAGGTGTATTTCTACCATGTCCATGTACCTGTTTTACTGAAGTCTGAACTCCCGCATTGAAATGCCTGTCCCTCCGATGAGCGGACACCTCCAATGTCGGGAAACTTATGCCTGGATACAGGTGTGTCCACTGAAGGGAGGGACTACTGTACATTATAAATTTAAAATAATTTTTTTTTAAAGCATGTTTATACATTATGCCTGGTGCAGTAGACTGTAGTAGCATGACCAGTCCATGAAAAATGGGGCTAACCTACCCAGAATGTATCTAGTGTTGTAAAGTTACAGATTGTGAAGAAAAAAACTTTTCTGAGCACTTTTATATTGATGGTTATATATTTTGTACCCAGAAATATGTCGTGTAGGCAGTCCTGAATAGAATTCAAGACAAGTTAAAGAATAACATGATTACATGCTTAATATTTTAAAAAGTAATGTTCACATTTACCAGGTTATTTAAGCAATCATACTATCATGCAAATTAATTAATACAATTTTAATCAACTGATTTGGGGCACATCAAATTTCAAAATGGCACATAGATCTATATCTGATGTGCCCAAAGTCTTTTTCCAGATTGATCCCTGCTTCCACTGATCAAACTTGAACACTGGAGTGGAAAGCTGAGTGTAACAATTATGATGACTGAAAGCTTTCAATGTGATGATGTCTTCGAGCCAAAACAAACGTATCTTAAACAAAAGTGAGACAACGTGCCTTAGTTTAGAACACTATTAAAGGAAATAAAAATAAGGCATTAGCTAAATTCCTTTTTCCATGTGTACACACAGTTTAACCCTGTATGTAACATTTGACAACACTAAAAAAATACAGAAAAATACATTTGTAGCATAAATTCGATTTTAAACCCGTCTGTGTAGCGATTCCCGCGGAAAATAAAATTTAATGAGCTAGGCGATCACGTGGTATCGGGACGTCACTTATGACACACACTCGCATCAGGCCGACCCTTTCCATGCATTCAGAGCATGTTTACAAGTATAGCTTTTGGGTCGAAGCGAGCGTCAGAATGAGTTATTGTGCAATATTCCGATGAAATACAAATACTAGTCATCATAGAGGAACAAGCAGTTATCTTACCGTTCCACATGAATAAAATTTTATTCAAAACAATGAATGCGAATGTGCCTACAAGTCGACTAGGTTTCGCCGAGCTTGGGCTCGTTTTCAGAATAATTATATCGAATGCAACCAACGAGAGATAATCTACACCAATAAACATACATAGCAAACATATATCGTATCCAGCTACAGAAAGTAACGTGTATAATCTCATAATATCACTAGAATATCGATGTATGAAGGAGGAGTTGTTCAATTCATCATAACAGCTTAAATCAGTGAGTGAATTTCTATCGGTCCTGTTAGCTCGGTTGGTAAAGGTAAATGTTCCTTAGCGTTTATTTTGCAATCGGGCGACGCCGGTTCAAAACCCACACCAAACCAGTTATTTTTTTTACACTTTTTTTGGTTTATGTTTTCACGAAGTAATATAAACCAAATCATTTTTATACTATGATGCACTGTTTATAAATGTTTTGGTAGTAATTATTTATTCGCCACAAAAATGAAAATATGGGAATTATATAATGATTTTTCTAAATTTTATTCATCCAAACAAATATAATGGATATATAATTTATTAATTGTATATATATTGTACAGTAATATATTGTAATTATATATGTGAAAACAAATGGTGATCTGTCTGGATAAATAAAATTTAGAAACATCGCGTTATATATAATTACCATATTTTCATTTTTGTGGCGAATAAATAATTACTACCAAAATATTTATAAACAGTGCATCGTAGTATAAAAATGATTTGGTTTATATTACTTCGCGAAAACATAAACCAAAAAGTGTAAAAAAATCAACGGTTTGGTGTGGGGTTTGAACTGGCGTCACCCGATTACAAAATAAGTGCTTAGGAACCAACGCCTTTACTACCTGAGCTAGCAGGGCCGACAGAAATTCACTCACTGATTTAAGTTGTTATGATACAATTCCTCCTTCATACATCGATATTCTAGTGATATTATGAGATTATACACGTTACTTTCTGTAGCTGGATACGATATATGTTTGCTTTGTATGTTTATTGGTGTAGATTATCTCTCGTTGGTTGCATTCGATATAATTATTCCGAAAACGAGCCCAAGCTCGGCGAAACCTAGTCGACTTGTAGGCACATTCGCATTCATTGTTTTGAATAAAATTCGATTCATGTGGAACGGTAAGATAACTGCTTGTTCCTCTATGATGACTAGTGTTTGTATTATGTCGGAATATTGCACAATAACTCATTCTGATGCTCGTTTCGACCCAAAAGCTATACTTGTAAACATGCTCTGAATGCATGGAAAGGGTCGGCCTGATGCGAGTGTGGGTCATAAGTGACGTCACATCTCGGCATCCCGAAAAGCGCGCCAAAAATATGCATATTCGAAAATGTCCGGATGTACAGCATTAAATGTGGAATTTCTAATTCATTGATTTTTTTGATTGTTTTTGGCTTGGTGGACATGGAAATAGATAGCAGGATGTAATATAACATGAATTCAAGCCATAGATGTTTTTTTTCCCTTTAACTTGATGTGACACCAAGACAGTGACTGATATTCTGTTTTACTACTCATTTCGTTCTGAGAAAGCTTGTATTTTACACTGCACATTCTGAATATTCCTGCATACATGTTAACATCCATTGATGCAGACTGTGTTTTCTGTATTAGTATTATCTATGTTTAAAGAAAAAACTGACAAAAATCATCGTCAAACAATGGGATAACATCCTGGTTGACGAACATGACCAAACAACAAGCATTTGAAGGCCTAGTCCTAAGCTAAGGAAGTCCCAACTGTAATAGTTTTATGCAATTCAAAAAAGGTTTGAACTGGCAAAAATACAATCCTGGGTGAGGCTCTGAATCTCATATATCACCATTCAAAATTCTTGTTGCAACATAATATTGCTTGTTCAGTTATATGTGCACAGTATGTCAAGTTTTCTTGCATTTACAGTTACGTAGCAGATATTACGAACATTTGTTAGAATTTCATTAGTGAACAGGCCCATTTATTCTAACCTGTGACATTGGTGGTTCGTGAAGATCTAGCTTCATCATTGCCACAACCTGGTTGAAGTCAGCAGCTGCCCAGCATACCACATCCTTCACAATTCTGTCATCGGTGTACCTGTAATGTCAACAGTCTCATAACTCACAAGTTCACAAAGTCAAAAAAGTGTACTATTTAATACAGTAGAACCTGTGTTGAGTGATGATCACTGGAGCCCAGTGGCCCAAGACAGATTCTACTGTATTGGTTCAAACCACACAACTCACCCACCCCTCTTCTGTATTCATCATAGTCATTATATATAATGTGATCACTTTGAGGGTTGGCCAACTTCCGGTTATGGAGCCATGCTTATATGGAGGCGTTCCTCTACCAACTACTTTGTTAGACTGTAGGAAAATTGGCAAATGATCACAAACTAACACTGATAGAAGTTACTGTAGTCATATTAGATCATGTTAGACATTTATTATTTTTTTATTTCAGACAACGTAGAAAAGCAGGTGAAATAGAAAGTGTGTGAACTTACGGTTGCCCACAGTGAACAGCCTTGAGGATGCCAACTGCAGCTGTGGTCAAGCGGTCAGGGCCGTAGCCAACGTGGTCAGCATGAGCCCTGGTCCGATCCTCTATCATCTGTTCACGAATGGTCGATGCCCGTGGAAGGTACTGAAGATTCTTTAACTCATTGATGCCTCGACTGCAAACATATACGATTTCATTCATTTGCAACTCACAGAAATTAAAGAAATACAACATTTTGGAGGTAACAAAACCACCTGTGTTTGTTGTCGCCTGGAAAGTGCAAAGCTTTTCAGCCATCGCATACTAGACCAGACATAATCTCTGACAACTTATGTATTAATTTAGGTCAAAAAGTGCAAGGGGAATTGTTGCCAGATATTATTAGGGCTTAATACCATTGTTTCCACACACAGTCACACTTTGTTACAACACGCCCTGTTATAACGCGGATTCGGTTATAACGCGGTCGGTCGTGGACCCCTGAGTTTTTGCCACCAGCGGGAAAATGGGCGCTATGGCAAACTATTAACACGGTAATAACTGTCAATTGTTTTGTGTGAAGTTATTCCCGTCTTTGTCAACTACATGTGTATTTTGAAAAACTAGTTGGCGGACAATAAATTTAACGTTGACGTACAACTGCAACAAATCAAGTGTGAGGCGCGTCACTATGTGGCTGTTGTTTATTCTGCACAGCCAATGCTATCAAAGATATATGTTTCTTTGACTATAATTATGGTCAATTTTAACTTTAGGAACAGCAAATATGGAGGGAGATATTGTTTGTTTTGCACCGAGAGCAAACGAATTGTTTCCATTCTGTCTGCTAGTCATGCTCAGCCTCATGGCTTCTGCGGATCGCGGGTTCGCCTGGCTTCGGCGCCGGGCGGCTTGTAAAATGCAATTGTAATTCACAAATATGAATGGCTTAAGAATGGGTTAAATACGTTTTAATGCAGCTTAGAAAGCAAGATCAGTATGTTAACATTGCGTAACAAATATTAACTTTTCGCTGCGATGAACGCAAAGCTACTGCCTGTACTGTTACGCCAAAATATTAATTCGTCAACCGCATATGAATTGGTGAATCATAATATTGTTTGGCACGATAAATGTGCTTTCTAAATTGGTATTCTGATACTGACGATAAGACGAAGTTAAACCAGTTGTGAGCATACTTATAGCTTTAAATCCTTAATCAACTCTAACACAGCGTTTGTCAACTCATTTGCGTATTCGGCTGCTGAGTACCAGGTTGTTATCTTAGATCTTATGTCAGCTGTACCATATTATCGTTCAGTTGACCGTGGCTTGTTGGTCCGTTGTTTATTTTAAAATGGTACACCATTCATGAATTTTATTCAGTTCAACATTCAACAGTGTCCAACAGTGTATGACATTTAAACAGAATACACAGTGACTGATGTTGGCTGGCAGCTTAATAAGCTTCATAAACTTCATATAGACTGTGCGATGTGCACACTCTGGCTTCGATGGCATTCTTCGTGCAGCAGCGATGTCGGTCGTCATCGTAGCACCCCTAACGGCAGATACGGGAACGCATTATCGTCCCCGTTTATAACGCGGATTCATTTCATGGACCCCGACTACCGCGTTATAACGAGGCGCGACTTTAATAATAACTACTACTACGCCTAAATCCTTGGAAATGCATCAAGATAATTACGTGAAATGCATAAACAAATTGTAATAACTACCAGGTAGTACAGTCTAGCCCTATCATCACAAGTCCTGCTGTAACCAGAGTTACATCATTAATCATTCCACTACAGACTAGAGCAATAAGCTGGCTCACTGCAGTGATGCTGCAGTGGACTGCTGGCTGCTATCCAATTGTATGGCGGGAACTGTTGCATCCACTGGCAGGACACACAGCATAGAACTGTTTGACAATGTATAACATGTAATAAATGTCTGGCATAGGAAATTTTTAATTTGGAGATGTGTTACTGTGCTCCCTAGATAAGATATCTCATGATTAATTAATGGGGTAGTCATTTGGGCTGGGTGTGGGTAGTGATCTGGAAAAAGATAGGGTAACCTGAGGTTAATACCCTGTCAGTGGTATTATCCTAAGCTATGGACAGTTTGGTGGTTCACGATGGAAAGAGCATTGACAAATTTCTATATCTTCTACTAATGGTTTCTATTTATGTAGGTGAGCATTTAAGGTAGCAGGATCCCTTTTGAACTATTTTTAACACCATATAATATTGTCATTAACTTGATGTACCATAAAATAGCACATGGTTTAAATTTGGTAGGAAATTATTTTTTTTGCATAAATTATGCTAATTAGCTGACAATATGGCTGCCGCGACAGTCGAAAGGGGCTAAATTTTCAAACATGATAAAACTTTGACTATACACAGCAGGGATATGAAATTAACAACAGTCAAAGATAACACATAAAGGCATATTCTGAGGGAAATAGATATTACAAAAAAGAAATTTTAATATTTTTACATTTATACATTTTTTTCTTATATTCTAGTGCCTAATTAAATATTCGTGCTTAATAAAAAATCACATTCCACCATTTAAACGCAAAATCGTTCCATCATTCCTTAGCCAATTATATAAAGAAACAATGCTGAACAAATTAGAGCAATATCTTTAATGGTGTTGGAGATAACATGTTTGAAGGTAGAACACATTCACGAAAAAATGATACCCGGTAGTTGCGTTTAAAGTTTTGCACTGCAATACGTGGCTATGGAACATAAACAAATTCCAGCTTCACTAATTAGGGTTTTTCTTCTAATTAGGGTTTTTGTCATTTTATACTTGTTTAACAATAATTAAGCTACAACTATAGTGCATTTAAAAAAATATGTACAAATTCAGAAAAATCACATTTTTAATGGGATCCTGCTACCTTAACTGTTTATAGTGTCAACATTTATAACATGTAATAAATATCTGGCACGAGAAATATTTCACTTGAAGATTTGGCATTGTGTTCCCTTGATAAAGTGACTGATGAATAATTAATGGGTCAGGCTGCAGCCGCCAGCTTAGTCATTTGGGGAAGGGTTGTGACCCGGAAATGAGCTTAAAGGCCATATCCTGGAATAAAATGTGCTCTGTCCCTTAATAACAAATGGTTGATACCCTTTCAAATGATGATAGTGCCAAAATGTTTAAATATCGTATATGAGCATACGACATAAAAAGAGCCCTTAAATTTGCCATTTTACGGAAACTCCCGAGCGATGCTGGGTTTGCATTTGTTGCTGAAACGTGACGTCAGTTGTGGTTCTGCTGTCAGTTAGTGCAGCGGCTTCACGCCTGTGGCCCTGCACAGTCGCGCGGTGTCATGTAAACAACTCGATACAAATGACGGCTTACTCGAGTAATTCAGAGAGCAATATCAATTTTGACACGGATCACGAAACGTTTGATCATATATATTTCGGTGACAGTGAGGATGACATTGCCGAGATCGACAATGTTGATGTTAGTCAGCACGTTGTGGCACCGTATAGACACGAACCAGTGAAGATGCTCCGACAACTGACCGGGCCCACTTGCACAGATTCGCCGGTAACCGATTCGCCTGAAACCCATCTTCCATTGTACGAAGCCCTTGAAGTCGTCAGGCGCAACGAAATGCGAACCACAAATAATGCACAGAATGGCCAGTCAGATTCGAATTGTTGCAGTTTCCAACAACACATTTGTTCACCATTTCTATATGTGAACGAATGTATACCAGTTCAAACATCCACCAAAGAAATCCAGCTGCCGAGAACGCTTGCAATCCCAGGAATGTTTTCCACAACTGACGTCACGATTCTGCCCCTCGCGGCATTTCCGGAAAACAGACTTTTCGAAGCCTGCACCAAGACAGGTCCCGTTTAATGTAAATTTTAGAAATGTTTCAGCAAAAGTTTTGGGGTTGTCATTATATTGCAGAACACATATGTACATGCATATTTTTATACTTATTAGCAATTTTTTTTCTTTCTCCCAGGATATGGCCTTTAACCTGAGGTTAATATCCCAGTTGGATTATCCTAACCTGTGGACAGTTGTGTGGCTCATGCTGGAGCAAGCAATGTTTTAAAATCTCAACAGCATTTGGAGGCTTGCTGGTAACAATAGTTATTGTGAAATATTGAATGTTATTTCCTGTGTAGGTTACTGTACTAACCCAGTGTTTCCGCTGGTATATGACAAGCGACGCGGGCTGCCTCACCGTTTTTTATGCCGCCTTGTCCAAAATTTGCTGAAATTAGCGCCTCGTAGCTATTTCGTACACCCAATTTTTTTCATTCTTTCGCGATATATTCAGTGCCGGTGACACCACTAAGTCACTTATATTCCTCAGGCCTCGACATTAACACTGGCCCGATGGCCCGGCGCCTTTTTTGAAGCTGTTGGGCTAGTTCAGGTCACCAGTTCTTATATTTTACTGGCCCAACGGGCCACAGGTTTCCGGTTCTCGAATGCCGCCGAGACGAAGCTGCGGTCACGGCACGACCGCATCGGTTATCAGATGCAGTTCGCCAGAATTCTTAGACTCGACTCAGTTATAGGACATTGTAAACATAACGTAGATATTAATTCTGATCAATAATGAGTCCAAACTTCAACATTTATCATGCGGACGATGGCGTGCAAAGCCATCGAATAAATTTCACAGGTTTTTATGACGAGAGACGCCAATTTTAAAGTCCCGCTGCATCCCTTGGACACACTTTGTACAGTGGTTGGAAGCTGCCTCGACTTTAGAATTATGCATGCTTTTACTTCTCTAGATATATGAAAGGAATACAGCTTAAATCCAAATTTAACTAGTGGCTAAAGTGAGCAAGGGCAAGGTGAAGGCCAGCTATTTTGGGTGGTGCCACCTAGCGAATGAACCGTGAAATAGTCTAATGCCTTGAATGACCTGTACGTGAAAGCAGTGTCAACACAACTACCGATTGACTGTCGTCACCCTGGCTACATTTTATTTAAACTTGGCAAATACTTTATATATAGGCATCTGATTACACACTTGAACAATATTACAATATTATTAGCTTTGGACATTTTACTTTGAACAATCGATATGTGTATAGTAACTTCTAACAACTTTGTTGGTAAAATTATAAAAAAGACTAATAATGTTTTACACCTCAGTATCAGTGTATTTTTTACGGTAACACAAAATCCGGGCCAGTAACTTTCACAGGCGGGCCACTAACCTTTAAAATCTACTGGCCCCCTGGGCCAGTGGATTCAAAACCTTAACCCTCTCGTGGTCAGAACGCCCGAATCAACCCGACTCCCACTCATGGCCAGAACGCCTGAATACGCCCGAACCGAACCGGGGCACATTTAAACTGGTATCGCGAAACAGTGTCATCCAATAACGGCAATTTATTTCAGCAGTTAGCATATAATAATATTGAAGTATCACTGGGAAGCGTCAAAAGTTAGAAATGATGGCGATTTCCGTGGCTAAATAGCGGCAACCACCATGCGGTTTTGTAGTCGAACGTAGCGACACACAATTTCCGGTCCCTCTTTTACGTCACGCAGTGAATATTTTAATGGTGATTTTCAGCCAATGAGATTCAAGTTCAACATTTGCATAAACGTGGAAGCACCCTGGAATTATTCAAAAACACGCGTTCGCAGGCGATTTCTATGATTAAATGCTAACTTTACAGCTGTCTATTTTGTTGTAAAGAAGTATTAATGCGCCGCGCAACGAAGCGGGTGGTGTTTTTAGCTTTGATGTAATTCTCCAGTGATTCGGACTTTGATGGGATTTTCGAATCGGGTTTATAATGAACGCTGCCAACGAAGGGGAATGTTTTGCACTATGGTTACGCATTTTAAATATAACACCGACTTAATAGTTCAGACGGGATGATGGCTATGATCACAAAGAACGCCATTTTGTATAAAATCTTGAAAATACATGCACTCTAAAAACCTGAAATTATTTCAGTTCTGTTTACCATAGACATTTAATAAGTTTTCCATTCTGTAGCATAGTAATTTATGAACATTTCATATGCAGCATGTAACCGCTAATTATTAATAAAAAATATTTTTTTTAAATGGGCCAAGTGGCTCTGAAGTCCTTTAGACTAATACGTCTATATGTGACCCCGGCTGACCAAATGAGTGATAAGTCAGAAAAATTGTAACATTGTTTTCTTACATCCTTGTAAAGGTTTGGTAGGGTGCTTTACACGGTTTCAAAAAATATGACTGCTACAAAAATTGGCAAAGTTATGGAGCATTGAACATGGTAGGGATCAAAAAGTGAAAATGAAGAAAACGGCTGTTGAAGTTTTACATTATATATGCAAATGGATTGCAAGGAAATATTACATGCACAACATTCAAATGTGGCACACAGTATGTAATATGTATGTTATGTTGCAATGATACACTGGAAGTACAAATGTGCTGCTACAAAGACTTATCAAGTTATGCCAGATTATGTCTTCATGTGTAAAACTAAGAGGACAGATTATCTGAGAGCAAAAGGTAGACTCACTGTTTGACACAGTTTAAAACCTACAGGCAACTGTCCAGTTTAACAGGGGTCTAGTGGCTTAATGCTGTCTGTTGACACAAGCTACTGCCAGTGACCAATTACAGATTAGTCACAGCTTCCATCAAACAATAGCAGGCAGAGAATCTTAGCTCCACAGCTGGGTGTAATACACAACCAGAGCCACCACTGATTCATGGTCAAGTAGATTAGCTCAATGCACCAACTAAGACAATACACAACACTGTGAGTGACAGTGTCCAGAGTGAGGCCTAAGCAGTGTCCTCATTGCTGAATAGATCAATTAAACCTGCCAAGTGGGTGACATTCTGCACAAATGTTCATTAATCCTTAGTGATTGTTCAGAACACCAGACTGACCACATACCTAAACAAAGCGAATGTAATAGGTGAAGAACAGGCAGTGTTCAGATAGGGGTATTGGTTGAATTCTATTTGTCTCGACTCAAAAGGCTTTATTGTGACTTCATCGATTATAAGAAAGCATTTGATTTAGTAGACCGGTCCTCCCTGTGGTCTAAGATAATTTCATGCGGTATTAATGGTATTGTGTTGAAAGTTGTATACAACATGTACAAAAATGCTAAATCATGTATAAATGAGGGCCTGGCCTGTGTCAGCCTTCTTCTCATGTGTAGAGGTATGGCAAGGAGAAAACTTGTGTCCTTTGTTATTTGCTATTTACCTGAATAATTTTGAACACTGTTAGTCACAATTATAACGGACTTGACATGGCAGCTGGTTAAATTTACATATATAGTGTATAGCGGAACTATGTCAACTCTTCTAATGGTTGACATTTGGTTGTTTCAGGTATCAACTATATTGTGAATCTGTAATTATTAGTCTATATTGATACAATTGATTTACACAGTATCATGTCTACACAAGGCATGGCAAGCGTAAACAGAACAATAGAATGCATTTGATACAAATAAAGTGTAGGATATTTCACTCTATAGTTGTCCAGAATATTAATTTTCTATGTTTGTCACCTACAGGTGACAGAATATTAATTTTCTATGTTTGTCACCTACAGGTTTCTACAGACAATACATCTTTAACCAATAGACACCAGTCACACCATTTTATAATAATTAAATGAACATAAAAATAAACACAACTTGCAATTATAGAAAATCAATAGTTTTGAAGATACAGTTTAAAAGTGTTAGGCAACTGTTCAGTCTAACAGGGGTCAAGTGTGTCTACTCTGCCTGGGTGCTGTGACCAATTAAAGATTAGTCAAGGTCTCAATGGCCTAGGCTGTAGAAATTAGTCACAGCTTTTGATTTTCTGGCACACTACACAACATCTACTGTTGGGGGTGATCTCAAGGACCCTTCTCAAAACCACATCACTAGATAATGTAAACCTTTTGCACTTTGGGGGCCCCTTAGGTGCCCTTAGAATGATTCAATCAAATACAGATTTCTTGTATATAGTGGCAGCACCCTAAGATACATCTATGCAAAATTAGAAAAAAAGTTGCTGAACAGTTTTTGAAAAAATAGGCCAAATGTTACATTTTTACCAGTTTTGGGGTCCTTGGAGGCCCTAGGGAGCCCTTAAAATGATTCAATCAAATACAGATTTCTCGTGCATAGTGGCAGTGCCCCAAGATATGTCTATGCATAATTAGAGAAAAAGTTGCTGAACGGTTTCTGAGATACGGCAGCTAATGGCGGACGGCGGACACAGAGTGATGGCAATAGTCCCTTGGACCTTCGGCCAAAGGACTAAAAATGAATTGTTGAAAATTATTTAAGTATTTTATTTTTGTCAAACTTTAGCAATTCATATTTACGTAATAAATTGACATATATATGTCACATACTTGGCTAGTTACATCAGGAATTAGTTCTTCAGATGTAGTTAAAAGGTTATTTGAATCGGATCAAAAATTATTTATTTATTTGCATTCATGCAACCCGAGTATATCACATGATTCACTCACAGCACAATCTCTTGATTTAATAGGATTCAATAGTAGGCACATATTTGCATTAATCTGGCCTTGAGAGGGTTAATGTCAAGGCCTGTTCCTGCAAAATCGCAGATTTGTAGCAACATCGTTTAGTCGTCTTAACGATAACGTCGCTCTGAGCGGTTAGGATTTAACTCCATTGGACAACATGAAAGATATCACTTGTCCAATCACAGAATATTCCTGCGGTATCCCCTGTGTCTCCAATGGTGACACCTCGAGGAGTTTCGACATACTAGAAATCTTGACGTTCATGTAAAATGACGCCCAAACAGCAACTTGCGTTTTGGTTTATGACTGTGGTGGGAGTTAAAACAGTGCAGGCTGATGGCACTACGTCACTAGTCGGCACTTGTGTCGAATCAGGACTCTTTTGAAGCCCAAATAAAAACCGTGCATCCTATTCAATAATTGGCACTTGTATCGAATCCGGACCCTGTTGAAGTTCAAATAGTGACCCGGTTTGCACTAGTCTGTTACCGCATAGGGCACGTAAAATGAGAGCTATAGCAGAGTATGTTGATACAAACCGGGGCACTATTTATGCCTCAAATGGGCATAAGACGCAATATTCTTAAAGGTAAATATGCCTAGGATAATGTTGAATGATGGAACTCTCACTGAAGTATTAAAGTTAAGCAAAACTCAAGTTATAATGGAAAAATCAAGGTGGGTACGGATTCGACACAAATGCCCACAGCACAAGTCTATTCAACTAATGTTCTATGCCATTTTTTTTTGCAAAATAAGGAATGTGATTGTTAAGATATCTTTGTGCTAAATATATAATGCATATTCCGACAAAGTTGTGCAAATAAACGTTTGGGAAAGTTGATTTGACTGAAGTATTTGTTTATAAACCACCAAAGTTCACATCTCATAAAAGACGCCTACTGCCCAAAACCATGTATACTAATGGGTTATCAATAATTTGGGATATATTAAACAACTTGTACTGTTTTATAAAAAGAACACAATTTGAGAAATGTTCTTGCGATTAATAGAAACATACTTTTTTGGCTTTCCAGAAATGACTGTTTAATTAATTGCATAGCATGCTAGCAGCAAATAAGATATAATCTTTGGAATGTAAACCACCAATTTACCATAATATTATAATATCATAATATTATGGTAAATTCTGCACAAATGTTCATTAATCCTTAGTGATTGTTCAGAACACCAGACTGACCACATACCTAAACAAAGCGAATGTAATAGGTGAAGAACAGGCAGTGTTCAGATAGGGGTATTGGTTGAATTCTATTTGTCTCGACTCAAAAGGCTTTATTGTGACTTCATCGATTATAAGAAAGCATTTGATTTAGTAGACCGGTCCTCCCTGTGGTCTAAGATAATTTCATGCAGTATTAATGGTATTGTGTTGAAAGTTGTATACAACATGTACAAAAATGCTAAATCATGTATAAATGAGGGCCTGGCCTGTGTCAGCCTTCTTCTCATGTGTAGAGGTATGGCAAGGAGAAAACTTGTGTCCTTTGTTATTTGCTATTTACCTGAATAATTTTGAACACTGTTAGTTACAAATATAACGGACTTGACATGGCAGCTGGTTAAATTTACATATATAGTGTATAGCGGAACTATGTCAACTCTTCTAATGGTTGACATTTGGTTGTTTCAGGTGTCAACTATATTGTGAATCTGTAATTATTAGTCTATATTGATACAATTGATTTACACAGTATCATGTCTACACAAGGCATGGCAAGCGTAAACAGAACAATAGAATGCATTTGATATAAATAAAGTGTAGGATATTTCACTCTATAGTTGTCCAGAATATTAATTTTCTATGTTTGTCACCTACAGGTGACAGAATATTAATTTTCTATGTTTGTCACCTACAGGTTTCTACAGACAATACATCTTTAACCAATAGACACCACAGTCACACCATTTTATAATAATTAAATGAACATCAAAATAAACACAACTTGCAATTATAGAAAATCAATAGTTTTGAAGATACAGTTTAAAAGTGTTAGGCAACTGTTCAGTCTAACAGGGGTCAAGTGTGTCTACTCTGCCTGGGTGCTGTGACCAATTAAAGATTAGTCAAGGTCTCAATGGCCTAGGCTGTAGAAATTAGTCACAGCTTTTGATTTTCTGGCACACTACACAACATCTACTGTTGGGGGTGATCTCAAGGACCCTTCTCAAAACCACATCACTAGATAATGTAAACCTTTTGCACTTTGGGGGCCCCTTAGGTGCCCTTAGAATGATTCAATCAAATACAGATTTCTTGTATATAGTGGCAGCACCCTAAGATACATCTATGCAAAATTAGAAAAAAAGTTGCTGAACAGTTTTTGAAAAAATAGGCCAAATGTTACATTTTTACCAGTTTTGGGGTCCTTGGAGGCCCTAGGGAGCCCTTAAAATGATTCAATCAAATACAGATTTCTCGTGCATAGTGGCAGTGCCCCAAGATATGTCTATGCATAATTAGAGAAAAAGTTGCTGAACGGTTTCTGAGATACGGCAGCTAATGGCGGACGGCGGACACAGAGTGATGGCAATAGTCCCTTGGACCTTCGGCCAAAGGACTAAAAATGAATTGTTGAAAATTATTTAAGTATTTTATTTTTGTCAAACTTTAGCAATTCATATTTACGTAATAAATTGACATATATATGTCACATACTTGGCTAGTTACATCAGGAATTAGTTCTTCAGATGTAGTTAAAAGGTTATTTGAATCGGATCAAAAATTATTTATTTATTTGCATTCATGCAACCCGAGTATATCACATGATTCACTCACAGCACAATCTCTTGATTTAATAGGATTCAATAGTAGGCACATATTTGCATTAATCTGGCCTTGAGAGGGTTAATGTCAAGGCCTGTTCCTGCAAAATCGCAGATTTGTAGCAACATCGTTTAGTCGTCTTAACGATAACGTCGCTCTGAGCGGTTAGGATTTAACTCCATTGGACAACATGAAAGATATCACTTGTCCAATCACAGAATATTCCTGCGGTATCCCCTGTGTCTCCAATGGTGACACCTCGAGGAGTTTCGACATACTAGAAATCTTGACATTCATGTAAAATGACGCCCAAACAGCAACTTGCGTTTTGGTTTATGACTGTGGTGGGAGTTAAAACAGTGCAGGCTGATGGCACTACGTCACTAGTCGGCACTTGTGTCGAATCAGGACTCTTTTGAAGCCCAAATAAAAACCGTGCATCCTATTCAATAATTGGCACTTGTATCGAATCCGGACCCTGTTGAAGTTCAAATAGTGACCCGGTTTGCACTAGTCTGTTACTGCATAGGGCACGTAAAATGAGAGCTATAGCAGAGTATGTTGATACAAACCGGGGCACTATTTATGCCTCAAATGGGCATAAGACGCAATATTCTTAAAGGTAAATATGCCTAGGATAATGTTGAATGATGGAACTCTCACTGAAGTATTAAAGTTAAGCAAAACTCAAGTTATAATGGAAAAATCAAGGTGGGTACGGATTTGACACAAATGCCCACGGCACAAGTCTATTCAACTAATGTTCTATGCCATTTTTTTGGGCAAAATAAGGAATGTGATTGTTAAGATATCTTTGTGCTAAATATATAATGCATATTCCGACAAAGTTGTGCAAATAAACGTTTGGGAAAGTTGATTTGACTGAAGTATTTGTTTATAAACCACCAAAGTTCACATCTCATAAAAGACGCCTACTGCCCAAAACCATGTATACTAATGGGTTATTATGTTAATATTATGATATTAAAATATTATGGTAAATTGGTGGTTTACATTCCAAAGATTATATCTTATTTGCTGCTAGCATGCTATGCAATTAATTAAACAGTCATTTCTGGAAAGCCAAAAAAGTATGTTTCTATTAATCGCAAGAACGTTTCTCAAATTGTGTTCTTTTTATAAAACAGTACAAGTTGTTTAATATATCCCAAATTATTGATAACCCATTAGTATACATGGTTTTGGGCAGTAGGCGTCTTTTATGAGATGTGAACTTTGGTGGTTTATAAACAAATACTTCAGTCAAATCAACTTTCCCAAACGTTTATTTGCACAACTTTGTCGGAATATGCATTATATATTTAGCACAAAGATATCTTAACAATCACATTCCTTATTTTGCAAAAAAAAATGGCATAGAACATTAGTTGAATAGACTTGTGCCGTGGGCATTTGTGTCGAATCCGTACCCACCTTGATTTTTCCATTATAACTTGAGTTTTGCTTAACTTTAATACTTCAGTGAGAGTTCCATCATTCAACATTATCCTAGGCATATTTACCTTTAAGAATATTGCGTCTTACGCCCATTGAGGCGTAAATAGCGCCCCGGTTTGTATCAACATACTCTGCTATAGCTCTCATTTTACGTGCCCTATGCGGTAACAGACTAGTGCAAACCGGGTCACTATTTGAACTTCAACAGGGTCCGGATTCGATACAAGTGCCAATTATTGAATAGGATGCACGGTTTTTATTTGGGCTTCAAAAGAGTCCTGATTCGACACAAGTGCCGACTAGTGACGTAGTGCCATCAGCCTGCACTGTTTTAACTCCCACCACAGTCATAAACCAAAACGCAAGTTGCTGTTTGGGCGTCATTTTACATGAACGTCAAGATTTCTAGTATGTCGAAACTCCTCGAGGTGTCACCATTGGAGACACAGGGGATACCGCAGAAATATTCTGTGATTGGACAAGTGATATCTTTCATGTTGTCCAATGGAGTTAAATCCTACCCGCTCAGAGCGACGTTATCGTTAAGACGACTAAACGATGTTGCTACAAATCTGCGATTTTGCAGGAACAGGCCTTGACATTAACCCTCTCAAGGCCAGATTAATGCAAATATGTGCCTACTATTGAATCCTATTAAATCAAGAGATTGTGCTGTGAGTGAATCATGTGATATACTCGGGTTGCATAAATGCAAATAAATAAATAATCTTTGATCCGATTCAAATAACCTTTTAACTACATTCTGAAGAACTAATTCCTGATGTAACTAGCCAAGTATGTGACATATATATGTCAATTTATTACATAAATATGAATTGCTAAAGTTTGACAAAAATAAAATACTTAAATAATTTTCAACAATTCATTTTTAGTCCTTTGGCCGAAGGTCCAAGGGACTATTGCCATCACTCTGTGTCCCCTGATACCCCTGGATTCTTCCCAGAGAAGTCGAGATGGTGTTCAACTGAACTTGACGTGTAAAGCGCTTTGATCAGTCCTGTGCTTTATGAGAACTTACCTTTTACTTTTTTACTGACTCTGTCAGGTAACAAGGCCATTAGGCCAAGGGTTAGTGCAAGAAGAACATAACCACGACCAAGTACCAGTGGTCAAGTGGAAACTACACCTCTACTGAGTACCAGTGATAAAATGGAAACCACACCTCAACATGAGGAAACAATCATGATTACTGACGTTTATTAATCATGCTTACTACGTTTACAAGTAGAGTCTTGTTGTTTTATATCTTCCCCTCTATATTCAAGGATAAAGGTTAAAATATACCTCAGAATGCACCATTTTAAAGCGTTTAAAAAAAATCTCCAGACCCCCCTGGCAACGCTTTGCGCCTGCGGCGTTCGCGTACCCCATCACTACCATCTCACCCATCATTTTACCCAAGGGAAACACTGCTATGGTCAACATGTTTTGTATTAACAAAAAAACTTAATGGGATAATAATATTACAACAAATAATTACTGATAAAGGTTATTTCCTTCTGCAGATTCCCAGACATAAAGTTATTTCTTTTGACACTTTTATTAATGAGACAAAACACGTTTTTGCAGGAGACGTGTCCTTGAGGAAATTGGCCAGATAACATTAAAAAAGAATCTTGAGAATCTGTAATGTAAACAAATGTACTCATCCCTGAGACAGTGGGTGTATAGATATGCCTATAGAGATGTCACAGACACAGGCATATTAGTGAGGCAACTGTCTGAACCCATTATACATTTACAACACTGACTAACTGAAGTCAGTTAGTAGTTAGTATGATAAATTATGATGAAAACTGGATGCTGTGCTGGATACACACTGGGACTGCAGTGGCTTATTGTATCATGTGTCAACTGATAGCAGCTTAGCAATCTTGTTCAATTAGCGTGTTCTATTTATATACGTGGCTATTTAACTCATAAGTTTGTTGTTCACAAGTGTAAATTATAGAAAAGTGACCATCATTATTAGATAATTGTTTTAGTGGAACCAAATCCTAGGAAATCAAGCTAAGAGGCAAATTACGACAAGCTCTTTGTAAATTAAGTTTTGGTACAATTAAGCATTGTTTGATATAACAGAAACAGGGACAATTCACTAAAACAGTCATAATGTTGATAGTTATACTGAATATAAAAACTTGTAAAGTATGCATATGTTTGCTGGATGAATTTATAAAATGTGCAAGCACACTGTCGTATTGCCACAGATGTGACAAGTTACCATTTTCACCACCAGTTGAAGCCACAAATTCTGAATATACACCAGAAAACTTGAGTGGAATGTGCAATATTGAAATAGCATGAAGAAGCACTTACTGTCAAAGTGTTTGTTAGGTGCAACCATATATATGCAGTCTGTTTGATAATGATATTGACTAATAATAGTTTAGAAACAAAATGTGATATTTGTGAAAAGAAACTTACCTTTTAAAAATACATTTCCTAACTACCCGGTAACCTAAGTACTGAATAGGCAATTCCATGGAAAGGTGTCCTTGCATGCTAAATTTGAAAATTAGCTCTGAATAACTTCTGAATCTGACTTTCATTAACTCATTTTTTTTTAAATAGATTTTTTAAGTTACTAATTGCTATAGATCAATTTATTAGGGTTATATCCAATATACATACATTAAACCAAAATTAATTTCAACCACTGTACAAAGTGTGTCCAAGGGATGCGGCGGGACTTAAAAAATGGCATCTCTCATCATAAAAACCGGCTGCGCTGCCGGTGGTTAGACAATTTATTCGATGGCTTTGCACGCCGTTGTCCGCATGATAAGTGTTGGAGTTTGGACTAATTTTTGATCAGAATTAGTATATACGTTATGTTTACATTATCCTATAACTGAGTCAGGTCTAAGAATTCTAGCGAACTGCATCTGATAACCGATGCGGTCGTGCCGTGACCGCCGCTTCGTCTCAGTGGCTTTCGAGAACCGGAAACCAGTGGCCCGTCGGGCCAGTAAAATATAAGAACTGGTGGTCCGCACTGGCCTGACAGCTTCAAAAAAGGCGCCAGGCCATCGGGCCAGTGTTAATGTCGAGGTCTGCTAACTGTGATGTTATTCAGAGATGTCATGTACGACACTTTTCGGCTGTCCGTATGACACTCTTTTTTTTCAGATACATTTCGTCAACACGGTAAAAAAGTTATATTTTAATGAAACAACTTCGGATTTCTTGTTAAGATCATTTACTACAGTAAGTTTCAAGAATGTTTTTATCATCAACTCACAGAATTATCTAACTTAATATGTTGACCAAAAGATTGTTTATTCTCTGCGTCCCGTACGACACACCACTTTTTTACTAATTAAATCTTCACAAGAAGTTACTGAGCACTGTTGATAAATGGGACTAGAGGACTCTCTGTTGGTCACATAACAGCTGGTTTTGCATGGTTGTATGTTCTTAAAATAAAGAAATAACCTCTGGATGTCTCATACGACACGTATGGAATTGCCCGAATGCTTCTTTTTGAGAAAAAACTGGTTGCAACACACTCGGACTTACCTTTTGCGTTTGAATGGGGACTTGCTGGAATCGACTGGCAACACCATCTGCTCTCCAGGGCGATTCCAAAGTATAGGGCCATCATTACTGTGATCTCGTGGCATGTCATCGAGCGTGGAGAGTGTTCCCCAAGGCATGACACACCGTAGGAACGGGCAGCGTTCCATCAGATCAAGGAACTCAGCGAGGTAGTCACCAGTCTCTTCTTGCTTCACACCAACCAGACTGATGTGCATCATACCACCAGCATGGTGTGTTCCTGCACAGTACGAGCTATGAACATTCTCCCTGAACTGGGCCACTGTCATTGTGTCGATCTCAAGCCGACCAAATGCACCAATCTTCACAATGAGATTTGGGTGCTTCAATGCAAGATACTCAAGAGGATCTGGCAAGTCCGCTGCAGCCCCATGGACAATAGCAATTGTGTATTCTGATGCACCATCTGCATCCTCGGAAAAGGCAACCTTGAAGTATTCATCAACAAACTCTTGCATCTCGTGTGCCGAGAGATGAGCGAGTTCGTCTTTGTAGCTATGCAGTACCCATGCACCACCATTGGGGTCACGCTCCCGATGTAACAAGTGGCCATATTTGAACCCTACAAATGGTGATTCTGTGTTGTATTTTTGATGCTGCAAAGTGTAATCGAGGTGTGCCTGTACACTGACATCATGCATTCGGCTTGGGTGCAGATACTTATCTGCATTGGCTTCAAGATCAGCGGTACCTTTCTTTTTTGGGATTGCCGAGTGCCTACCTGCAGGCTTCTCCTTCGTTTTAGTTGGAGTGACATTCGACACAGACAACAGACCTTCGGTCTTCTTTGGTGTTACTGCTTTGTAAGTTTTGGCAAGCACAGCTTGGTTGTCTGAAGAGAGTAGAGCTTCATCAAAGTTAAGCTTACGCTTTTTGTGTGTGCTATCTGTATTGCCATTGGGAAGTACATGTTTTCCAGGGGTTCCAGCAAGTTTCTGGGCATGTTTCATCTCTGACGAGGCAAACATACCTTCAGGAATGTCCTTTTTTAATTTATCACTGTTCAAGTCCTTTGATAAACCATTTTTAACACCATGTTTCTGTGACAAACCAGAGCCACAACCTTTCTCAGCATTACCACCATGACTACGTTTGGAATCCTTTGAAGGGGTCTTTGATTTATGTGCTGCTGATGTTGAACATGATTTATTCATGTCAGATGCCAATGTACTACAGTTGTGGTTGAATGATGATTGAGTTTTGCTTGATGATTTCCTGCCCAATGTGCTGTCTTTTTGTTGAGTATTTGTACTGACAATGGCTTTAGCACACTTTGAATTGCTGTTTGTTGTAAGTTTCTCAACTTTCTCTCTGTCCTTATCATTGCTACTCCTACTGGTGTGACTCTTTGTACTGCTGGATGACTTACTACTACTGCTATGATGGTGTTCATGTCGGTGTTTATGATGATGTTCATGTTTTGATGACCCTTTTGTCTTGTGTTTGCTGCTGCTGTGGTGCCTGTGATGAGGTTCACTCTTTGGATCTCTGTGGTAAGAATGCTCACCTGGTCCCGACAATATGACACTACCACTGCGTGAATGACTAGTACTGTCAGATTCCATTTTTACTGCAGTATCACAAACATGTGTGAGAACATGTTCACTGGCTTCTATCTGTCTTGGTGCTTCCTTCTCCGGAAGTCCACCCAGAGACAGGCACCTCGACACATCTGTTATACATTCATGCTCGTCTGCATGTTGACTGTCTTTTGGCAATTCCTGTGTCCATGGTTCTTTCGTGCTGTTCTGACCATCTTGCTTCGAGTGACGCTGGGAATGACTCGTCTGCTTCACTCCAGGACTGTTGGAAGAATCGCACTTATGTCGTTGTTTACGAGATTTCTGCTTTGATGAGTTATCGTGTTCCTGCTTTGTGCTGTCTCTAGCTGCCTTAGATGTTTTTTCCGACATATGCTCCACACTGTCTGCAGTGCAAGAACTGTTTTCTGCATGTGGTGAACATTTGCTATCACCACTTCCACTTAGCTCAATTACATCTTTCCTCTCACTGGTGCCATTCTTCACGATGGTCTTATAAATTGCCTCCTTGCTGTCCTTACTGTACACACATTCAACACAATCTCCACAACAGTTTTCATTTTCTTTGTTCTCCTGTGTTCCATGCTTTTTATCAGGTGTTTCCACTTTCTGAGAGATCTGTTTCATTCCACCATCTGTATGATCACCACCTTTAGCTGATACACAGGTAGCCTCCGAGTCCGAAACTCGACCATTTACCTCCAACTTTCCACTAGTTTCTGTTGCTGGGGCAATCAAGTCTGACTTGCGTCCTTGAGCAATGCTCACAGTTTCACTGGGTAGAACAGCTTTTACTGTACTGGTAGAACTACGCACACTACATTGGTTATCCTCAGGCAGTTGTTTGTGGATGCTGTCTTTCTCAGGTGGCATATCTCCCTTACTGCAAATTGAGTTCTTGCAATGTATCTGTATTCCTGGTATTTCCTGTTTGGTACACTGACTGTTCTCCTCTCTGACAGCAACAGTCACTTGTTCTACAATACTACAGGTGACACTGCCATCTGGTTGGACATGGTGCATCTTTTGCTGCTTATGCCTGTGCCTTGCTTTCAAATGTTGCTTGTCAGTTCTGTGTTGTTTCTCCTTCACCATTCCTGGGTCTTGTTGCTTGGAGTCCCTGTGCTCCCTGCGATGTCTGTGCTTGTGCTTCTGTTCATTACTCTTCCCATCAGACTGCCCATCACATGTACTGTGTGGACTAAATCCTAGAAAGCAAACAAAGATTAACATTATTACCATTTCAATGTAGATAATATATATACATATGTTTAGTTTTACTAAATATGCTTTCAGATGCTGCTGTAAATCCATCAAATCGTTATTCCATGCAGATTTCCATCTCAAATGTTGTAAAATCACACTTAGTGTAACATTTATCTTAATGACCTTTGACCTCAGATACAAAAAAATGGGCCAAGAGGACTATATTGTGATTATGTAATTATTAATTAAATGGTTTTTGGTTAATCAAAGTTACAGATCATTAAGGGTTATGATGGAAGTAAAATGTTTACATGTTTAGTAGTGATTTTATGCATGGAAACACCTGGAAATTAAATATTCGAGTAGACTGTTTCTTGAAGATTGTATATATTAGTTAATGTGTTATTAAAAATACTGTTGAATTTGATCCCGATACTCTGCTATTTATGCCAATTTCTAGTGGTTGTAGAAACCTTGCAGGAAAGTTGATGAGCTGCAATCTTGCATGTACCACAGTTAAAGGTTGTTTAACATTTTCTGTTCTCATTTTGTGCCTACCACCCTCCCCTAGAATGGAAAGAAAGAGTTGAACTATAATAAAACTTTATTTGTTCACAAGGTACATATACATAGCATGCATTCTGACTTAAAAACAGTAGCAATTAATGACATAATACCGATTGAATTGGAGTAAAGTAATAGCTGGAACATGTACAATAAAACATCTGAATATTATTCCTTATAATTTGTTATGTTTTCCTCAGCAATATTTACTGAGAAATTACAATTTTTACCATTGTGATTATGTAAAATTGGAAGTATCTTGGTAAATACAGCTGCGGGAAGTAGTGAGAAAAAAGTTAAAACATACTCAGTTAACATTATAAGGATAAATTTTATCTCCCTAAAATCATTCCTTTTGTTTATGCTGATTTTTGGGACTTTATGGATGAAATGTCTAAGAATTAATTTCCCAGTAATTCACTGTAAGCAAAAATAAGTCCTAGAAGTAGGTAGGCCCACACACACACACTAGCAGTGGCTAACAGAGATGGTGTCAGCCGATTTTACCTGATTTCCAACCCAACATTTATCTCGGTAAATGTGAATCACTCAGAATTATAGCAAATGAAAGGTGAGCGTTAGTATTTTTGTGGCGTTCACTGTTTTGAAGTATAAAGTCATACTGTGACGCGTATCTATGTAAAAGTTGGAGGCCGAAACGTGTTGCGCGATCGACCGGATCGGGTGTAGCCAAAGACGGCAGCCGGCCCTGCTGTCGTCGGTCACTCGGGAACTTCGCCGTCTAACAGGTGTGTAACTGTGGCATGTTCTTTATTTAGTGTTTGATCGAACTGTCTTTTTGTATTTGTTGTATTTAATTTTTGTATATATAATATATCTCGCAAATCTAACGATCTAATCATCCGCTGTGCGTCGTCCACGAACTATATTCAATCAGTATTGTCATTAATTGTTACTGTTTTTAAGTCAAAAAGCATGCTATGTATATGTACCTTGTGAACAAATAAAGTTTTATCATAGTTCATCTCTGTTATTTCCACTCTGGGGGAGGGTGTAGGGGCAAAATGAGAACAGAAAATGTGTGCACATTTTCTTAAAAAACCTTTAACTGTGCTACAACCACTAGAAATCGGCCTTAATAGCAGAGTATCGGGATAAAATTCAACAGTATTTTTAATAACACATAAACTAATATATATACAATCTTCACGAAACGATATACTCAAATATTTTATTTCCAGGTGTATCTTCACTGGCATGCATATAGTCTCCACTAAACATGTAAACATTTTACTTCCGTCATAACCCTTAATGATCTGTAATTGTGATTCACCAAAAAACATTTCATTAATAACTACAAACTTTTAACTTAGAGAAACAAATGGTCTGTTACTGATGATGGTCAGTTTCAAGCTCTTAAAACAAGCTTGCTACACACTGGAAGAGACAGGCCTCCACCACTTCCTAAAGTCAAGTTCAACAATAGACTTCTGCTACAGTGTCACTATGTAAAACAAGATGGCCAGAAAACATGGCAGGAACTGAAACACCTGCTCATGAAACTCTTTCCAGACTCCGAATTTGCATCTGTTCAATCCATGGTTGAATCTGCACTCAGTGACTTTGATCTGTGTGACTCAAGTGACACTACAGCCTTACTTGAGGAGAGCAGAGATACCTGCATTTTCTCTGGATTTTTGTGTAAGATGTTTGAAAATGTTTTTTTGCATGTCAAAATGGAATCTATGTGTTATCCTGATCATTTGGATACTTGAAATATTTCTGCATGATGAAAAATGAATGAGCTATGGCCGTTTTCAGGTGGGATGTGCTCACCTGTAAAATTTGGTCATTCGACGCGTCGAAATTGAAGATTTGGGTATTTTCAGGGTTCTGTATCTGATTAAGTATAGTATATAAAATTATGCACAAACTAGGTACTGATGGTAATAATTACTGCAAATTATGGTGTTCAAGTCTTCATTTTACAACATGTAAACATGGCGAATCGTTAAATATGTCAAAATGTACCGTTTTGAGGCATTTTCAACCCTTATTTTCTCAGAAACTATTAAAGATATTGCAATAAAATTTTGCAAGAGAACTCAGGTTAATGTGTTCTATTAAATGGTTTAATTACTTTTTAGATATTTTGAAGTTGAAATTTTGGTGGTTGGTTCTACCTACTAGAAGCAGGGTTAGCATGTTTCTGCACGAGCGGCAGAAACCATGCGGCAGAAATACTTTCTGCCCGAGCAGCAGAAATACCTTTCTCCCCAGAGCTAGTACAAGGCGTCAAACTCTATTGACTACCCCTGATAATATTTCAACAAATAGTAAAAGTGAGCTGACTTCAAGTACTGTCCAGGCAATAGAGATTCAACTTGCCAGAATATCTGCATCTTGTATTAGGGCATCACTTGGCTGGGCAACAGTTTGAAGTTAATTATGCAGTATGCACAAACAGCAGTCAATGCATATAACTGGATTTAAATTTGCCCAGTGCACACCACAAATCCCAATTTTTTTGACACTTTTTGGATGTTGTCATTTTCGTACACTTTGATATCTTGCGCGGCCTGATTGAAAATTTAACTATAAATTACTGATTAAAAATACTCGAAATGAGTACTTTGTTGCATTAGCAGTACCACAGAGGCCGCCGCGGCTGTTGGATCTGGTCAGTTTTTACGCTAAACTACGACAGGCCACCGCTCATGCAGCCCTTACATCATTCAGTCAATACATATTTTATATTATTGGAATGACAAGATAATGTTCTTTACAATGGCGTAACATTTTAAAAAGTATTCCTTTATTTGATGAACTTAGCGCTCGTGATTGAGTGATGATGCGTGCCAAAAATGTTATGCTACGGTACGGTTTTCGCAAAAACAGGTCTTGGCAAATTGAAAACCCACACTTATAAACCTATTTGGATCGTCATGATCTGTTCGACCAATTAGAAGACATGTTCGTCTTCACTGCAGACGTTGCACAAAGTTTCTGCGATAAACCAAACGAAAGTTATGACGAATTATCATATAAACATGAATTTTTGGTAATGTTATCGCCTCAAATTCAAGTTCGTGTATATACACACCTACGTGTCAGTTTCACATTGTTCAGATGATATGTTATGCAATATTTTTAAAAGGTTTCAAGTGCGGAAATCGCATTTTGTGCGACCTAGTTGCATGGTTTTCGAGAACATCACTGCAGACTGTGACGCTGTGCTAAAAATAGTAACATCCGCCTGGTTACATCAGCATGTCGCTGGATATCTGCCAGGCAGACAACCGCGTTGCGCTGGTTGTCCGCTAGGCGGATTAGGCATCTGGCTGTCATACAGCAGGCAGTCCCTATTCACAGTACGCTGGCTACACTTAATAACTGATTTAAAATTCAGGGACAACCTTACTCTGTTAAATATAAAATAAGAACTTATTACATTTGTTTTTTGATTACTAATAGTAATAACTAGCCAGTTTAAGATTGGTATTTTCACCATTATAATATTCAGTTATTGCCATAAGTATATTATTGGTGTGTATAATTATATATTAATTAATAATTATATATTCCTGTTTATATAGTTATTGTAATAACAGAGCCTAATAATAAAATTTAAGTTGTTGGTGCAATTATTCATTACGCTGTTTTTAAATGCAGGTATCTCTCATGGACCCTTTCTGCAATTCATATAGCTAAGTATAACTAGTATAGACATTAATTATGCAAAGTGGGAATTAAGTGACATTTATAATTATAGTAATTAAATGCTTTATGTAGTACTGTGATAAGAAGCGCTAAACGTTAAATGATAATGCTTTTGAAAAATTATATAACACTAATGGGGATTCCACATTTATTATGTCCACCATTTTGTTGTATGCTAATTACATAATCAATTATGCAAATGGAAACTAATTGAGTTCTATTGAAAATGTTTGTGTTGTACTATTGGCTATGCCTCAAATATTGATGATGTGCTTTTGGAAAAATACGTATTCAAAAATTGGGATTCTCCATTGAATATGTCTGCCATTTTATTTTATGCAAATTACGCCAATAATTATTCAGATTGTGGTAATTAATTTATACTTATAGCAATGGAACAGTTTATGCTGTACAATTGTAAACGCCATTACAGAGGTAATTACATGCTCAGAATAACACTTTCTTCATAAAAACATTGGGAATCCTCATTCAATATGGCCGCCATTTTGTAATAATTATACTAATGATGCATCAATTTTACCAAAAATTTGGTATTGAAATTAGTTATAATGAAACAAGACATGCTAAACTTTCTAATACCCTGTAAACATACTCTAAACAATTAATGACATGATGTGAATTGCATCTTGTTACAGTCTATGAGCCAATATGTCGGCCATATTATGCAAATTAGGTCAACGAAAATGCAAAAAATGAATTCCTCGCATGAAAATACCTACATATGCAAAATTTGTAAAGTAATTACCTGACTTATCTGTTGTAAAAACAATGACAAAAATTGTAAAATAGGGGTACACCCTGGAAATACTGTGATCCTATTCTTTCTGTATTATTTGTCATGCTTACCATTCCAACGAAAACCCCTGGGGCAGTAACCTTTCCAACTTAACAACTTTGTCAGTAGTTCTCCGATTTTCATGAAATTAAAAACATTTACTTCAGAAGAAGAAGCTCCTTACATGCATAACAAAACATGTTTACGTAATGCAGTTTTTATTTTTCATGTGGTAATGCTAGTTGCATGCCCCTTGGTCCAAAAGTTAAAAAATCATCACATTATCAACTGATATGCACAAAACACGCCATTTATTTGCTTCGATTGTAACGTGAAGAGACAGCGCAATGCCACGATGTCAGGTATCAACAGACAGCTGAAAGTCTCAACTCTGCGTCTGGACAGTCCCTGAATGTGTATAATGTAATGCCTGACCCCATTCCCACGTCAAAACAATGTAGAAACGCGCTTAAATACTCATTATCATAATGCAGCATGCACTAGCTTGCCAATGAGCTGCTGTGTATACTCGCGGCAAACAATCAGTGGCGTTTCCGCGGTCTGCGCCCCCATGGCGTCGTCCTGCACTATGTTTGTTGAAGCTGATGGATTTGGTATTCAAAAGCGCATTTGGAACACGGCAGGAGGCAGTAAACCAGTGAAGACAGGTGTGTACGTATGTATTAGTCAACCCTACAGGTGGCCACTGGGCCGAATTCGGCCCGTGCGATCAGTGCAAAACTGCTCCCAGCCGATTTTCGGCCCGATTCAGTATCACTCTCTTCAAAAAAATTTTGTTTCCGTCACTAGCAACTGACAGGGGAACGCGAGGTATCATTGGAAAGCTGAATTATTCTTCTTCCTGTGGCATTTTTATCAATGAGTTGTATTGCATCATGATTCAGTAATAGCAAATCATAACCAAGCTTTAAAATGTCATAGTAGTAGATGCCCAAATATGGCCGATTTTACTACGCTCTGCGTCAGGATTTTATATTCCCATTCATATGGTATAAACAGGGAAATGGAGGTACTGATGGAAAGCCCAACGACTGGTCTATCCAAATAAATTTACGTCAACAGTCAACCAATCAATGCATGGCTCTAAAACGTCTTCTTGTTGACGCTGGTTTCATTCCATCACGACGAAAGTCCGCCATGTTTTTTGTCTCGCTTCGATTATATAAGTTATTTTAAATGTCCGCGACAATATATCAGCAAAATACATGACAGTATTTGTGGATCATGTAGTTATTACACTAGTTCAGACAGTTACACAGACTTTGGGGGCTGTTTTGAAGAGGATATTATGCAAGTTGCTGGTGAGCCAGTCATCGGTCCGCCAGCGAAGGATACGATGCATTCAGAATTCAAATACAACATGTCCTATAACCTGATAACATATATATGTGTGTAATTAGGAACTGTAGGTATTACTAACTTTATTGATATGTAAGGAAATTTATAATAGATATGTCATGTTATCGGACAGGTGCGCCACGGCGCGCAACGGTAGACCTACGAGGCCTATTGCCGTATTGGTTGTATTTGAACGTTCTACGAAAAATACAATAAAATGAAAAGTTCTGAATATATCCGAGTCTAGTTTTCATTATCACGCAGCTGAAATGTGTAGCTACATTTGTCACACTACATGCATGAACATACAACCGCTCAATAATTATTTTGTTACTGGGCAAACTTGGGTTTCTACTTTACCCTCGTTCTGACGTTCATGAAGAATAGTCTAAATTTTACATGGGTCTACCTAAAAAAAATTATGTAAAAAAAACTTCTGAGTATATTTGATTAATTTTTTCTGTACTCATTAGCTTATAGACATGGCTACATTTCTCTATTTGGACATTGACACATACAACCACTCGGAAATTAGCTAGTAGTAGGGCGGAAAAAAACATTTTTGTTGCATTTATTTTATATAAACTTTAAACAGTTATATCTTCATGATTATTTGATGTTATGCAAATATCATCACTGCATAATAATAAAGGGTCTTTTTGCCAACAAAATGGTAGCTCAATCATATTTTTGCGATACGTATTAGCGAAGTTGTGATTTTTTTAAACCACCCCTACAAATAGCTCAAAATTGCGTACACCATGGAAGTTTACTATTGGTCACTTGCAGGGTTAAGCTAAGATTAATATAAATTCGCGTCAATGCGAAAATTATTTTAAATCACGGCAGTTACGGTCTCGTTTCCTTCGTGTTCGTTCCGTTGACACGTTGTTCATGTCGACAATGTTGATGTTGGTAATCGGATTATTATGGCATTTATGCTGGACCATTGCGGCAGATATTGGTATAAAAAGATACTACCTTGTGTCAGTTTAAAAGCAGGATTGAATTAAAACTAATGTAATAGTACACTAATTGGGTAGAATGAAAACGATAATGTAATATTTTATGAATACTGGAATAGCTATGCCCACTGGCACTGCAGTATTGTCATGGGCATGGCATGGCCATGTCCCATGGGCGGGGCATGCAGTCACATGCAAGTTGTTATCAGTAATAATTTTGTATTAAGACAAGTCATGTTAACATTGTTGCGAGTCTTGCGACACTTATTTTCTAAATTTAAAAACATAAGTTTTATTGTTTAATTATTTAGTTTACATATATTTCTTCATTTGTTTTTCTTCATATTTTTGTTACTATCGTGTCATTCGTAAAATGAGTTGTGTAAGTTGTTTGTATTTGCACAAGTATACAACTAATAATACATGTTTTTGTATGACAGCTAGCCACAGGAACATTTATTTACACTTGCTACATCAATGAATTCTTGTTTTAGTTGTGAAGCCTGAGTTTGCAAGCAACCACTTTGTTATTGGATTCCACATGGATGAGAAGAGACTCGGGCACGTTGTCGACTAAAGGAGGAATTGAGGACGAGCCACGAGAGTGGATAGTGGACATTGTATAAACTGTTGTATTCTACATTGCAATGCCAATTACATTGCAATGTTAGTTAGTTACATTGAAATACATTACTGCATGTTTAAATTTGTTTCTTGGAATACTAATATAAAATTAACTTCAAGTGAGTCTCGCAGGTTTTATGTAATAATTTAAGCATTTCCATCCAATCTTGTGAACATTGTTGCAAACAAAATATGTGATTGTGATATCTAGCCATCTGGTAAATCTTTCAACTGATCAAAAGAAAAGCATGCATTGAAATAAATACAATACAATGTTTCTGTGGTAGTGAATAAAAGAATTTTCACACCTCAGTGACACCAGTCAGTTTTTCAAATATTTATCGACAGTAATTTTTAGCACATGTCAATTGTATTATTATTATTACAATAAAACTATTACCGGTATATACATGAATGCCATTCTCAGCCATTATTCCCAGTATTGCAGTACACACAATAAGATGTTGATGGGTAGTTAATGATATATGTCATGATGACACATCAACTTTACAAAATATGTTTTAGTTTTATGCCTTTTTCTCAACATTGTATGTTCGGCATATGTTCCGTAGAAAAAAAACTGAACAGGAAAACTATACAAGATAGTCATGAAATTTTCAATAATTATTCCCTGTATTTTAAGACATACATTGTATGTCTTAAAATACAGCCACCACCTTATTATAACAATACGGTGGTTGGGAATATTGTCAGGTTATATGGGGTGCTGGTATCCAGTGACATTGAAAAAAAAGTGTCTTGCTAAAATATAAAATCATGTTACGTTTGGTCATAACATGTTTAAAATACATATTCAATCATCTAAAATACCCTTAGTGTATACAATAACCATCTTAGTTGTCACAGAATGCAAAATAATCAATGTGGGGTTAATCTATTTCTCAGAATAGCAATTATTGGAAATGTATGTCTGTCATTACAGGATTTTCGGTTACCATGGCAACCATTATGCAAATGAGCTGTGATTTCATATTTTGGCTTATTTTCACATAAGTGTAGCAACTTTAATCAAGATTTGTTGAATATTAAGGGAGATATGGTATATGCCTCTTTTCGATCAGCCCCTAGCTTTAAACTAGTACTTCTATATAAATGGGGCAGGGGTCAGTTGCTAAGATTGTCTCACTCGCTACATAAGTCTGATATACTGCTGTGTTGTAACCATGTTTTAAGGTAGTAGGCCAAAGGACAGCATTTTTTGCCTGTTGAAGAGAATGGCAGTAAGTTGACAAGATGCAGAAAATTTGGCACTCAGCAAGAATGTAAACCATACAGTAGTACTAATATTGAAGTTCAATGAAATTGTTGCAAAAGTTGAATTTGCATTATGCTTCTGTGATCAGGGTATTTAATTTTTTACAAGGAAAAATATATTCCTCTAGTTACTCCAGGCTTTATGAGTTTACATACCAGCAGACACTGGGACGTGACTAGTGCCTGGCTAAATGGATGCAATGGTGTTTTGAAGTAGCATTAATTACCACATGAAAAATAAAAACTGAATTACCTAAACATGTTTTGTTATGCATGTAAGGAGCTTCTTCTTCTGAAGTAAATGGTTTTTATTTCATGAAAATTGGACAACTACTGACAAAGTTATTAAGTTGGAAAGGTTACTACCCCAGGGGTTTTCGTTGGAACGGTGAACATGAACAATAACACAGAAAGAATAGGGTCACAGTATTTCTAGGGTGTACCCCTATTTTACCATTTTTGTCATTGTTTTCACAACAGATAAGTAATTGAGGTAATTACTTCAAATTTTGCATATAGGTATTTTCACACGAGGAATTCATTTTTTTTGCATTTTCATTGACCTAATTTGCATATTTCATGACCTAATTAGCATAATATGGCTGACATATTGAATCATAGATTGTAACAAGATGCAATTCATGTCATGTCATTAATTGTTTAGAGTATATTTACAGGGTATTAGAAAATGTAAGATATCTTGTTTCATTATAGCTCATTTCAATCCCAATTTTTTTGGCAAAATTAGTGCATTATTAACATAATTATTACAAAATGAGGAATTAATTTTTTTGCATTTTCATTGACCTAATTTGCATATTTCATGACCTAATTAGCATAATATGGCTGACATATTGAATCATAGACTGTAACAAGATGCAATTCATGTCATGTCATTAATTGTTTAGAATATATTTACAGGGTATTAGAAAATGTAAGATATCTTGTTTCATTATAGTTCATTTCAATCCCAATTTTTTGGCAAAATTAGTGCATCATTAGCATAATTATTACAAAATGGCAGCCATATTGAATGAGGATTCCCAATGTTTTTGTGAAGAAATTGTTATTCTGAGCATGTAACTCAGTAATGGCATTTACAATAGTACAGCATAAACTGTTTCATTGCTATCAATTAATTACCACAATTTGTGGAGTAATTTGCATAAAATAAAATGGCGGACATATTAAATGTAGAATCCCAATTTTTGAATACATATTTTTCAAAAAGCACATCGTTAATATTTGAGGCATGTTGTAAAATAGTACAACACAAACATTTTCATTAGAACTCATTTAGTTGCCATTTGCATAATTGATTATGTAATTATCATAAAACAAAATGGCAGACATAGTAAATGTGGAATCGTCATTCGTGTTATAAAAATTGTCAAAAGCATTATCATTTAACGTTTAGCGCTTCTTATCATAGTACTACATAGAGTTTAATTAGTATAATTAGATGTCACTTAATTCCCACTGGGCATAATTAATGTCTATACTAGTTATACTTAGTTATGTGAATTGCAGAAAGTGTCCTGGACCTTAGAAATACCTGCATTTAAATACACCAGAATAATTAATAATTGCACCAACAACTCAAATTTTATTGTTAGTCTCTGTTGTTACAATAGCTATATAAACGTAGGAATATATAATTATTAATGGAAATACCAATCTTAAAGGAAAACAAAAGGCAACATTGTGGTGTTAAGCACCTAAAAGAGTTAACACAAACTAACCATTTGTATCTACAATCAAAATTTTAAGTTCAGTGGTTTACTCGGAATGTTGTCTTAAAGTGGAAGATTCTAACGAAATCTGCGATAACATGTAGACTGCCATCTTAGTGATGACGCGTTCATTTGACTGAAAGCAACCAATAAACGAGCAGCATTATTTCTGTCGTGTATGTCACACTGTCTTGTGTAGTTCGCGTAGTTGTTTCAGCTGTGGACAGGCTGGTTGGAAGCCTTCGAAATACAACGCACTATGTAGTATGTTCAGATAATTTTGAAGAAACGTGCTTCGAAGGAAGTCTATATCGTCAGTTAATGACACAAGATCCGACAAAACATCGCTGACGTCAATGTTTGAAGCCAGGTGCAGTGCCTACGATATTTAGTCACGGACCTCAGCCGTCGAAGCGACGCATATTTTCGGTCAAACATGCCGAGAAATCAGATCGCAAGAAGGTTAGTACCGAGTTACTTGGTATCCAATTATAATCTGTTGACATTTGAGATGCAAGATATGCTGGAGGCAAGCTACAACAGTACCAGAATGTACTATATTGCACCACAAAGAGTTTAGACTTTAGAAGATAGCCGAATAGCAAAAGTTAACGGCAATCAAGTCACGTGAGCGATATTACAGTAACGGATTAACAAGGGCTGGAATAATTGTCGTTTATAATAACATTGCAAAACTTACTGTATTTTGTGTTAAATAAACAAAAACTTGTAAATACGTTCTGCATTCATATTGCATTAGAAATTGTCATATATCGAAATGTTTGGCCTATTATTTATGTCATGATGTTATATAATTATGTGTGACTACTGTTTATGTGACGAAGAATATCACTATGTACTCTTTTGTAAAATGTTTAAAATGGGTTCATTTGTGTTTTGTAAAATTACATAATGTTACTCAATTTTAGTTAAGGGGATACAACCCAGGTGAGTGTTTTTTTTTTTAAATACTAAAATATTTGTTATGCCAGATTAAGATAGCTTATTATGTTTACTGTGAATATATATATAATTTTACAACAATTGCATACCTTTAAACCACTCTTATCCATAGAATAAGGGTGTCAATATCAAGTAATGTTTATCCATTATGCCACATGTGATGGCCATTTAAAAAATACATTGAAATTCTGCATTTGGAAGGATATCTCTGGGAGTAATTATGTGATCCAAATATAGTTATCAATGAGCTCACCAGATACACCATGTTTGTATTATAAAAATACTGGCATCACTCAATAATCATATATTGTTGAAATATCTTTAATAATATACCATGTGCACACATCTTCACCGACTTGTTTTTGCACACTAATAGCAAAAACAGATAACAGCTGTTTTGAAAATATCTTGATTTGGGTCAAAAATATAAATAATTGTAATAAGCATTTCAGCTCGATCACCAACATGATGTGGCACATGGGGAAAGGCATCAACCGCAAGTTTACTGCGAAGGTCTGAGGCAATGGATGTGAGGACCTCCTTCATTGGATACAGAATGTATCAAACCATCTGTGGTGGTTGTGCAACATGCAACGGTGACGCACAGTTGCTGGAGTAAGTACCAAACTTGATATGAGGCATGTCCAAAGCAACAAGTAACCTTTAGATTTGCAATCAGTAGATGATGAGTAGGGACCACGACCCAAGTAGTGTAAGGTGAATTCCAGTTACCGACTTGAATCCCAAATACACTAAATCAGCTCCTATGCATAACTAACATTATAATAAGTTTTCGAAATTATTGCATTTCATAGGCATCCAACTCGTTTTTTTCAGGAGGGCTACTCAAAAGTACCAGCCAGCATGACTACTACCTTATCAGTAAGTGTGTTTATTCAGACTTCAAAAACTGATAATGTAAATGCTGTTTACATGTTGTGTGTTAATATGTGGACCACCGACTTATGTATGGGACCAAAAATGTTACGTAGTCAAAGTTCCTGATGACCAACTTTTCAGTAGTTCAGTTACTCAGATGTGAGGGGGGCGAATACTCCACAGATGGATAGTGCCCATTCTGTATCACCCTACCTATTCCTTGAAATCAGTTGCTGTGTACATTTATGAGTACTGTTACTTGAGTGTAATAAATTACATCTCCGTGTAATAATTACATTCCAGAATGCAATTGTCTGTAATGAAATAAATAAGAGCACTTGTGTCGTTATCACCAATTTTATTAAAGAAATATAACATCAAAACATGATATCAAAATACATTGATTGTATACAGTAGATACAGAAATTAAGAAGAAAAAAAGTTATAATAAATTATGTGAAGGAATGTGATGATGGAATGCCTTATTTGTAAGGATCAGTATCATTTTTACTAATGCACCAGTGTGATTGCCATTGTATTGTTACTAAAAACAACCAACACTTTACACAGGAAAAGCATTTTAAAGTTCACTGAATGCTACATTCATAAGGTAAATAACAGCAGCTTACTAACAACATATAGACTGGTGTGTTACACCAGTTGTTTGCAGACATTTTATTAGAATACTGCATGCACTATTCTTCACTGTAGGAATGAAAGCTAGATTGATGCTGTCTGCTCTGGTGTGGAACTACCGACCACGTCCCAGCCCAGACAAACCTGTTGAGACTGGTGTCATGTGGTCCAAAAGACGCAAGCAATGGGTGCTGCATAACAGACCACAGCAGGTGAACCCACGTACCCACCTACCAATGCTCACGGATCGAGTGTTTATAAAGAAATATCACACTGCATCCGATCACAGTCACTGGGGCAGATGTCCCAAAACCAGAGAAGGAGGATCTGCTGGCAGCAAGAGTAAGTCAATTTGTAAAGAAACAGTAAATACTGCCACCACCCACACGTACATTGTCTAGTTTAGTTTTCAAGTCCAGAGGGGTATCCCTCGTGTTTTCCCCCATCGGGGGCAGGGAACCTTGATCTTATTTCATGGCTGGTGCATGCTGGTAGAACTCTCCGTAACCTTCGTCCCAGCTTGCCATGGATCTACCAGGTAAACTGTATGCAGCCCACCTGAGACCTGAAATAAATTAGGCTCAAATAAACATCTGTAAATAAATGACATATAAAAATCGGTTCTATAATGACACCATTCCTTTATATAAATTGTTTACCATTAAACATATGTTCATCTGGAATAAGGCAAATATTGATAATTTTGCACTACAGAACAAATTATGACGGTGCAACAAACATTGTATCTATATGGTATGATAACTTAAGAGGAACCATTATAATTTGTTCTGTAGTGAGAGAGTATCACTTTATTCATACAGTAGAATACAATAAAGTGTGAAACGATAACCCAAGTACATGTGTGAATACAGTAAATAGCTATGTATAGTAGTATATTGTAGCAGGATAAGGTAAATAATGACTAACGGTTAAAGTGTCATATTAAAAATGAACACATTTATGTATAGGATTACTTGCTGTCGAGGGGAATTTTATTTTGTAATTATTGTCATATTAGGGCGATGGTCATCATATTTAAATTAGTCTTGGGTCAAACCATTGTGGTTTGTCTTTACATTTAGAAAGAGTGAATGGCATTAGCAGGGCTAGTATAGACAAGCATACGATTGAATTAGTTGTTTTGTTGGTCGTTATATTCCAAGAGATTTTAAGGAGGTTGTCAGTCTTAGATTTGTTAGGTTCAGATACATAGCCTCTGCAACCTATTTCAATGCATGTTAAGTCTGATTTTATTCCGTTATTGTTTACATCATGGATTAGTGTGACATACTTTTTTAACGTTAGTTTTGAATACATGATCTTTCTTGATGTTAGTTTCAAATGGTAGTCAGTTCAATTATGTTAATTTGCTTAGCATGTAGATGGTAGATGACGTATGGTAAGTCCACTAAGTAATTTCCCTGGAAGATTGCTAATAATTTGGGCATCAGGCATGAGATTGCTGACAAAATTATCTATATATATTTGTATTACAAAGTTAGTGGTGGAGGGGACAGCTCCCGTCGGCAGACCAAGGAAGACCTGGCAGAACTCCGTGTCTGCAGACTTGAATCTGATGGGTATCGACCATCGGGATGCACGGGACTGTGTCAAGTGGAAGAGGGCAATTGGAAGAAAGGCGATCCCAGCAGAGCCTGGAAACACCGCCTCTAAACAATGATGATGATGATGATTGCTAGTGCTACTATGATGTTGTATTGTGTTCATTATTAATACATTTCAATAAATAGATAACAACACATTTCACTGGTCTTGTAACAATGCATGCACATATATACGTACTTGTTTGTTGGACGGTCTAATTCCCATTCTGCAGCATCACCTGCTCCAAAGAATTATAAATCCCCTGCTGTTTGTAACGCACAGCAGTCCACCTGTAACAAAGAATTAAGCATTTAAATAATAGTTTTACACGAATGTTAAGCAAACATGGATTATTATTCTGAACAAATTTCACAAAGAATGCATCACGATCCTCTAACTGTATTCATCCCAGTATTACACCTGGGTCAATAGAAATATCATGCAGATTAAGGAAGGCCGTTTTGAAATGTGTCAATATTTGCACAAAACAGTGGTCATTTTATTTGTCACCAAAACAAATGGGGGCTCTGGCTGAAAAATGTTCAATGTATATTTCATTCATAAGACCCAATGTAAACTTTGCCTTTGGGCAAAAAAATTGCAGTATGCATAAAGTTTAAAATAATCTATCTACCTGCCATGTGTTTAAAATGTAGTACTGTCACATATTGTTCATACATGCATAGCCATTACTGCGAATGTGAAGAGTGTCGACGGGGATAGAACAAAAGGGGAGTTAATTCCTGCTTATTTTCTATCATAGCTCTGCACAATTTTGGTTCACATGAACCATGGAACCATTCAACTACATTTCTTTTAAAAAGTAAGGGTACAGCCTTGGGTGGTATTCGAAAATGGACATGTCAAAGTTCAAACACTGAGTCCAGAGGCACTGAGAGTGAGATCTAACTAAGTTAAAAGTCGACCAATCCCAAATGTAAAGACAAGTGACATGTCCCGGCCCGAGCGACCATCTCTCGCTGTTCATACGCAGCCCGGAACTTAGGCTCATCGGTTATTTAAACAATAAACTAAACGTATTAATAATTACCTTCACCAACAGCGTTGCTGTCGAGTCACAACCGCCTCCTGGCAGCAGACATATTCAGTTCTTGTTCCTGAACAAGGAGATCGCTGCAGCATTTTCCACACCGACACCAGTCAATTTCATGTCGGCATGGTATGCGCCTCGACATTTCCACTGCCCGTGGGCCTTCCTGTTCGTGCCCACCGACACGTGCCTCTGCCATATCTTCCAACACAGGCCCTTGTTTTTGTGGTTCAAACCGGTAACCAGCTGGTTCGAAATCGATTTGGTTTTCGTTGTCTTCCGAAGAATCAGGAAAGCCATCTTATTTACACAGTCACAGCGCATGCGCACATAGTTTAATTGGTAAACTTACCATAGCGCCACCTAACGGAGTTGGGAACAAATAGTACGCAGAACATTTACGAAGCGAGTTACGACAGTGTGACGTCACTTTCTTCTAACAATGGCGTAGTCCATAGAAATTCGGTAGTTGTGTGTTCAAAAATGTTTTTCTGGTAAACCGCTGACGTTAAAAATTTGATTGTAGTTGGAAATTGTTAATTTGTATTAACTCTTTTAGATGCTTAACACCAAAATGTTGCCTTTTGTTTTCCTTTAAACTGGCTAGTTATGACTACTAGTAAGCAAACAACAAATGTAATAAGTTCTTATTTTATATTTAACAGAGTAAGCTAGCGTACTGTGAATAGCGATTGCCTGTATGACAGCTAGGCGCCAAATCCGTCTAGCGGACAACCAGCGCAACGCGGTTGTCTGCCTGGCGGATATCCAGTGGCATGCTGACGTTACTAGGCGGATGTTACTATTTTTACCACACCGTCACTGTCTGCGGTGGCGTTCTCGAAAACTGTGCAACTAGGTTGCACAAAATGTGTTCTCCGCACTTGTAAACCTTTTTAAAATATCACATAATATATGTGACCCGCGACAGCAAAATCAGTCGAAAGTCGCAAATAGAGATTATCGGCTACCGGCGCATATAATGGCACAGGTCAAAATTTTCACTTTTCATGTTTTGACATTTTCGAGCACTAAAATGTATTATCTTTGTTTGCATCTTATTTCATGCATGATAAAATATCATTAGCATGCTATAAATGAACAGTTTGTAAACGCTAGTCACTTGAAAAGGGGATTAAACTGAAACAAAAGCGATAATCTCGACCTAATCTAGACAGACCGCTTTCGCCTACTAAGTGGGGCAACCCCATTATCCGGGTATCGTTGTAAAGATCGGAATTCCCTCTTTCCCGCTGCAGTAATGGTATTTCCAATGACATCATATTCAGCCAATGAGCGCATTTGTAAGAAAGGCTACAGGCGTAAACAAATGCCACAATTTATGCACAGCGTTCAGCGATTGGTTGGAATCGTATCACGTGGTGGATCAGATCCAAGATGGCTTCGTCTTTGTGTCCCGTTTCCATGTAAATATTGTTCGTTCATCATCAGTTTGTTACTATGTAGCAGTAAAATTAGATGTAATCTATGGCGTTATCGAAGAACGTAGCAGTTGCGGACTGTTTGAACAGCGTACGCGGAAGTAGTGTCGAGTCTGCCGCGACAGAGGCGCAATGGATGGAGCTGCTGTCAGATTATTTTGGGGGCGCCGTCTCCGATGGCGATGACAGCATCAGCAGCAACGAAAGTGAGAGTTCGGATGTCAGTCAGAATGAGAGTGACAATAACGATGATGACAGCCTGGCTGGTTCAGTCGTCATCGATGAAGTGGCAGCAGTGATGGACTCTGTAGATGTTGTTGATGACGAGAACAGTGCAGCTGAGCAGCGGAAAATATGCGAGTTTAGTTGTGTAAACAAGTCGTCAAAAAGCAGCTGTCATCTGCACAATGACAATCCATGCTACAGTGGCTTCACTGAAGAGTTTGTGCTGGAGTTAAGGATGAACATGAGTTCCTTACCAGACTATGAGAAAGATCTCATCATTCTGGGGAAAATTAGTTCCACGATCCGCAATGCTCCGATGACTGAGAAGTCAAAACGAAAAGAGCAGACAGCCAGACAGCAACAGCACACAAACTACTGTGTCGAAGGACAACGGGTCTGCAGAGAAACTTTCAAGTTTCTGCACTGGTAAGTACTGTAGTTTTGAAAATCTCTATTATATAATAATTCTTACAATGCCTGCTCCAGACCCTGACTGGACTGTTATTAACATTGTTAATAATGATCTGGGTGTTCACTTGTCACCTGACTGGACTGTTGTGATTGAATTATTGTACTGTCACCCGGGTGAATGCAAAACACGTATCAGCTCAGCTCCTGGTTTAGAAGTAATAGTGTTTAAATAAATAGGTACCACAATATACATACAACATACACCTCAAGTTGTGTGCCCCTGCATTATTATAGTAGTTGAAGTTATTAGTACCGACAAAATGTGTATCCTGTATTCTGATAAATCTCTTAATAAAAACACTTTTTTATATTTTCCTTGCATGTTTAATACAGTATAAATTACTGAACACTAGTACGTCGTTATATTAAACATGTTTATTAAATATCATTCATGTTTTTTGTTGCAGCATCAGCCAAGACAAGCTTACAGCACTGCTGAAACACTACAAGGAGTTCGGACTGACACCTCGGTACAAGAAATCTGGAGGCCAACGTGCAGCAGATGTCCGACTACTGACTGATGCCGACATATCCAGAGTCGTTGCCTTTCTCGTCAACTTTGCAGAAGACCATTCCTTGATGTTGCCTGGCCGAATCCCTGGATACAAGCGGTTTGACATCAAACTATTGCCATCCAACTACACCAAGGCGAGTGTCTGGCGACTTTATACAGCTGCTATGGAAGCAGCTGGTGAACGCGCCGTCAAGGTTGACTCCTTCCGCAAACTGTGGCGAACCCTTGTGCCGTACATTGTGAAAACGCGACCAATGACAGATCTTTGTTGGATCTGTCAAAAGAACAACTCGGCCATCTACAGAAGTGCAAATGTGTCTGATGATAATAAATCTGAGAGAGTCAGGCACCAACAGGCACATCTGCAGAAAGTTGTGAGAGAGCGGTCACTGTACCAAGACATGGTGAGAGCATCAAAGATAGTGGTGGAGCGAGAAGGGGGCAAACTTGGCGTCAACACGCCAGCATCCAAGGACATCACCATGCATTACAGTTTTGACTATACACAACAAGTGCATTTCCCCTCAGACCCAGTGCAACCTGGGCCAATGTACTTCCTTTGTCCAAGAAAGTGCGGTTTGTTTGGTGTGACATGTGAGGGAATGCCACAACAGGTGACATACCTGATTGACGAAGGAATGGCCATCACCAAAGGAGCTAATTCTGTTATTAGCTACTTGGACCATTTCTTCGCCAATTATGGTGTTGAAGAGATGCAAGTCCACCTGCATTGTGACAACTGTTCTGGCCAGAACAAAAACAACTACCTGCTGTGGTATCTGGCATGGCGAGTCACACACTCATTGCACCTGTCTGTCTCACTAAACTTCCTCATCACAGGGCACACTAAATTTGGACCTGACTGGTGCTTTGGCTTGATCAAGCAGAACTATCGTCGACACATGGTGTCGTGTTTGGACGATATCGTTGATGTTGTCAAAACGGGCATCAACATCCCACAGAAAGTTGGAACGGAAGATGGTGAAGTTGTTGTGCCCCAGGCTGACTGGCAGTCATTTCTGAGGCCTTTTTCCGTGTGATGAAAGGCATCAAACAGTACCACCATTTCCGGTTTGATGTGGCTCAACCTGGAGTGGTTCAGGAAGGAGTTTGCCGATTCGGAGGAGATGTGTGAACTGCTTCTGGATGCTGAGGTGTTGCCACCACCCCACCGGCCTCGACCCAGCACACCACCTGGCTTGAACAACGCCAGAAAGTGGTACCTCCACAAAAAAATTCAGGAATTTTGCACACCGAACACCAAGGACATCACATGTCCTCAGCCAGACGAGGAGCCTGAGAGTGAGAGTGTGGTGCAGCCAGTAGTGCAACGGAGTGCTGGGCCTACTAGCCACAGTCGTGGTTGCGGGCGTGGAAAAGCTCGGCCACATATTGATGAACATCCTGCAGCAAAACGTGGACGGAGGGGGCGCCACTAGTCAGTAACGTGACTAAATTTGATGTATAAGACAACTGACATTATTGATTGCTATCCGTTATCAGTTGCCTTCAGAGCACGGCTAAATTGCAGAATAAAGCACTACAACTGAAAAATATGATTTTTTTCATTTTGTGAACAAATAACGTTAGTGCTCATAATAACAATAATACAAAAATGTTGTTATGAAACTAATTTGCAAGTAAAATTATTCACACATGTGTCTGTCTGATATGAGGTATGCATAAACACTGTACTACATGACAGTTTTCAATGTCATCCTCCCAAAACAAGTTAATGGACCTTCGAAGTCGATTTTCTCCAAATTAACGTTTTTGACCATGGTATGTTAAAAATGAAATATCTCTACGAAAAATGATGACACATCAATGATAATGGTATCATTTTGAAGCTAAACAAATGATGACACATCAATGATAATGGTATCATTTTGAAGCTAAACAAATGCTGGTTCCAGAAATATAATAAACTGCACAAACATTTTTTTAGTCCAAGTGACTGATTTTGCTGTCCTGGGTCACATATATCATCTGAACAGTCTGAAACTGAAACATAGGTGTGTATACACGAACTTGAATTTTAGGCGATAACATTACCAAAAATTCATGTTACGATAATTCGACATAACTTTCGTTTGGTTTAACGCGGAAACTTCGTGCAACGACTGCAGTGAAGACGAACAGGTCTTCTAATTGGTCGAACAGATCATGACGATCCAAATAGGTTTACAAGTGCGGGTTTTCAATTTGCCGCGACCTGTTTTTGTGAAAACCATACCGTCGCGGAAAGCCGTCGGCATGACATTTTTGGCACGCATCATCGCTCAATCACGAACGATAAGTTCATCAAATAAAGGAATACTTTTTAAAACTTTATGACATTATAAAGAACATTATCTTGTCGTTCCAATAATATAAAATATGTATTACTTAACGCGGACTGAATGATGTAAGGGCTGCATGACCGGTGACCTGTCGTAGTTTAGCTTCAAAACTGGCCAGATCCAACAGCTATGGCGGCCATTGTGGTAATGCTATTTGAAGTTAGTTCTTCTTCCAACTATCCTTTTCACACAAGGTTTAGTGGCTACCAGCATACCACTGAGTCTAAACTACCATGCAGGTGTGAAAAACATCCTGATGTATTTGAACTTGAGCCACTAATTAACTGTCCAAGCAGTAGCAGATCAGTTTTATAATAATAATCGACAAGTTAAGTGGCAGTGATCTTCCTTTTGTCATTCATGTGATGTTTCTTGTTTACTGTGAGCAGGGCAGGACAAATAGTTATCACACGTAGACAGGTACAGAAAGAAACTGATGGTTTCTATAAAAAGAACATGTTTGCCTATCAATGGCATGTATTACTTATTGTTGCCGTTTCTGCCGGGTAGCAAATACTTTGTACCCTATTTCTGCCCTGGGCATGGCAAAAAAAAACCTGCCTAGAAGGCATATTCCCCAAAATGGTGAAATCTGTAGCAGCAGCATGGGTTAACTGGCCAGGGACTAATGGGTTAAAGCTATACACATTAGTCACAGTCCACATTGAGATGCAGGGTGATTCCATGTCAAATCAATCAGTTTTGACACTTTTCTGGTTGACCCATGTCCGAATTAGCTTAAATTCCATATACTAATTGGCACATATTGTGTAAACAACCATGCCAAATTTTTCAAAATTGGGTTGTATAGTTTTCGAGTTAAAGGCCCTAAAAAAATGACAATTTATTAAAAAACGGAATTTGATCACCATTTTGTATCACTCTTCGACCCGTAACTTCAGTAATAATAGTGCTAGACTAATAAATGTTACATTTCTGGAAAGGTTTCATTTAATTGCATCTAGTGGATATGGAATCAGATATTTAAAGATTTATTTTTCTAAATATGCCATTTTGGTAACCTGTGACCCCCTCCCGTGAAAAAACCTCCAAACCGATTGGACTAAAAATAGATTCATTGTATAGAACAGTACGTAGCTCAAATATCCTGAGAAAATTAGAGTGGGCACTCTTAAAGGGTTTATAAGAGATGATCAAAATAGCACACATATACAAAAATCGCTAAATGTGTATCATTCAGTGAACCAATATATCCTTGCATATACTCACTTAATTTTGTTTATTATAATATTTTTTCTATGCTATCACTTTGCAATTATCCAGTTTATGAAAGTCTATGCAAAATCGTGTGAGACTAACATGGGGATATCAAGTATGACCATCCAGCGTTCGAAATAGCACTTGTCCGTTTGTCCGGGACAAGTGATTTTTGGCCCGGACAAGTAAAATTACTCTACATGGTTATCCAGTGGACAAGTGAAAATTTACAGTAAATAGTGACGCGTGCAACATTGCAAACGTTTTATTTGAGGAAATTCAAACGTAAATGAAATTCGCTAGCAATCGCGCACGTTCAAATTGTGGTAGTGTGTCGGCGTCTTGTCGTTCCACCGCCAGTGTGTTGTACGTCAGCGTTCGGCCGAGTTTAGTGCCTGCGTAAACAGGGTCATCTGCTGAGCGCACTGAACTAGCTGTCATACGCGTAGGACAGACTCCGTATAAGCCACCGTTGATCGCACAATCGTAAATCGTTCAGTTTGGCCGACGTACAACTTGCTTCCATTTATGGATCATATTTGATGAACTTTGGAAATGGTAGACTTTGTATCGCTACCCGTTATTTGAATAATTATATAGTTTTAACCATTATTACGCCTAACCCACACGGACTCGGCAGTCTTCCAAGTCATCGAACGTTAGCCGATCCAGATCAGTGAAAATTTTCAAATTTTTAACTGGCTCTCCGGTAAATCTATGATGCTGGTTGATAAATGGAATATTAATGAAATTTCAGAAGTGTTGTTGTATCTATGTAACATTTATTTTAACCATAAATTGCGAGTTTTCGAAACCGAATTATGCAAGACGCGCAGCCGGGGACGGGGAGCCAACCACCGTTGACATATCAGCTTCCGCCAACTTCGGCGGTCTGCACGCGGCAGCAACGTTACGACGTAACTAAATCTATAAATTATATTCCGCCTGGTAAATGTAATTCGGGCACCGTTAAAACTGTTTTATCATCATTGAAATGGTAATATAACATTAAAAAAATATGCGTTTGTTTGCTGATGATCAATTGAATATTATCTTCGTTTGTAAAATACAGAACTTTGTTAATATTGAAGTTAATAGAAGTTTAACAAAATATTATCAGATTATATAGTTTATTCTAATTTTTGTGACATTTCCTGGCTTTGCATTGGTTGTGTTCCTGGTTGAGTGGCAACTTCAATAACAAACTGATGCCAGCATTTACAGCAGTGTTATATGTTATTTATATATATATATACCATAATAATTAAACATAAACAGTTTTTTGCAACATTATAAAACAAATAGCAAGGAAAACAATTGTCTCATTACTATCATTGTAATAATTATTTGTTATTAATAAAAGCGTTCATATCAGCATCACTAAAATATTGGTATACATCATGTAATGTGTCTACTATTAATATTCGTGATGAATAATAACGGACCCAAAAATAGTTGCAAATATAATTTTGTAATTAAAAAATTTGCAGATTAAATCAAATTGTTGTCTTTGATCACGAGTCACTCAGATGTACATGCAACGAAACAGCAGGAACGTTGTGTTGTTGTCAAAAAATAAGACAGACATTTTACGTTTTTTCCGAAGCTTCGATTCCCTTTAACAGCCACTCGGACAAGTTAAAATTTTGGCGGACAAGTAGATTTCAAAACTCACTTGTCCGGCGGACAAGTAAATATTCTGGCTTATTTCTATCGCTGCCATCTCATAGCAGCTATGACATGCGATCCACGGTTACCTGCATGTTTCCTTGGGAAGTGTGACTACACAGGATCATTTGAAAGATAGTCTACATGCCGCACTTCATGAGCTAGCCATTAATGAAATTACATATAAAGCATGGGTCTCGGTTGACTGAACAAGACTGGAGACGGTTGTAAAACAAACAGATGTGTTTGTGGTCTGTTTGATGGACAACCTTGAGGTCTTAAAACATCACGATTTTATCGTGAAACAGCAGTGTGCTTTCTTGAAAGACAAGAAAAGTCATTGGTTGAAGGAGAGGTGATAGTCACTGGTGATTTTGCAGAGAATTACTCATTTGTTGTGCAAGATGCTGCACAGGGCTACCACTGGACGAATGACCAAGCAACCATACATCCGTTTGTTGCCTACTATCGAGAAGGAGGAGTAGTCAAGCACAAAACCTTTGTTGTCATCTCCAACTCAATGACACACGACACAGTGGCCGTGCATTGCTGTAATATAATTACTGTTGTAGATTTACTATATAATTATAAGGCTAATTTTGATATTTTAAAATGAATAATATTTTGAATAAGGAAATGCATGAAATTGCAATCGAGTCACGCGTGGCATCATCAGATTGTTGCAGCTGCTATGTGGCTCCTTTACTCCAGCAAACAGGAGTAGAATCAGCTTTGATGTCCAAAATGAGCTCAGAGAAGCCATGAGCATGTAGCCACAGATGGAAGCAGGCGGTTGTAATATTTAACTAGGTTGCTTGGCATAGTTGGAAAGCAAATCTGGGCCAACACTTGCCTTCCACCTGTTCACGCCCTTCTGTTTCCTTTTGGACATCAAAGCGTTTTCTGTATGCCTATACTTGGAGGGCGTGATTGATTTCACATCAATTAAATATAGCAAGTTGTGTAGTGTATTATTTAATATTATTGTTAACTCGAGGTTTGTATTGTTCACAAGAGCTCCCACATAATAATGTGGGTCCACCTAGTGAGTATCCAAGTCATGAAACTCTCCATAACGGCAACCTGCATTTAACGGTAATTTTGCGCAGTCCTGACGATGACCGTTATGGACAGGTTTTACTGTATATATATATATATATATCTTTACAATGTTTTTGGGACATAGAAGTATTAGTTTAAGGTAAATATTTCACATTTACACAGGTCATAGCCTGTTGGTTATTGTCTAGCTCCTTGTTCAAAACAGTACTTCACATTACAATATTGAGCAGAATAAATTAAAATAAAAAAACAATGACTTCAAAAACCAGCAATCTAAAAACAAAAAACATGTATTTAATTGGTCATATTTCTTTTACAAAATTAAGATATTAAACATATTTTGGTATTGCTGGATTTGTCTTTTAATAATATTTCATATTATACCAAATATGAGAAGAAATTATGTTTAAATCCAGAAATTGCCGTCCTCCCTATCCAAATTAAATATAAGGCATTCGTAAATATAACGACAAACGTAATGATAATATCTATGACTATGGAAAAAGCATTTATATACCCCTGTATAGTGTTGTCTTATAACGGACAGTGTTAGACTAGGTCTAGACATGTATGTAATGTTGATATCCAAAACAAAAGCGGTCTAGGTTCTAGCTGCTTGCTTAGCAAAGCACGATCCGTCTGCGAAGTGGCATCGCTGACAGACGTCACGTACTGTTTCCTTTGCGCTATAGCGCGAAAACGGCCAATGAATTTTTACATGCAAGACATGCTGACGCATCCTGCACTCTTACCTTCCATTGCACCATTGGCAGCGAGGTGAGTCTGCACCACAGAAACCTTCAATTTAAGGGGTTTCACTTTGGGGGTCGGCGGAGAAGTGCTGGTTTCCGACGATTCCTCCGTGCTCGAAAATCGTTCGCGTCTGCTACCTTGGTAATCGTCGGCATATCCAGAACTTGACAGGCGCCTATAATCGTGCTGGATGCGTTTTCTTTTTCTAGGTGTCTCAGGACTGACAGACACGTCGGATCTTCGTTCCGCCGGAATGTGCAAGGGTGACAAATCGATGGTTTTGACAGATGTCGTGTTTTGGTGAATCTGCTTCGCGACATGTGCGTGTTTTTGTTGACCGTCAACAAACTGTAAGTTTTTCTTCACACTAGATGATGGCAACACTGACAATTCTCGTGCTACATTCTCACTGTTATCCACGCGTACGTCCTCTGTTTTTGTTGGCGATTCTTTTTCCATAATGTCGAAGATATTGTGGTTTGTTGTTCCACCGTCATCAACTTTCAAATCAGCATCCGCCATGTTATTTGTGAACTCGGACGAGTTATGGCGTCCACTCAGCATTCTGTTGCCGTTTGTTATTGGTCAATATTACGAGTAAATTCAACGCATCAGCTAGACGATTTACCAATCAGAATCCAGTTAACACCGATGCTTCGGTGTCCAATCTAGCGCGTGCGTATTCGCGGCTAATAGAAGCATTGCAACTTTTTCAAACACACATTGAGGTAGGCACTTTGTTACAAAGCCTTAAGCGATAAAATGTCTGTAGAATCGGATCAACCGAAGAAAGTGGCTAAATTAGACACATCAAACATCACTACAGAAGGTGAGGAAAGTCACGATTTTGACGTGGAGACGCAGAAAGCTCTGGAGGATATTGATGCGTGCCAGAACGAAATAGATGCTCTGAACGAGAAAGCCAGCGAAGAGATTCTCAAAGTCGAGCAGCGCTATAACAAACTACGCAGGCCATTTTATGAAAAGCGGAACGAGCTCATCAAACGTATGCCCAATTTTTGGGTGACAGCTGTATCCTTACACACGTGACAAACTGAAGTAGATATGCACTATAATGTTCAGACTTCAGTTGTACAGTAGCTGGCCAGGTATTCGCGGTTTCTGTTGTTTCGCAGTCACTCACCAGGTGGCGATGCACTGTAAAGCATGGATCTACCCAACTGTAGTAGGCCTACTACTATAGTACTAGGCTCCTGAGCCTGAGGCGTAGCCTAATAACACATTTGGGCGCTTGTTATAGTCAACATAGACCTAGTTTTGTTTGTAAAGCGTACTAGTAATAGTAGTATTGTACAGTACGTACAGTAATAATTATGTAGTCTAGTTCTAGCCTAGGTCCCTATTTAGATTTTGTACTTACAGTAAATGGTCGTAATGCACCGCTGCCTGAATGCACCAGTCGCAATGCACCAACAGCCTAGTCGCAATGCTCCAACCACCTGGTCGCAAAAAGGCGCAATGCTCCAACGGTCTGGTCATAATGCACCACTTTTGGTCGGAATGCCCCACTTTGTTGATAATGACCTGGTCGCAATGCACCATTTTTGGTGTATGAAATGGTATATTATTTGTATATATTAATAATTTCTACATTAATATTATATAGGTAATTATATATGTAAATGTCCGACATTTTAACCAATGGTAAACTTCCACAGTGCACACAATTTGGAGCTATTTGTAGGGGTGGTTTTAAAAAATCACAACTTTGCTAATACATATCGCAAAAATATGATTGAGCTATCATTTTGTTGACAAAAAGACCCTTTATTATTATGCAGTGATGATATTTGCATAACATCAAATAATCATGAAGAAATAACTGTTTAAAGTTTATATAAAATAAAGGCCGTTGCTATTGGTCCGGACCCGGACATACTGTAAAGTAGCTATGCAATGCGAAACTACCGGTAAACAATAGCAACAGTGCTGCCTACCGGACAGTGACTGTAGCTCCGGCAGACTGCCGGAAAACATATAAATCGACTACAGTTCCGGCACTGCCTGCCGGACGCCGTATGATTTGGCTATAGCTCCGGCGATGACTATATAATTAACAGTAACAGTGGCTCTGCTACTACTAAGAGGACATCGTAAGATAACTCGCTATATGGGTGATTCCATTTGAACGCAACAAAAGTTCCTGAAATTTGTTGCCCTCATCTCTTATATTTTTGAATAAATCAGTTTGGTGAAAGTCTTTGGTAGGAAAAGCAAGAATCCAAAATTCGACCAAAATCACTCCAAGTTAAGACACATCTCAGTCTCACGAGGCCTTGCAGCGGCTACAAAACCAGTAGGTAACAAATAGTAAAGCAACACCATCGTATATTATAACGGTATAACATTCGTAAAATAAACAGAAAAGGTAGATGCACACACGCTTACTGTGCATACATTGCGGAAAAGTGCCGGACCAATAGCTGAGAAGTTACGCTTACGGATCCAGAGCGTTAGCCACTTTGTAAAATAAATGCAAACAAATATTTTTTTCTACTAGCTAATTTCCGAGTGGTTGTATGTGTCAATGTCCAGTTAGATAAATGTAGCCATGTATATAAGCTAATGAGTACAGATTTTTTTAGGTAGACCCATGTAAAATTTAGACTATTCTTCATGAACGTCAGAACGATGGTAAAGTAGAAACCCAAGTTTGCCCAGTGACAAAATAATTATTGTGCGGTTGTATGTTCATGCATGCAGTGTGACAAATGTAGCTGTACATTTCAGCTGCGTGATGATGAAAACTAGACTCAGATATATTCAGAACTTTTCATTTTATTGTATTTTTCGTAAAACATTCAAATACAACCAATACGGCAATAGGCCTACCATTGTGCGCCGTGGCGCACCTGTTCGATAACATGACGTATCTATTATCGATTTCCTTACATATCAATAAAGTAAGTAATACCTACAGTTCCTAATTACACACATATATATGTCATCAGGTTATAGGACATGTATTTGAATTCTGAATGCATCGTATCCTTCGCTGGCGGGCCGAGTAGGCCGGCCGAATCGGTCCATGTCCGGGTGCAAGAGAGCGATGTGCGGCTCACCAGCAACTTGCATAATATCCACTTCAAAACAGCCCCCAAAGTCTGTGTAACTGTCTGAATTAGTATAATAACTTGATCCACAAATACTGTCATGTATTTTGTTTATATATTGCCGCGGACATTTGAAATAATTCAACTTATATAATCAAAGCGAGACAAAAAACATGGCGGACTTTCGTCATGATGGAATGAAACCAGCGTCAACAAGAAGACGTTTTAGAGCCATGCGCTGATTGGTTGACCGTTGACGTAAATTTATTTGGATAGACCAATCGTTGGGCTTTCCATCGGTACCTCCATTTCCCTGTTTATACCATATAAATGGGAATGTAAAATCCTGACGCAGAGCGTAGTAAAATCGGCCAAATTTGGGCATCTACTGCTACGACATTTTAAAGCTTGGTTGTGATTTGCTATTACTGAATCATGACGCGATACAACTCATTGATAAAAATGCCACAGGAAGAAGAATAATTCAGCTTTCCAATGATACCTTGCGCTCCCCTGTCAGTTGCTAGTGACGGAAACAAATTTTTTTTTAAAGAGTGATACTGAATCGGCAGTGTTTCCCCTGGTATATAACAAGCGAGGCAGGCCGCCTCGTCGTTTTTCTATGCCGCCTCGCCCAAAATATGCCAAAATTGCCACCTCGTAGCTATTTCATTCGCCCTTTTTTGTTCTTTCACGGTATATTCAGCATCGGCGAGCGGCGCATAATGACACCACAAAGTCACTTATATTCCCGCAAAATCGCAGGTTTGTAGCAACATCGTTTAGCCGTCATTGGACGGCGTGAAAGATATCATTTGTCAGTTGTCCAATCACTGAATATTCCTGCGGGATCCCCGGTGTCTCCAATGGTGACACCTTGCGGAGTTTCGACATACTAGAAATCTAGACATTCATATAAAAATGGCGCCCAAAAGGTAACTTTTGGGTTTATGATAGTGGTGGGAATGAAAACCGTGCAGGCTGATGGCACTACATCACATGTCGACACTTGTGTCGAATGCGGACTCTTTTGAAGCCCAAATAAAAACTGCATCCTAATCCTATTCACTAGTCGGCACTTGTATCGAATCCGGACCCTGTTGAAGCTCAAATAGTGACCCGGTTTGCGCTAGTCTGTGCCGCTGCGGCCGTGCGTTACCGCACAGCGCGCGTAAAAAGAGATATATAGCAGTGTATGTTGATACAAACCGGGGCGCTATTTGCGCCTCAAATGGACGTAAGATGCAATATTCTTAAAGGTAAATATGCCTAGGATAATGTTGAATGATGGAACTACAGTGTATCTCACTGAGGTATCAAAGTTACGCAAAACTCAAATGGCAAAATCAATGACAAAGTGCACAGCAATTGGATGTACTAAACAACTTATACTGTTTTATAAAAAGGACACAATTTGAGAAACATTTTTGCGATTAATAGAAACATACTTTTTGGCATTCCAAAAATGACTGTATAATTGTATAGCATTGTAGCAAACATTGTAGCAAACATTGTAGCAAACAAATAAAATATAATCTTTTGAACATAAACCACCAATTTACCATGATATTATGATATTGAAATAATTTAAAGGTGATGATGAAAGAGTCTTCAGATGATACCACTGGATTCTTCCCAGAGAAATCGAGATTGTGTTCGACTGAACAGGTCTGCCAGGGAGCAACCACACCTCTACTGAGTAGCAATGGTAAAATGGAAACCACACCTCAACATGGTGAAACAATCGTGATTACTGACTTTTATCAATCATGATTACTACATTTACGAGTAGTGTCTTGTTTTATATCTTCCCCTCTATATTCAAGAGTAAATGTTAAAACATACCTCAGAATGCACCATTTTAAAGCTAGTTAAACCCGGACCCCCCTAGCAATGCTTCGCGCCTGCGCCGCTCGCGTACCCCACCCCTACCACCTCACCCATCATTTCATCCAGGGGAAACACTGGAATCGGGCCGAAAATCGGCCGGGAGCAGTTTTGCACCTATCGCACGGACCGAATTCGGTCCAGTGGCCACCTGTAGGGTTAACTATATTTCGGGGAGTACAACAATTTGTTAGACTTGTGGATCGTTTAGCCTAATATTCATTCGTTTCTATCTGTTGTTGGTAATGGATAAATTATATTAGTTAGGCGTTGTAATTAAAAAACATAAAAACATTTTGCATTAGGTGATAAAAGCATGAAACTTGGTAGGTGTGTAGAACAAATTATATATAAGGACCATTTTTAGATATTTATGAAATTATACTAACATATATGTTGGTATTTAAAAGTGTTAACGTAAAATTACATCTTATTGTCATAGAATGACGTTCATTTTATAAAGACCCACATGATATATACATATATTTTCTTATTATTATTATACTAATTGCAAGTTTGTATTTATTAATTCATTGCAGGTAAATGTAAGAACAGTGCTGTTGTTTTATTGGAACGTACACTGTTGACAACTACACAAAAAGTGTCTGAAAAGATTGTAGTTAGAAACTATAGGATATAATTTTATTAATAGGCATTTAATGTTATTGTAACAAGCATATATTTTTGTTTCAATAACATTGAAACAAAGTGTCTCACATTAGCAGTATCTAGCTGTAGTTGGCTTCCCTTTGATGAAGAGAAGGCCTACACAGATAATCAAGTTCTTACTAAATCGCCTTTGAATGCTTTGAATAGAAATCAGGAAGTGAGCAAATCTAGTGGGTCAAATTTGTTGTACGATCATATAATGTCACATTCCAAATAACCAGAAGTATAATTGTTTATATTTACCACTGGTATGTGGAAATTTGTTCAGAGTAATGATTAATTAAAGACGGAATTCCTCCCTGGCCAGATATAGTGGCGGTTAATTTTGGAAAAGGATAATTTATCAAATAACATCCATCCATACACACTATCAAAGGTTAGACGACATGACACAATCTGTTCAATAAAACAAAGCACGAGTAGTGAAGCTGGTTGTTATAGCTTCCAAATGTTCTTAACACATGCAAAACAAAACCAACATAAAACACATCAGCTCAGTATAACAATTAATGTAATAATGCAATGCCTATTACTATAACAATTCTAAGGACAGAGTCGTAATTTCTCAGTAAAACATCTTCAGGTTAATATAAGTGCTGATATTAGGTGTATGAAAAATGTGTATTATAATTATGGGGTACACTATAATTATAGTGAATGTATACACTATATGAAAAAAAACCTTCAATTATTGTCTAACTAGTTAAAACCAAAACATTTATGAAACATTGTATGTCTTTATTAATTATATAATAATTTATACATATATATATAATTTTCTGGATCTATTGTGAATGACCAGGTCACCCGGAAAAGAATTAACTTGCTTCAAACATCCAGCAACACACACATACACACACACCCGGCTTCCGATGTCCAAGCCAACTTCAATTAAGAGATATATAATATAATCATACACTTCACAAAACAGATCGAGTTTACTTTTAAGAATGTATAGAAAGTCCACACAATTTGTTTCCTCTTTATTAATTATACATTTAAAATATACTGTTTAATATATATACAACTGAATTAACTATATTTTACATAGGTTTGACAATATTATAATCAGTGGTGCATTCCGACCAAAAGTGGTGCAGTTGGAGCATTGTGACTAGGTTTTGTGACCTTGTCCGACCATGATTCGAGACAGAGTCATAATTGATAATGTGTGAGTACTTTGACAAATAATCTACTTGCATGGTAATAAAAAATATTATTTTCCAAATGTTTTCCAGAAACAGCTCGGACTCAAGAGGTTAGGTGGTGCAAGCTAAAAGTTCTCAAATGAATGTGCAGGAATAAGGACAATATTTGAATGATTAATATAATTATTTACCTTGCATAATTATACAAACATCTACGTAGACGATAAATGTATTTGTATGAAGGATGTTTCAGAAGATCAGAAGTTTACTGTAGACACAAGAAACTACACATCCTATGCTACAAAATGTCACCATCTCTAGATGTTTTTTTTATCATGTTCCAACATTACAGGTTTTGTATTAGAAAATTAGCATTCATTAATGGGTTTTTTCCTCATTTTTTAGAAGTTGTAACTACAATATTTATTATTCAAAATAGGCCCTGGCAAGGATTTGTAGAACAAAACAAAATATTCAACATTACAGAACTTGTTAAAGTTATTAATGTTTGTGTCATTATGCATAATATTTGGCTGGATCATTGAGATTTTGCGGTGCAGAAAAAATCGGAAAAGCAGTTGAAATATTGATCAGATAAGTATAATTTTGCATCAGTATTATTCATAAACTACCTGTAGACATATCAAGAAACGATTATAGCTAAAAGTTAATCAGAGAAAGTACTTTAGACTACCTTAGCTTTCATAAATGACATTAGAAGATTTATTGATAAACCGTAGTGTTACACCCATTCGCTAGGGGTACATAGCATATGTCTATCGTAGGATAGTTGGGCACTAGGTGGCAGACATGGGGGTCAAATACATTGAATTGTATTTAAATACAAATACTCTTGAGGGAGTTAAATACAAATACTTTGAAATGCAAAAGTATTTCAATACATTGGAAAGTATTTCAAATACTTTTTACTTTCAGACTACGTTACAATATATATTGCTAGCCATGGTTTGTAGGTTCATAGGCAACTAAGTTGCATTTACAACAAACCTGGCTTTTATGATGATGGTACCACCTGACTTGAGAAGCCACCACACTACCTTCTCTTAACCCACAGACAGCAAGCAAATATTAGACACAATAGTTGGCCTTGGCAGCCACTGCCACATTGGTTAGGTACCAGGTAGGTAGTTTAGTTAGTTGGGGCTTGGAAACTATGATCAAAAGACAGACAGACCAATGCAACAGTCTCCTTTTTGCTAATTGCATCACAGTGACAACTGGCAAGTAAGGTTATGTTGGCTTCTCACACAGTGATCTCAATGACTTCATATAATCGCATTACCTTGCCATTATTTCTGAGCAGAAAAGTGGTGAATTGCCAAATGACACAGTAAAATTGCTCAACTCTTAAGAATTCAAACAAGAATAATTTTAAGTTGTCATTTATTGATAATCACGTCCTATATATTTGAAAAAGTATTTGAAAGTATTTGAACATTTCAAATACTTTAGGAAACTATACAAATACTTTCATGTCAAATACGTTCATGTCAAATACAAATTCTTTTTAAAAAGTATTTAAATACTTTCAAATACAATGTATTTGACCCCATGTCTGCTAGGTGGTAGGTCAATCTAATTCAGAGTAATAATAATAAAACTTTATTTTGACACCGTCAAATCCGGGACGGCTGCCCCGTTCACGGGTGTGTACACATATTAAAATACTAAATAGCTTAAAATTATAATTAGTCCAGGTAAATAATAATAACGATAGGCTATAAAACATGTTAAAACTGTAGAATGTTCCTCTGTTTAAAGTATTGTTTAAATTATTGACTACATGAGAATAAGTGATTTTGGAGTATATAGACTACACACAAAGAAGTATCTGCCAAATATCGTAATAACTTGGTTTCAATTTGACTCATGAACCAGTGTGAACTGGTTCAACATATACACATGTAAATATATATACCGGTAGTTATGTTGTGGTAGAACGCCATAAAGACTACGTAGTAACGCATCAACTATTTTGAGTAGCTAATTAGATTATTATTATTAAATAAATTCTGATATGGCACCTTACAAGCTTCAAGGCAAAGCAACACTAGGTGTGCAATGACTGTCACAGCTGGGTGGATCTTGCCTAGTTGGCTGTGGGAAATCATGGGCAGATACTAAGGAAGAGGAATTCACCTTTCAGTGCATTGGGTGTTGGAAGGTGGAATGTCTGCTGAAGGGGGTAGTTAGGTTGACAGATATTGTGAAGGGGTTGGAGATAAGAATTAGCAAGGAGAAGGTGGAATAAAGACGACAAGGAGACATTTGGGAATACTGTGAGACTGAATGAGCAAAGTAGTGGCGAGAAGACTGAGGAAAGGAGACTAAGAGGAGGGAAGGTGATCAGAGGGGAAGAAATTGGAGAATTGATGGCAGGAAACATGACAGGCGTGAAGGTGACAGGAGAGAAAGTGACCGTAGAGAAGGACGTAGGATGGAAAATGGGATGAGAGAAGAGAGAAGAAAATGTGATGGGAGGAAAGTTGACAGGATGAAAGGAAGTGCAAGTAAATGTGACAGAAGAGAAGTCAATAAAAGGGACAATGACAGGGGGAAAGGTGACAAGAGAAAAAGCAACAGGAAAGAATGGAACGGAATAGAACATGACAGGAGAGAAGATGACAGAGGGAAAGACAATAACCAGACAGATGCAAACCGGAGAATGAGCTACTCTGAGGCAGTGATTGAGGGGGCAATGAGAAAAGAGAGGGTGTTATGGGCGACTATTCTGAGAAAGACAGATAAGACACTAAGCCAGAGGGAGGACGTTGTTTGTTTACCAGAGGCTAGGATAGAACATGTGACTGAAAGGGTAGAGAGGTATTTAAACTTGTTTCGCAGGGGGGCTTTACAGAGAAGCCTGAAACTGGAGGCATAGATAAAAACAGCACAAATAAATTGGGAAAAAACAGCCTGAAAAACTGTTCTGAAGCTGGTTATAATCGGGTTTATTAGGGAAGATATTAGTTCAGTACCAGAGGCTAAGTTCAAGGGGGCAGAATCAGACTATTTAGGACAGTTAATTGTAACTCCGGAAATGGTAGCTAAGAAAATAAGGGCTATGAAAGATAATATATCACCTGGAGTGGATGGGATTCCACCCAAACTACTGTTGGAAATTGTAGAACAAATTAGCATACCACTTAAAACAGTTTTCAACTTGTCATCAGAAGAGGGAGTAGTTCTTTTAGACTGGAAAGAAGCAAAGATTATACCGTTATTTAAAAAAGGTTTGAGAAACAAGTCGGAGAACTACCAACCAGTGAGTTTAACATTGGTGATTTTGCAAATTATTAGAAAGACTAATTGTGACCCATCTTAACGAAATGAGTTGGATGTCGGTAAATCTGATTTTCCGTAAATGCCGTTTATGTGAACAAATCGCGAATCCATCGATTTTGAGATTTCCCCTGAAAATGATTCTTTGGTTTTCGTTTTATCGATTGCTAGTCTAGCTACCCTCTAATTAACTCTGTTTTGTGTATTTTAAAGCGATTTTTGTAGAGCTGTGCAAAGTACTCCACTCGATTTCCTTAAAATAACGCCGAAAATGCCAGTATTTGCACGCGTTCGCAACTGCTAATTTTGGGACGCTCCTAACATATGGGATATCACCACGAAGCTTGACGCGTCATCTTCCTATATATGGGCATAAATATGCTAATAACTACATTCTGTGACCTCCAGAGAGCTTGGAAGACGCCCCCTGTTTACGCCAGCTGTGTAAACAATTTGGATCACGTGGTAGCAACAGCAACTGTTCTCATTGGTTCAGTGATGGGTCATTTACATAATCTGTAAACACACGCATGCGCACAATGTATTTCACCACGTCACTGCTGACCCAGATAACGATTAAGAAGACGTGAAGAACGGCGTTTAACGTGGCGAAGCTGTTAAATTCGGATGGAAGTGATCGCGCACAGATTGACAGTTTGATCGAGGAGTATTTTTTGGAAGACTTAACGGATGGAAGCGAGCCTGACGAACACAAAATTTTAGCTAGATCTGTCCACGGTAACTAAAGTACATTTCATGAAACATAACGAATATTTTGCATCAACTTTGACGGCCGTTTTCTGGGTTTGAAGGTTTCTACCCCACATGTGTTTATTAAGCCATAACTTCAGTTAGTATTACGATATCTTCTTACATGATACACCACGTGAAAGCAGAGGTTCTGCTCTCTCCAACGCTACTAATAACTTAATATTAAAAATTTCCGACATGCGACTCATTTCGTTAAGATGGTCACAATTAAAGATCACATGGTGGATTTTCTTGTTAAACATAACTTGATAAGCCCATCTCAACATGGGTTTCTAAAAGCGAGGTCAGGCTTAATAAATGTTATATTTTTTGGAAGATATCACTAAGTGGGTAGACGAGGGATCACCAGTAGATACCGTCTACTTAGATTTTCAGAAAGCTTTTAACAAAGTGCCACAAAGATTACTGCTTAAACTAAAGGCCCATGGCATAGGAAATGGTTTAATTAACTGGATAGAAAAATGGCTGAAGACAACGGGTAGTAGTTGATGAGGGGGCTTCCAACTGGAAATCAGTTTTAAGTGAAGTACCACAGGGATCAGTACTGGAACCTTGAAATTTGCAGATGATACAAAAGTGTTTAGAAGGATTAAACGTGGTGGAGATAGACAGCATTTACAAGATGGTTGATCAAATTATCTGAAAAGTGGCAAATGTTCAATTTTGGGAAATGTAAATGTCTCCACACAGGACATGGGGACGGAGATATACAATATACAATGAGGTGTTCTGTACTAATTACTACTATAAAAGAAAAGGACTTAGGGTTAACCATTAGTGCTGATATGAAGATTTCAGAGCAGTGTGGAATTGCAGCTTCAATGGGTAATCAAATCCTTAGATTAATTAGGTGAAATATAGTGTATAAGGAAAAAGAACTAATAATACCACTGTTTTATAACTGATCTTTGAATCTAGTGTGACACTGGTAGAAATTAACTTACAATGATGGACTCAACAGTCAAAGTTGACAGTGAAATTGCTGTCACAGTATCACAGTACTAAAAAAGAGGGTGTATATTAATTAGGGCTTGTGCACTTAATAGAATGAATACGGTATATATAAACAATACTAATACAATGTTTTATTGAATGAAATTGACATGTGTTGGTTTTATTTAAATTTTAGAACAAGGATATTAAGACAAAACATGATATACAGTGTGACAACATTTTGATTTATGGGTCAGTCCACATCATATTTAATATTCCCAGAGACTATTCTACAAGGAATAGGTATGAAAACTTTGTTACGCTATATATTGAGATATATTGTATTAAGAATAATAAAAAGAGTGATGTCAAATATTAAAATAACTAGACATGTATAACTAATTTGGAAAATGTCATTTTTATTTATGTACAGAACAATCTACTAGAATTATACAGGTCGATGTCACTGCCTCCTCAAATCAAAATTTAATAAATATTTTTTAATTCAACAAAAATGTCCTGCTGTTAGTTTCCTTTACAGTTGTTTTACAGTTTGTAAATCATCCTCAAATCTCTGCAATACTGGATGAGGAAGAAGAAGAATGTTTACATCACCTAAATGAGGTAAGACACTACAATGTGCTATGTACCATTTAACTTTGTTGCAATTTCACCACTTATGTGTATGAGTTAATCATAATGCAGATCGATATATATATATTATATATATAGATATATATTCATTGTAGCACGTGTACCTTGTTAGGCTGGCACTTTGGTGTTGGTAAACCTGTTGTCCCATCTTGCCCCTTAATCATTTCAGTGCTGAGTTTCTGGACAGCCAGTTAACACTGAATACTGAGTTTCTTGTGAGGATTCAGCGAAATTGAATGAAAGACTTCATCTTCATTTTTAGTGAACAAGGATGCATTTTTTTAATTTGAATAGATACATTATGAAACTTGAGCCAGCAAGGAATGTTGTAAGAATGAAATTTATGAGATTGGTTGCTATGGGAACGAGTAAATCCAAGATGGCCGACCACGCTTAGTAGTTTTGTTATTTTTATCTAGAAAGATGCATTTTTTTAATAGGAACACCTGATACATTATGAAACCTGAGCCATCAAGGAATACTGTGACTGGAATTTCTGATAATGGTTGCCATGGGAACCAGGGAAATCCAAGATGGCCGATCATGCTTAGTTGTTTTGTCATTTTTACCCTAGAAGGATGCATTTTTTTAATAGGAAAACCTGATACATTATGAAACTTGAGCATTCAAGGAATACCCTGGTACTGATACTATGGAATTTCTGAGATTGGTTGCCATGGGAACCACGGGGAAATCCAAGATGGCCAATCATGCTTAATTGTTTTGTCATTTTAACCCTAGAAGGATGCATTTTTTGAATAGGAAAACCTGATACATTATGAAACTTGAGCATTCAAGGAATACCCTGGTACTGATACTATGGAATTTCTGAGATTGGTTGCCATGGAACCACGGAAATCCAAGATGGCCAGCGAAATAGAAATGTCTTCAACTTCCGATGATTCCGATAAAACTTTCAAATAACTGATTGAGAACATAATCTGGAATATTGTCACTTGCTTCCGCTAAACTTAGTTTTTACAAAAATGCTAAATCATATTGACGAATTTGTGAAAATACAGACAGTGCCAACAAAACAGTAATATAGCAACCGTGCATAAATTATCAGGAGTGCATTAATTACACTAATGATGCCACTGTGTGAATGCACCATCATAATTAATGCCTCACAAACTTGCTGCATACTCACCACATAAATATAATAAACCAAAACTGGAATGATATTTGTAATATTATCTTTTATTATCGAAATCAACAAAATCATGTATTTACCCCTACCATCGTCCACCTCGATTCGACCTCGTTGTTTATGAAGACAACTAATTCCAATGCGCAATAAAACAATTACATGCGAAACAGCCATCACGCGCATCACAGGCCCATGCTGGCGTGTTCATCCATGAAGTCAAAAACAAAATGACATCTATTTGTTTCTATTAACTACACATTTAGTTGAACATTTAATTAAAATGAGAAACAGCTGGTTTTCTTTATGAAATAAAGCCACTTTTACTATGTGCCATAACTGTCACATATATGATACAATAGTATGGTACCTGGCATATTTATTTTTAAGGACTAGTAAAACAATATCAGGACTAGTTGTTTCTGAGTCAGCCAGTCCGACGGACTACCTGTCAGCTAAAGCCATTGTGCATCCAGAAAATGTAAAGCGCTTTGAGCAGTCCTGAGGACTGGATACTGTGCTATATAAAACTTTTTTATTTTATTTAACCCCACCCTGCACCCTAGATATAACAAACTACTGCTACCAATATATGGCCTTCACCTGAAGTAGTTGCTGGCCAACAGGGCTGACAGCATTTACAAGCAAAGCCGGACACCAGACATTTGCTCATGCCAAGACACTCGTCTAACACGTCACATTGCCATGTTGGCTTAGACAGGGATAGACTAATCTTTAATAAAGACAATTTACAAGCCAGTCCACAATCCCTTCTGAGTTTTCATGTACTATTTGAATAAAATTGTGATAGTAGAAGATGCTAGGCCTCTTTGGCTAGTTGGTTTAACATGTTTAGTATTGATTAGTGTTTATGATAAGGAGCCCAATGCTGCTAGTTACATTCTTATTGGATTAGACATATTTGGAAATATTTGTTTGTAAACATGAATCTGTGAAGGGCAGACAAGATATATACACCAGGGGTAGATTTTAAGGTAAAAAGTCTGCTAAACCGTCAAGTTCATGTAAAATGTGTCCAGCCAGGCTGAAACTTTCTTGTCCATTTGGTCTTATCGTAAGTCGTGTCGCGCTCCTTCGACACTACTGCATCTCCAACTTCCGGCATTATAGTTTTACATTTGACGATCGCAAACTCATAAAAATACATGTGCTGAGTGGACTCATACATGTGATTATACCTGCATACCCAAACTGACTTGAGTCAAATATTGCTACGTCTCGGCCCGCGATATTTCGAGTTGGGCCACTGCCATCTGCATTTTTGCCTTTGATTTCACAGCATTGTTCAGTCTTCTTTAGCTATGTTTATGTATTTCATTTGTGCTCAATGAATTCATATGAGAAGATGTATGCTGCTGCTGTAACTGACTGACTTGATTGCAATTGACAGTCACACCTTCAATACAATAGTAGTGTTATTGGGGACCTTAACATTGCTGGTAACATCATTAGCGACGACAAACATAAAGCAGAAGCCTTAAACAATCAGTTCCAAAGTGTCTTCACACACGAAGGAAATTCCACCCTACCAGATATGGCCAGAAGTCCACATGGAGAAATCCCCAAACTAACAATTACACTTAAAGGAGTACTTGATCAACTTTCCAAAATTAACATTTCTAAATCGCAAGGACCAGATGGCATTCCACCATGGTTCTTAAACAGATATGCCTCTCATCTAGCACCAGTAATACATGACATTTTCCAATCATCTGTTGACTCTGGACAAGTCCCCAATACCTGGAAAGAAGCCAATGTAACAGCAATTTTTAAGAAAGGAAGTAGAGCAGAAACATCTAACTACAGACCAATATCCTTAACACCTGTGGTTTCTAAACTTCTTGAACACATCATACATAGTCACATTATGAAACATCTTGAACAGCACCACATTCTAACTGACCACCAACATGGCTTCCGTGCCAAAAGATCAACTGAAACACAATTAATTCAAACAATCCATGACATAAGCAAATCACTTGATGAGAAGAAATCTGTAGACATGGCCATCCTTGACTTCACCAAAGCATTCGATAAAGTTCCACATAAAAGATTAATCCACAAACTCAAACACTATGGCATCACAGGCCCAATATCATCATGGATAAATAGCTTCCTTACAGGAAGAACTCAACAGGTCGTTATAAATGGATCTAAGTCAACATCAACTCAAGTCATTTCTGGGGTACCACAGGGCACAGTACTGGGGCCCCTACTTTTCCTACTTTACATAAATGACCTGCCAGACAATCTTTCCTCAACTGTTCGCCTTTTTGCAGACGACTGCCTGTTATATTCACCGATTAAAACTGACCAAGACACATCTGTCCTCCAAAACGATCTGCTCAAACTTGAGAAATGGCAACACACGTGGCTTATGAAATTCAACCCCACTAAATGTTATACAATGACAATAGCCTCAAGAAAACCGACACCAAATCTCTACACATTCTGCGGACAACAACTTAAATCTGTTGAATCACACTGTTATCTTGGCATACATATATCAAATACATTAAATTGGACAATACAAAGCAACTCGGTCACAAAAAAAGCACAACAGACATTGGGAATGATTAGAAGAAATTTAAATAAATGCCCAACCCAAATCAAGTCCATAGCCTACACAACCCTTGTCCGCCCCATACTTGAATATGCGTCAGCATCATGGGATCCACATTGCCTAAGAAATATCAAACTCATAGAAAGAACCCAGAGACAAGCCGCCAGATTTTGTAAGAACAACTATTCTAGAGAGCCTGGAACGGTAACACAACTCCTTAAAGATCTCCAGTGGGACACCCTCCAATCACGAAGAAAAACCCAAAGACTTAGCATATTATATAAAATGGAACATAACCTCATAGATATCCCACTAGATCAATACACCAAACGCAACACCAGATGCTCACGTAAACATAATAAACAGTTAGTACAAATCAGGCACTCGACAAACATATTTGGAAACAGCTTTTTCCCAGTCACAATAAAAGAGTGGAATTCTCTACCTCCAAGCATTGTATCAAGTACGTCACTGAATTCATTCCAGATTAGCCTAGCCCAACATGTAAAAAATTAATCCATAAGAGCCACCATGCGCACTGGCGTGATGTGTCCATAGGACATTTTGCCAGTCAAAATACAGATACAGATAGGCCCAGTTGCTAAATAAACAATGGCTCAACTGGCACTTCTCATCCTGCCCACCACAATACTATCAATACTGTAGGTACCTAGTCACTGCATATGTTTAATCAAATTTGTTTTAGCTAACTACAAAGTCGACTTCATACAGACATGTGCTCGGAGTAACGGAATACCATTAAAAATCGACCACTAGTTTCCAACATATAGCTGTAATCCAGCCGGATCCCTGTACCGTCAAGTCTCGTAATCCATTGCAAAATCTGGGGTGCTCGGAGTAATGGAATACTGTTAATCCATATTAATCCATAATGTTCCCTAAGTAGTATTTTGACTATAGGTGACATTGTATGATAATGTAGCAATGTGAACACTGCAGGCCCCCAGTTGGGAGCAAGTCACTGGAAGCATGTGTGATGTTTACGTGTGGGTAGTGTTTGTTTGGCCAGTGCGCAGCATGGCATGTTACACAGTGGTACTTCTTACTCTCAGGTTGAAGTGGAAGAGTTCGAAGACATCAAATCAGGCTACCGGATCAAACTGCACTTCAGCGAGAACCAGTACTTCAGTAACAGTACTCTCATCAAAGAGTTCCATCTTGCAACTACTGGTATGTTGCAATGTCTTTCCTTCATCAAACTTTTTCATTTTGCCATTAACAATGTCATTCCTCAATCAAATCTTTCTCTTTTGAATAGTATGTAATTCCTCGATCAAACCATTCTATCTTGCCACTAACTGTATGTCGGGGTTCAATCTAGGATGTGCCTTTGCATCATTGACATACTATTTTTTGTAGTTTGATGCAATGAAATCGCATGAATCTGCCCGAAGTGCATGTAAAAATGTAGCAGTAATACAGATTTAGTCCTTGTGTTCGTGTAAAAAAAGTAATGTTGCTTAAAAAATATAGAAACAACCGTTCACTTGTTCAAAACCTATGCCATGCAGCTATTCTGCAAATATGTTAGCTAACATGGCTGGACCTGCCGTGTATGAAGACCGGTCATTAAACTGGTGATTGCGTATGAATCTATTAGGTGCTGACTCGCCCGCTAGCAGTGACTGCAAAGCAGTCTGTACTTGCAAACTGTTGCCATAATAAAACATATTTTTGTTCAATTCAGAATTGAATCCAGTGGCCCACCCCCAAGTAATTTTGTCTCATCACAACCCAAACTTATTTATTTACAATATCAGCAATTTCCACACCAAGCTATTCTATTCGCACTTAACAGTGCAACTAACATCCCCACACGATACCTAATACTAGACACACGATTGCGTGCCCAGGTAACCCTGCCTCCCAGAGCACGCCCGTGAAATGGAAGGAGGGGATGAACCTGGTGGGGAAGGCGGAGGGGAGACAAGAGACAGAGGCATCCCGCAAGCGGCGGCACGGCCCCACCCGCACCTTCTTCCAGTGGTTCCTCGACAACACAGACCCTTCCGCTGACGACATTGCAGAGGTGCCTTCACAATGCTCTTGCCTTCTATTCATAGTGGCCAGATATTGTTCTAGTTAACAGCCACACTCAAATCACACTGATGATCCAGGACAACCAAATTATTGCAGTTGTCTGGGTGACAAGTTAAAACTGATGCCTAATTATTGATAATTGTACACGTTTCTGTAGATTGGCACAATCCGTGCTATGAAACAGATGTTTTGATAAAGAACGTATCTGACCATATGTGCCATTGCTAATGACAGCATGGACACAATTCGTACACTGTGAGAGAAAGAACATATTTGTTTGATGCTTCCATTACACAACACCATACCTTTTTAGTCCTTTGGCCGAAGGTCCAAGGGACTATTGCCATCACTCTGCGTCTGACGTCCACCGTCAGCTGCCGTATCTCAGAAACCGTTCAGCAACTTTTTCTCTAATTTTGCATATACATATCTTAGGGCACTGCCACTATACATGAGAAATCTGTATTTGATTGACTCATTTTAAGGGCTCCCTAGGGCCTCCAAGGACCCCAAAACTTGTAAAAATGTAATATTTTGCCTATTTAAAAAAAAACTACAGCAACTTTTTTCTAATTTTGCGTAGATTACGTGCTGCCACTATATACAAGAAATCTGTATTTGATTGAATCATTCTAAGGGGCCCCCAAAGTGCAAACATTTTACATTATCTAGTGATGTGGTTTTGAGAAGGGCCCTTGAGAGCACCCCCAACAGTAGATTTTGTTTAATGTGCCAGAAAGCCAGCAGCATGACTAAACTCTGCAGTCTAGTGCTATTCTTCCATTGAGACCTTGACTAATCTTTAATTGGTCACAGGGCCCAGGCAGAGTAGACACACTTGACCCCTGTTAGACTGAACAGTTGCCTAAAACTTTAAAACTGTATCTTCAAAACTATTGATTTTCTATAATTGCAAGTTGTGTTTATTTTGATGTTCATTTAATTATTATAAAATGGTGTGACTGTGGTGTCTATTGGTTAAAGATGTATTGTCTGTAGAAACCTGTAGGTGACAAACATAGAAGAGTGAGTGAAATATCCTACACTTTATTGATATCAAATGCATTCTACTGTTCTGTTTACGCTTGCCATGCCTCGTGTAGACATGGTACTATGTAAATCAATTGTATCAATATAGACTAATAATTACAGATTCACAATATAGTTGACACCTGAAACAACTAAATGTCAACCATTAGAAGAGTTGACATAGTTCCGCTATACACAAGCAAGAAATCTGTATTTGATTGAATCATTCTAGTGTCATCAGCATATAGTAGAACATACATTTTCTACATCATCATCACTAAGGTTGTTGTAAATTTCACCAGTTGCCATGTCAAGTCCCTTATAGTTCTTATAATCGATGAAGGCACAATAAAGCCTTTTGCATCGAAACATACAATTCAGCCAATACCCCTATCTGAACACTGCCTGTTCTTCACCTATTACATTCGCTTTGTTTAGGTATGTGGTCAGTCTGGTGTTCTGAACAATTGCTAAGGATTAATGAACACTTGTGCAGAATGTCACCCACTTGACAGGTTTAATTGATCTATTCAGCAATGAAGACACTGCTTAGGCCTCACTCTGGACACTGTCACTCACAGTGTTGTGTATCGTCTTAGTTGGTGCATTGAGCTACTCTACTTGACCATGAATCAGTGGTGGCTCTGGTTGTGTATTACACCCAGCTGTGGAGCTAAGATTATCTGCCTGCTATTGTTTGATGGAAACTGTGACTAATCTGTAATTGGTCAATGGCAGTAGCTTGTGTCAACAGACAGCATTAAGCCACTAGACCCCTGTTAAACTGGACAGTTGCCTGTAGGTTTTAAACTGTGTCAAACAGTGAGTCTACCTTTTGCTCTCAAATAATCTGTCCTCTTAGTTTTACACGTGAAGACATAATCTGGCATAACTTGATAAGTCTTTGTAGCAGCACATTTGTACTTCCAGTGTATCATTGCAACATAACATACATATTACATACTGTGTGCCACATTTGAATGTTGTGCATGTAATATTTCCATGCAATCCATTTGCATATATAATGTAAAACTTCAACAGCCGTTTTCTTCATTTTCACTTTTTGACCCCTACCATGTTCAGTGCTCCATAACTTCGCCAATTTTTGTAGCAGTCATAATTTTTGAAACCGTGTAAAGCACCCTACCAAACCTTTACAAGGATGTAAGAAAACAATGTTACAATTTGTCCGACTTATCACTCATTTGGTCAGCCAGGGTCACATATAGACATATTAGTCCAAAGGACTTCAGGGCCACTTGGCCCATTTTTTTATTGTCATTACTAAATAATAATATATATTGTCATTACTAAATAGTAATATATATTGCAGTGTTTCTCTTAATTTAAAACCCAGGTTATTACAGTACATAAATATGTGGTAATTATTTTTTACTTTATGTATACATTTTCACAAAACTGTTTTGATTGTACAAAATCAATCTGCAAATAGACCTATGTAGCAGACTGTGCTGACATGTAACTATGAGGTGACATAACAAGGCTTAAGTGGCATTGATTTCCGAGAAGTTAATAGAATGGCAGATGCTCTGGTGAAGGTGGGCCTTTATGCATACATCGCAGGGTATATTCATACTCTGCTAGCAAAACAATATAGTCTTTTAATTGACATTATAAATTATCTTAATTTTGACCATCAAGGATGTCGTAAAGAGATGATGACAGGTCTCTGTGAGAGTGATGTCTGACAAGTGTTGGTGTTGTGCAGGTGATCAAGGATGACATGTGGCCCAACCCACTGCAGTACTTCCTCGCTCCTGACATTCAGATGGATGAGAACGGACTCGCAGGGTGAGACAGTTTAAGCACATCTCACACCTTTAAAGACCAGGATCTCCATTAATTGAATAGCCAAATTTTTACAGCAGTACGATCTGTTTATACTTCTATTAGCTGAGGTTCGTGATCGTCTGCAGTTGTCTCCCACTATTGGCTGTTCATCCAGGCCCTCTGGAGACCAACACAACCCTCTTCTACCACCCTATCAACCCTCTTGTGCCAAATGGGTAGACCCAAAAAAGTTTCCAATGTGTGTAGACAACTTTTAACACAATACAACTTTGAAACACTTGTTTGTATGTATTACATGTGTATCTCTTGTAAAATGTATCACATCGCGAGAAAGTACTTGATTCATTGATGAATCATTACAGCCCTAGTGTTTGTTGTTGAGTCACAGAGGACTTCTGATTTCAGTGATTCTGAAAGTGATGAGGAGGATGACGACGATGAGGCAGAAGAGGAAGATGACGATGATGATGACGACGATGAAGTGGATGAATCGGTTGAAGTGATTGAGGAAGATGATGATGATGAGGGTTAGTTTAAAAATCTGTTTCAGTCCCAGTCGATGATCTTTTAAAAGGTGTTGCATCTGTCTTCAGATGCATCGGTTCAAAAGTACAATTTGCTCAAGGTTTTTTATTTAAATACTTGGTATTTGGTTACAAACACACTGAGTACTAATAAAGTATATCCATGTATCTAAATACACATCAGAGTTGCTGTCAGGGCGTGTAATACCATACACAGGGTTGGCACGTTTCTTCCCTTACGGTAGAAACCATGTGGCAGAAATACCTTTCTCCCCTAGTTTCTGTCTTAATGGCAGAAACTACCATAATAGTCATATTTTTATACTTATTTATTTTTACTATCAATATCAACATTCCTAGTTCCTTCTTACACCATTACTGTGTCATATTATGGTGTCAAGTTATTAAGGTGGCTCTGGTGGCAAAGACATGTTTGTTTTGAATTAATCATTTCTAATAAAATTGTTGAAGATAGACTAACATTTGTTATCTCAGACTCTGCCTAAGACATCAAGCAATACTCTAGTCCAAAAAAGAATTACGTTTCTAGGTTGCTTAGTGACATTTCTATGCGTTTAAAAACAATTAAAAAATATGTCAAAAATCACCTCAAAATGGCATTTTACCCTGAAAGAAAATTGTGCATGTTTGTGAGCACAAATATATTATTGACATTCAAATGGGTTTGTTTTTGCGAACAAATGCGTATTAGGCATGCTACAGCTTCATAAAAATGTTACAACAATGTTGAAAGACAGCCAAAACAACCCCTTCACCGATCATAAATCAATCCTGTGTAATTTGGCGGACATGTAAGGCCAGCTTGCATGCCAAGTTAAGGCTTCGTAACAGTTGCAGTTTAAAAAAAAATACATTAAGTAATGCTTCCTGGTTGTCATTGATAACAGAGATGTCACAGACTCACCAGATAGGCCGGTTTTGCATAAAATGTGACGTTTTTCACTGGCAAGCAGTTTGTTTTAATATAAATTGATGGAGACACCTATTTTTGAGATATCCCCATGTTTTCCCGCCAACTAGGCCCTGCAATCTGTATTTATAATGACTAAATGTCGAACGACTGTGTTTAGGACTGGCCTACGGCCCCACGTGCTATTCTGTGTATTGGTGACACCTGATTCGTCAGGGGTCAACCCCGGGTGACTGACAAATGGCAGTGTTGTCGAGCATGGAATGGCATTTGGTTGCAAAACACGAAGACTACCGCCAGCATTGGTTATTTAACAATGAGATGCAATTATGTAATCTTCATAAAACAAGATACTGGCATCAGAATAACCAGACTATATGGTATACATTCACGGCAAGCGAATTTATACTCAGACATCTGCGCACTGAGACACACAAAGTAGTAGTTTTTAAAGGACGGACTGGTGACATGGCATTAATGCCATGTTTTCTTTTGTAGTAGATATGTTCTTTCCAACACCTACTAATGTTCTGTGAAGAAAAAAAGTAAAGAAACGAACTGACACAATAAGCATCCGAACAACCTTAAGGCACAGACAGCTAGCAAACGTTTTATCAGCTCACACAACCGCTGAAACAATAGCAAGCTCTAAGCAGTTAGCCTGGTTAGCTGGGTAAAACAGTGGCCAGGTGCTTCAAAGCCAGGCTTTCCACTGACCACAAGATGAAGAGGTGATAATTAGTTTTAATTACCAGCCAACTTCTAGGCTGGTAATAAAACTGGGGTACACAGGGACTGAGAGAGCAGAGATAAGAGAAGTACTGAAAGGAATGCTGCAGCCCATGTGTTGTCAGGTGATAAGTCCTGTAAACATGCCACATGTGCACAACAAAATCCCCATAAAATTAATACTATGGTATTTTGCCCCTAAGGATTATGTCTGGTTACTGTGCACACTAGATCAGTGACTTTACTATATTACAAAAAAAGTCAACACACATTTAACACAATATTCGTATCCACATTTAAACCAGGAAATCACTAGGGAAATGCAAACACTGCAAGATGGAGAAAAAAAATGTTATTCTACAAATGTACATGTACTCATGTCAGTGTACTCGTACCTTTACCCAGATTGCTCATAGACAAAAAAGTCACACTTTCCTATCAATGGCATATATTCCCTGGTGGTTGCTATTTCTGCTGGGCAGAAATACTTTTACCCTATTTCTGCCATAAAGCCGGCCGGCAGAAAACCAACCCTGACCCTACATTCATGTAACTTTCTGTAGTCAGAAGTTAATAGGGTATAAATAAAAATAATTTCTAAGTGTCCAGTACAAATGTGAACTGATACAATGAAATGACCCAGATAATATACTAGGCTGTTGGAGAGACTGTTGCGTGTGTGTATACATGCACACACCCCAGCTGTGGTTGTGATTATACTCTGTGCTGTTATTGATCCAGATGATGATGAGGCTGTGGAGGCAGAGGAGGATGAAGCTGAAGGTAAAGACAAACTACACATGTCAAACTGTTTGTTAAAAGACACATTCCTGTTCACATTTCAATCCTACAGAAGTGTTTGAGACCAAGAAACTATTAATATTTTTATATGACAATTGTACAGTTGAATAGACGGAAGAATGGGGTGTGATTTCGCAAAAACAGTCTAACAGTATTGATGTGCTGCTAGGAACTGATGCAAGATGTAATGAGAGGATTTATTTCTTTAACACAGTCTAGTATTTGTAAAATAAAATGACACTGCAAGTACTTAATTCCTTGTATCCACCCTGCTGCTCCATTGAGTTGTAATGTAAGTGTCTATTTGTAAGACAACAACCAAGTAGTAAGACGTACTGTTTGCAGTGGGAATGAGATGCAGGTCAATACAAATGGTTTATTGAAGACACGTTTAAGAAAGTGGTAAACTTATATTTTATTTTTAATTCTTTCGGATCATTGAATGTCCTTAAAAAATGCCATTAATTTTTGTTTCACTGGTGGTATGGTTTCTGCTTGTGTTATTGTAATACTGTTAGTAAACATGTAGTATTGAATTGACTGCCTCCAAGGTAACACAGTTGCACCAACTGTCAATTCCATTTCACTGTAGTATATAATGCTATAGTTATGAAACTTGAGCATTAAAATAGTGACATGGTTATTACGAAACTCTCCCCAATAGCCACTCCACGTCCACGAACATGCAAAATGGGGCTATTCGTTGAAAGCTGTTGTGTTTTTATACTGCCCTTGGATAGTGTGTAATATTAATGATGTATGGAAACTATATAGATATATTGTAAATATTGGCATCTCATCGATAATGAAGTTATAAAAGAAAGGTTTATGAAATGTGCTTATGCATTGCCTTTCTGTTTACGCCCCCTAGTGGCAGAGGATGGCAACGAAGGGACCGAGGAGCCAACTGCGTGAGAGAGGGCAGCAGTGTACAGTCGACTGTTTCTACCGATATTGTATATAACTTTGATATTAAGTCACTCACCATTGATGTTTGCAAGTCTCCTTTACTCAATCTTACCACGTTTCCCACAGCCGTTAGTGCACAAGTGAGTCTTCTGTCATATCTTACTGGTTAGGTCTAGAGTATGTTAAATTATTTCCTGAGTGGATATATATATGATGCAGACTAGGCTGAACAACGGGCACCATTAAATGCAGAAAAGAAACAACAGTATATATGTGAAGCTGTTGGTGCACTTGTAACAATGATAATGTTGCCAGTGCTGGCAGAGAGTGTGCAGGGCAGTATGTTATTTCTCCAGTGTGCACATTATTGTGGACATCAATATCTGTGACAAAATACCAAAGACTATGATGTTGAGTTGTGTAATGCCACAAGGCAAGTAAGTGTGAGTTGTATTAGACTACATTATAGCTGGTCTGTAGATGTGTCCACAACCCGTTAGAACCTGTCTACAGTGGCCCTCGTATAGGGGTAGAACCTGCCTGTAGAGGCCCTCATGGAGGGCTAAGATGTGCATTTTTATATAAAAGACAAGCATTTAGTTTTTGTAGCTTTGAGGTTGTCTGTTACTGAGAAAGAAGAGGGCAAAGGGAAAGATGGCGGCAGACACATGTGAGGTAATGTGTGATACATTCCACGCCAGTCCTGAACCAATCACGATAGAACCCTCGGCAAAGCTTCACAGTTAAAAAAATATTACAAGTTAGATTCAAGGAAGTTGACCAATATTTTAGTCGCAGCTGACTGGTCAGGTTTTGTACGTGTGTCACTGTGGGGTGGATCAGAAATGAAGGTGGCTGGAGATTGTCTTGCACAAGTTTTATACATGTTGTCTCCACACTTGGGGTCAAATAAAGGTTATTTTGGATCAAATACAATGCATTTTTTATATCAAATAAAATAATGCTCTACAAAAGTACAAGTTTGAATTTAAAAGTGTTGTACCAGTGATATAATATACAAAATGTTGTGAATTTGTAGACATTATTGCGTTAAATGGTGGAGATGTAGGTTAGGTAGTATGCATTTACAAATATTCCTAAACTGTTTTGTTTGTGTATTTGATCAAGTACGAACATCAAAAGGTAATCGTAAATACAAATACATATTTGACTCCAGGCTTGGTTGTCTGTGTCCCTTGTTTCATCACCACATGACACTGCTTGAAGGCTGGACAACGTCCTGACAAACAACTTACATACTAACCAATAGGATGACTCGCACTGACCAACAGAACCACTCACGCACTGACCAACAAACGACCACTTACGCACTGACCAATAGGACCACTCATGCACTGACCCACACGACCACTCACGCATTGACTGACCAACAGGACCACTCATGCAGTGACGAACAGGACCACCCATGCACTGATCAACAGGACCACTCACACACTGACCAACAGGACCACTCACGCACTGACCAACAGGACTAGTGTCATGTTTGTGCTGTCTTTGAAAGCCTGCATGGTGATGACCTGGTGTTTATTGTGAGAAAGGTTAGGTGGGCTACTTTAATTTTTTTGGAACCAATCAAATTATAAGCATTATAGCTGCCCAACTTATTAGCGTCAAGACATTTTCAGCTGGAACCTCCCCAAGGGCCTTCATGCTCACCAAAAACTTCCATCTGCATCCACCTTGAAGCTCACCAAAACCTCCAACTGCATCCACCTTGAAGCTCACCAAAAACTTCCAACTGCATCCACCTTGAAGCTCACCAAAAACCTCCAACTGCATCCACCTTGAAGCTCACCAAAAACTTCAAACTGCATCCACCTTGAAGCTCACCAAAAACTTCAAACTGCATCCACCTTGAAGCTCACCAAAAACTTCAAACTGCATCCACCTTGAAGCTCGCCAAAAACTTTGAACTGCATCCACCTTGAAGCTCACCAAAAACTTCCAACCGCATCCACCTTGAAGCTCACCAAAAACTTCCAACCGCATCCACCTTGAAGCTCACCAAAAACTTCCAACCGCATCCATCTTGAAGCTCACCAAAAACCTCCAACTGCATCCTCCTTGAAGCTCGCCAAAAACATCCAACTTCACCCACTTTCACACTACAATCGGGGAGATTTTCTTCTGTTCTGGGAGGCCGACAGTTATAACAAATCTGGGAGACTGCCAGAAAATAAAGGATGATTGGCAGGTGTAATATCGATGTTTTATAGTTTGGAAGATGCTCTAACAAATTCTAGTGTTGTTTATTGTATAAATATATTCCTTACATCACCTACCTGCTGATGTCACATTGGCTGTTCTTAATAACCAATGATCCGTAGTTAGCTCTGATCCATGCTGAGTTGTGAATATGATCTGCCACTTTAGAAGCTTACATCAAACATGGTATTGTGTTGACACATTGAACAGACATGTTTCAGTTGCTGTACCCTGTAGTGATGCCTTACTGCTCTCATTCACTGCATCACTTGTATTTGTTCTTTGCCTGATTTCCTACCACCTTGAAGGCAAGGTCATAATGCTAGCGAGACTTATTTGATCTTCACAGTAGGATATTATTTACATCTTAAACACTTTCAGTTAATAATAAATATCCGAAGTGGGTAGACCCAACATCCAGATACCGAGATTGTCACAAAAGTTTATCCTGTTGCTAGACTTAACATGACTGACTAAATAAGGTTCACCCTTCTTCAAAAAACACATTACCATTGTAACTATATATTTTCCTTTGGTCTTGTAACTGGCTGTTTGTTCTCTCTGGTGTAACCTCCTGTTTGAAACATTTAATGTAGATAAGGCATAATTGAATTTATTATTTATATGACAAAAATGCCAATTAAATATATTTTTTTCTTACTAGCTTGATTTCACCTATTTGCCACTATTTGTTATACCAAACAGAATGTAGAGTTTTCAATACCAACCAAAATATCTTTATGTTATGTGACTATGTATCAATAATTTTGTACTCTGTAATAATGTTTGTAGTATGTTTTGTGCATTGAGAATGGCAATTTGTCGCTTTATTTTTTGCATTGTAGTCATATGGATATTTTGTAGTAAAGATTGTTTAATTCAAGTATGTTGATTTGTTTATACTGGTATTTGGTGGATCTTTTTTCATAAATTGTCATCCACAGAAATGTATTTTAATTAAGAAATTATGATGTACAGGCATTTCTTTTAACATTTATTACTGCAATATTTATTTTGGATATGGAAAACCACAACATGTGGGACAATCACTATAGATTGTGTGAATATGTGATGAGGTCCTGCCATGAAGCACTGCGCCCGAGGCAACTGACAAGCCTAGCCCTGGTGTGGTAATGACACAACATTCAAGAAATGTCAGGTACATTGCAACAAAGAGGCGTTTTTACCATGCTGGATGGGAAGGAGGTGGGGTCAACCTTTGCCACCTTTGTGAAAAGCTCACACTTAGCTGGAACGAATGTAGGAAAAAGTCACAGAAAATGAAATTACAACGAGTTCTTTGTATTTAAAGTATAAATGGAAATATTAAATAAAGTTTGGTGACTATTCGTTTTTATAATGAAACACTTAAAAGAAAACAACAAATTTGGTGCATGAGTAAAGATAAAAATCATATAACTCTCACTTGTGCTCAAGTTTAAATTTAGAGTTCATTGTATTTATAATATGAGTGGAAATATTACATCCAGGCAGCTGAGTACTTGTTTAAATAATAAAAATTAACTTGAATATAAAAAATTCATTGCTCAAAATTGATAAAAAGTCACAGATAAATTTCACTTGTGTGAAAATGTGCAAAATTTGGCCTGAGTTTCTTCATTGTCGTCAACTTGTTGATTTTGTCTTGTCTGAGTAGCACCTTGTCACCCATGATAATGTCTGAAAATCGCGCCAAACCTTTGGTGTCAGTATGTCTGCCTTGCCTTTTTGCTTGGCATCTAGGTCGCATACTTCCATGTTAGGTATGTTTCTTACAACCAGTAATGTGATAATCAACTAGTAATGTAATAATCGACCTTTTACTGTAATAATCAACCAGTAATGTAATAATCGACCTTTTACTGTGATGATCAACTAGTAATGTAATAATCGACCTTTTACTGTAATAATCGACTGTTTACTGTAATAAAAACGATGTAGATTATGATGGAGATGATAATGATGTTAGTAGTGATGATGAAGATGGTCATGATGTGGATGACTAGGAAGATGAAGACAAATAAGGGGTCATCTTAGTGATGATGACGATGATGCTAGTAATGATGAAGATGGTGATAATGAGGATTATAAATGTTTATGATGATACGAAGGAGGAAGATGAAGACATTGACGGTGCCTTCTTAGTGATGATGATTCTGAATAAGATGACAATGGCTATAATTATTACGATGATCAGGACAATGACATCCTTAACCCATTATAACGGCTAGCCAATTAAGGGGTCATCTCAAACAACTTAGGGGAAATCTCAAAATACAATGTTAATGAGTGATACTATAACATTATTAGAAACTAAAGGGTAATCTCAAAATAATAAAACACGGATCGGCTGAAACAATTAAGGGGTAATCTCAAAACATATCTCGATCAACTAAAAGGTTCATCTAAACAATAACGGGAACCAAAATATTTTAAAATATTACTAAGTTTGAGGGATTGTCTGGTGTGCAATGAGTGTTAGGGTTAGGTTGAAAGTACTTTTGTTGACACAATTGACATCAGGTGTTTACATGCAGTTGTAGGGGAAGGTTGGGACACATGTTCACAGGGGAGCATTGAGCCAACCCCTGTAACTTTGTTAATACTTATCAATGTAATTTTTTTAGTTCTGTAGAAGCAGGTCATGCTGCTTACGATTTTATGGCCAGTTGAATAATTAAGGACGGCTAACGACAGACAACATCACGATTGTATGCGTTTTTAACGATAAAACATTATTGGATGAATATTTTGTTTTGTTGTTTTCTTTATGTAAATACCATAAGTAATGCAATGTTGTTGGCAATGGCATAAGTGATACATGTTCTCTTAATACGTGAAACAGTTTTTGTCATATGCTATTCTAATTGTCGATAAAACTCATTTTGCATGCACCCACGAGCCGGACAGTGCGGGGTCCGATGAGCCGGGTCATGAATGCCAAAAATTGACTAGTGCAACACGCCACATTTGTTTGCGTTCAATAAGGCATGCTGGTAGTGTTGGAATATTTGCATATTATGATCCGTTAATTATGGATTATGATCATAAATTGAAGTTTCCTGTAAACTCAGAATGCTACCATATAAAGTGTGGAGAAATGTGAAATAAACAACAAATAAGCTGTTGATCGATTTGTAATTAACAATAACATTTCACTCGGACTTAGTTTTACATAATTATTATTAATTGCAAACGTTCGTTGAGCTATATTATCACCAGGGAGAAGAGTAATGTGTGAAAAGCCGGTTGCTTAGGGAATATATTGTGTCAACAGCGTAAGTTAACCAACGGTTTATCACTGAAAACATAAAAATGGCTCATGCCAGAGTCATGGATCCCAACCTTCCTTACTTGGAAAGCCATCACGGCTCTCGTAAAGAGCAATATGTGGTGGCGCCACATCACGGAGCCTAGTTAATTGATCGTGCAATGTCCATCTTTATCGCAAGATGGCAGCACCACATGACTGGTAGCATAGCTCTGCTGGTGGCGTTTCTGGCACTCTCTTGACATTCAAATTGCTTTCAAGTGACATCGTTTACATGATAGTACCTGCTAACCTTCTCTGATTTGTTGTGGACCTCATACCTACCTGGAATCGAGGGAAATCTGCCGAATTGTAAACTTGTGCCTTGCCAAGGACGGTGGCCTAAGGCTAAGCTTGGGCAAAGCCATACATAACAGCTAGTATGTGAGGCTAAAATTCTTGACTCAAGAAAAAGTCCTGGTTTTCGAAACTCAAAACAAATGTTCACACAATACAGGTATGAAGTAGTACTATATGTACATCATTAAATTAATGTTTGAAGTGCTGCAACATACACACACTGGGTCCACAAATTACAGCTCGTTCGGCATACCCCATAGATCCGTGGGTGCACGGGTTACTTGCCCGCGGGGTGCACTGCAAAGACTAGCAGTACTGTTAATGTGCCGACTTCTAGGGTCGTTTTTTACCGAGGCTCCCTAGATCAAGGGGCTGTTTTCTCAGGTTCTCCCTAGAACAAGGGCCAACATTATGCAGAAGTTCCCTAGTCAAGGGTATCATTTCGAGCAACTGTCCCTTATTAAGGGCAGGAGTATGTGACCTTCGGCCGCACATCCCTACCCACATGTAAGGGTAGTGACTCCCCCGGGGTTACTTGTCATCATGTATCGCCGGATAATAGTGGCGCCATTTATAGAGGACATTTTAAGTAATAAACTAAATATCATGGCTATCCATGAGATATATACAAAGCAACAAAGCAGTTGAACTGAAATATTAGTAAGTTTAATATCATAATATATAATCCACCATTTTAAATTTGACATTTTCATAAAATCATACATATCTTGAAAAGTACTTTATCGACTTTGAGAATTTCACATCTCAGTTTCTCATGACAGCAGCAATATCACAAAACACAAAAAGATCTGCGGCATGAAATTTTCATTGACATTCCTGGTGATGATTTTAGTAAAATTATGTATTCTTTAAATTACAATGTAATATATTCATAATTTTATATTTAATATTATAATTTGTATAGTATTCTGTTTAATGCAGTATACTGAATGAATTATAACTATTGTCCTACCAGAAATACAGAGTTATAATTTGCTGTTTTTCTATATACAGTATAGAGACATATTGGGGTGTACTAATCCAGTATATCAAGTACACGTGTATTGTCAGTTAATTTGTGTATAGACGTATCCGGATGGATATTGTCAATTTATCTGTAGACTTCCAGATAGATGTGGACAGCTGGATAGAAGAACGCATATATCCACTTGTAAGCTTCGAGGCCATCTGTTGACATATCCGCACTGGTAGAAGGTCTCTTAAGATATCGTATTCAACTAAACCAATTAGGTGCAGGTGGGTGTGTATGCAGGTGTGTCGGTGTGCAGGTGGGTGCGTGTGCAGATGGGTGAGAGTGCAGGAGGGTGGTTGTGCAGGTGGGTGTTTGTGCAGGTGGGTAGGTGGGTGGGTGTGCAGGTAGTTGAGATTGCAGGTGGTTGTATGTGCAGGTGGGTGTGTATGCAGGAGGGTGGTTGTGCAGGTGTGTGGGTGTGCAGGTGAGAGTGCAGAAGGGTGGTTGTGCAGGTGGGTGAGTGTGCAGGTGGTTGTGTGTGCAGGTGGGTAAGTGTGCAGATGGGTGAGAGTGCAGGTGTTGTGTATGCAGGAGGGTGGGTGTGCAGATGGGTGAGAGTGCAGGAGAGTGGTTGTGCAAGTGGGTTGGTGTGTAGGTGGGTAAGAGTGCAGGTGGGTAGGTGTGCAGGTGGTGGGTGTTCAGGTGGGTGGGTGTGCAGGTGGGTGTATGTGTGCAGGTGGGTGGGCATGCAGGTGTGTGTGTGCAGGCGGGTGAGAGTGCAGGTGGGTGTATGTGTGCAGGTGGGTGGGTGTGCAGGTGGGTGGATGTGTATGCAGGTGGGTGGGTGTGCAGGTGGGGATAATGGGTGTCAAGGTGGGTAGCTGTGGGTGGGTGAATGAGTAGATAATCTTCACTGTAAGGTTCCTAGCATTCCTATCTTATACAATTCCTTTTAAGCAAAATAAAAACTATGAAGTGAATATGTTTTAATTGGGCCAATTGTTAATTTAATTTGTGTATACAAATTTTAAATGTTTTAAATATAACTTGATGACCATCGATTCTTGAACTCTCCCTATATTCTTACTCTCTGCAAGAAGTGGTTTGTGGCAAGACTACTACATACTGAAATAATGAGGCTGTATATTTGTCATACAAACACAATGATACCTATCTAGAGTGTCCATTCGTCAGATGGGGTAGGGTTTATGCACCTTAATTTGTATGCAATAGAGCGGTGATGACCTTTAAAAGATGATGATGATGATGAGAACTCTTCCTCTTTAAAGTGAGAGTGTTTCTATAATTGTTCAAACTTATGGACAAGCTGTCTACAGCTGAACAGTGGACAGTTTACATAGCATGGAATAATCACGGAAAACATGCAAACAACTGTTCAAGTTAAATCATCTTTGACAAACGTATACTGTGGGAAACTCCCTGCATGTGTATATATGTACGAGATATACATATTTATGGGGTACGATCATTTGTCCAATGGTCATTTGCCATGCACTCAAGTGGGATTAGGGTTATTTTCCCAGTTGTGAAAAATATAAATAAATTGAAAGTTTAAAAAAGCTGAAATTTCTGTGGATATTCAATTTAGTAATCAAAGTTAATATAACACAAAATTCAGTCCATACATTTGATAAAAAGTCATGTATAAATCTCACTTGTGCTCAAATGTAAATGTGGAAAACTTAGTTTCATCAGAATATTTGTCTTAATCACCAAACTTTATTTTATTGAATTATCAGTGAAAAATTACAAAACTTGGTATTTAGCATATAGTTTTCAAATAAAATTATGTTGTGACTTTATTTCCTATGACTTTTTTCTTAGCCAAAACATACTTTATTTCCATGACTTTCTTTCTGTGACTTAATTTCCGCCCACTCTACCGCTAGGTTCTACCTGATCAGAACTCAGATACTTATGCTGGCAACATTAATGACAGACACAATCTAAATTGTTTCCCCTATTTTATTATGTTACCAAATAAACAATAGAAAAAGTTTCCAACTTTCATTTAATTTATTGCAATTTTTTCAAAACTGGGCAATGACCCTTTTCCCACTTGAGAGCTGGGCAAATGACCATTGGGCAAATGTCTGTTGGGCAAATGACCGACACCGAGGTACTAGCGTCATACAGATGATGGACACTTTTGTTAATTATTTAAGAATGATAAACAGAGCTGCTCATTGGAACAGGAATTGGGGGAAAGGGGTAAAACCTGTGCTACACAATGATTCACAGAACCATTTTACATAACAAGGTGTCCACAAGACTATTAAAAGACAAACTGTTTTATTAAACCAACGTTGCCTATTTAAAAAAGGGAAAGTCTTGAAGGCATGTGTAACACCGGCATGCCTCTACAGTTGGGAGAGAGTGGCACTGACAGAACAACAACAGAAGCTGAATGTTGGGTTGTGAGAATTACAAGAACAAAGAGAGTCAACCGAAGGAGATTGAATGTCCTGAGGGAAGAGATTAGGATTGAGTGCAGCTAATGGAAAGATTGGTAGGAAGAGGATGATGTAGACAGGCCACTTGATAAGAAGTGATGCAGGCAGACTATAAAGTAAGCCGAGGTGGAGAAATATGTAGGAACAGGGGAAGACACAGCAGAGAGGACTGGGTAAAGAGGGATTCTAGAAAGATGGAGGAAGATAAAAGGTGGAGAGAGGGAGCTGCCATTTGGAAGCTGTAGAGGACAGCAATTATACAGGTGGTAAATGTCAGTCAACAACAGAACCTAAGCCTCATCCCTATACAACAGGACCTAAACATCACTATCATACAACAAGGCCTAAACATCACTATTATACAACAAGGCCTAAACATCACTATTATACAACAAGGCCTAAACATCACTATTATACAACAGGGCCTAAACATCACTATTATACAACAGGACCTAAACATCACTATTATACAATAGGACCTAAACATCACTATTATACAACAAGGCCTAAACATCACTATTATACAACAAGGCCTAAACATCACTATTATACAACAAGGCCTAAACATCACTATTATACAACAGGGCCTAAACATCATTATTATACAACAGGACCTAGACATCACACCTACACAACAGGACCTAGACATCACACCTACACAACATGACCTAGACATCACACCTACACAACTGGACCTATACAACATGCCTACACAGCATGACCTAGACATCACCCCTATACAACAGGACCTAGACATCACCCCTACACAACATGACCTAGACATCACACCTACACAACATGACCTATATATCACACCTACACAACATGACCTAGACATCACACCTACACAACTGGACCTATACATCATGCCTACACAGCATTACCTAGACATCACCCCTATACAACAGGACCTAGACACCACACCTACACAACAGGACCTAGACATCACCCCTACACAACATGACCTAGACATCACACCTACACAACATGACCTAGACATCACACCTACACAACATGACCTAGACATCACCCCTATACAATTGGACCTATACATCACCCCTATACAACAGGACCTAGACATCATGCCTATACAACAGGACCTAAACATCACCCCTACACAACAAGACTTAAACATCATCCCTATACAACATGACTTACACAACAATATTTAAACATCACCCCTACACAACAGGACCTAAACATCACCTCTATATAACAGGACCTAAACATCACCCCTACACAACAAGACTTAAACATCACCCCTACACAACAAGACTTAAACATCACCCCTACACAACAGGACCTAAACATCACCTCTATATAACAGGACCTAAACATCACCCCTACACAACAAGACTTAAACATCACCCCTACACAACAAGACCTAAACATCACCCCTACACAACAAGACTTAAACATCACCCCTACACAACAAGACTTAAACATCACCCCTACACAACAAGACTTAAACATCACCCCTACACAACAAGACCTAAACATCACCCCTACACAACAAGACTTAAACATCACCCCTACACAACAAGACTTAAACATCACCCCTACACAACAAGACTTAAACATCACCCCTACACAACAAGACTTAAACATCACCCCTACACAACAAGACTTAAACATCACCCCTACACAACAAGACTTAAACATCACCCCTACACAACAAGACTTAAACATCTCCCCTATACAACAAGACTTAAACATCACCCCTACACAACAAGACTTAAACATCACCCCTACACAACAAGACTTAAACATCACCCCTACACAACAAGACTTAAACATCACCCCTACACAACAAGACTTAAACATCACCCCTACACAACAAGACCTAAACATCACCCCTACACAACAAGACTTAAACATCACCCCTACACAACAAGACTTAAACATCACCCCTACACAACAAGACTTAAACATCACCCCTACACAACAAGACTTAAACATCACCCCTACACAACAAGACTTAAACATCACCCCTACACAACAAGACTTAAACATCACCCCTACACAACAAGACTTAAACATCTCCCCTATACAACAAGACTTAAACATCACCCCTACACAACAAGACTTAAACATCACCCCTACACAACAAGACTTAAACATCACCCCTACACAACAAGACTTAAACATCACCCCTACACAACAAGACTTAAACATCACCCCTTGCACAAAACTTAAATTTGCAAAAGATTGTACACTGCACATTTTAACAATATATATTAACTGGAAATATTGGGTTTCTTCAGGCAGGAGATAAACGTGTGACTGATGACAGGAAGAAGGAAGCTGGGTCTTTATCTCAATGATGAACTTGTTCCTGTACTGATGGCTGTGATATGTAAATATAAATGATGTTTCCAACTGGCTGATTGTTCTGTGCTATTTTATTTTAATCATAATGTAATTAATAGAATCACTGATTGGTGTATGAGGATAAAATCAGGCATGGATAAGGTGTGCATGCGTGCATGTGTGTGTGTGGGTGTGTGTGTGTGTGTGTGTGTGTGTGTGTGTGTGTGTGTGTGTGTGTGTGTGTGTGTGTGTGTGTGTGTGTGTGTGTGTAAGGGCTATTTGATTGGTGATTCTTAGTATTTGTTTTTATCGTACTCTTTTACAACTATACCATACGATGAGTATTTAGCTATAGATCGATGGTGTGTGTCTGTGTGGTCAGTGTTTTCAGTTACACATGTTGATTTATATATTTATGTATTTATTTAATTATTGCTTTTTAATAGCGAACACCACAAGAGAATTTCTCCATGACGGACAATAACGGTATTTGAAATTGAATTGAATTGAATCCCTGTGTTGTGTACAACAGCACGCAGTGCAAGCAGTCTGTTGGCAGTCTTCCTCTATGCAGGGATCCACTGTTAAGTCCATCACCTTTGCTGTGGAATCATGTAGGTTGTTTGAAGCAGTGCAGGAAACATGAATGACATGGCAAGGAAACGTTGTTTGTTGGCGTTTGAGCCGATAGGGTGTGACGTTTGGTGGAGCTGCAATTTGAGCTGGTTCTGTTTGATCAGAAAGCATGTCAAGGCTAATGAATGACCTGGGTGTGTGACATACCTAGGGGACATATGGTAGTGGGGATAGTGTGATACACCCAGGGGTAGTGTGGTACTCCTAGGGCCACTGTGGTAACCTAGGGGTAGTGGTACACCTAGGGCCGGTGTGGTACATCTAGAGCCTGTGTGGTACACCTAGGGGGAGTGTGGTAACCTAGGGGCACTGTGGTACATGTAGGGGCAGTGTGATACAGCTAGGGACAGTGTGGTACATCTAGGGCCAGTGTGGTAATCTAGTGGCAATGTGGTACATCTAGGGACAGTGTGGTACATCTAGGGGCACTGTGGAATACTTAAAGGCAGCGTGTTACATCTAGGGGCAATGTGGTATACATAGGGGCAGTGTTGTATACATAGGGGTAGTGTGGTACACCTTGGGGTAGTGAGGTACACCTTGGGCAGTGTGGTACACCCAGGGACAGTGTGGTACACTCAGGGGCAGTATGGTACACCTAGGGCTAGTGTGGTACACATATGGGCAGTGTGGTACATCTAGGGGTTGTGTTGTACATCTAGGGGCAGTGTGGTACACCTAGGGGCAACATGGTACAACTAGGGGCAGTGTGATGTGAGGACATGCAGACTGTTAGTGAAGAGAGGATGGCAATGTCACAGGCTTCTGGTGGATGTGTGTCATCTGTAGTTGTAGCCGGAGCTTGGCATGGAGAATGAGGCTTCTGGTGGGTGCATGTCATCTGTAGTTGTAGCCGGAGCGTGGCACATAGAATGAGGCTTCTGGTGGATGCGTGTCATCTGTAGTTGTAGCCAGAGTGTGGCGTGGAGAATGAGGCTTCTGGTGGATGTGTGTCATCTGTAGTTGTAGCCGGAGCTTGGCATGGAGAATGAGGCTTCTGGTGGGTGCATGTCATCTGTAGTTGTAGCCGGAGCGTGGCACATAGAATGAGGCTTCTGGTGGATGCGTGTCATCTGTAGTTGTAGCCAGAGCGTGGCGTGGAGAATGAGGCTTCTGGTGGATGCGTGTCATCTGTAGTTGTAGCCGGAGCTTGGCATGGAGAATGAGGCTTCTGGTGGGTGCATGTCATCTGTAGTTGTAGCCGGAGCGTGGCACATAGAATGAGGCTTCTGGTGGATGCGTGTCATCTGTAGTTGTAGCCAGAGTGTGGCGTGGAGAATGAGGCTTCTGGTGGATGTGTGTCATCTGTAGTTGTAGCCGGAGCTTGGCATGGAGAATGAGGCTTCTGGTGGGTGCATGTCATCTGTAGTTGTAGCCGGAGTGTGGCATGGAGAATGAGGCTTCTGGTGGATGTGTGTCATCTGTAGTTGTAGCCGGAGCTTGGCATGGAGAATGAGGCTTCTGGTGGGTGCGTGTCATCTGTAGTTGTAGCCGGAGTGTGGCATGGAGAATGAGGCTTCTGGTGGGTGCATGTCATCTGTAGTTGTAGCCAGAGCGTGGCGTGGAGAATGAGGCTTCTGGTGGATGTGTGTCATCTGTAGTTGTAGCCGGAGCTTGGCATGGAGAATGAGGCTTCTGGTGGGTGCATGTCATCTGTAGTTGTAGCCGGAGTGTGGCATGGAGAATGAGGCTTCTGGTGGATGTGTGTCATCTGTAGTTGTAGCCAGAGCGTGGCGTGGAGAATGAGGCTTCTGGTGGATGTGTGTCATCTGTAGTTGTAGCCGGAGCTTGGCATGGAGAATGAGGCTTCTGGTGGGTGCATGTCATCTGTAGTTGTAGCCGGAGTGTGGCATGGAGAATGAGGCTTCTGGTGGATGTGTGTCATCTGTAGTTGTAGCCGGATTGTGGCATGGAGAATGAGGCTTCTGGTGGATGTGTGTCATCTGTAGTTGTAGCCGGAGCTTGGCATGGAGAATGAGGCTTCTGGTGGATGTGTGTCATCTGTAGTTGTAGCCGGAGTGTGGCATGGAGAATGAGGCTTCTGGTGGATGCATGTTATCTGTAGTTGTAGCTGGAGTGTGGCATGGAGAATGAGGTTTCTGGTGGATGCATGTCATCTGTAGTTGTAGCTGGAGCGTGGCACGGAGAATGAGGAATACATTTAGGAAAACTAAAAAAATGTATTAAATTTTGCGAAGAATATGTTCTATTGACTGTCACTTGGTCATTTCAATGATTATTTATTCAAACACATCACAGTCACTAACAAAATTCAATGCAGAAATCCACTCTGTATCATAAGTATTTTAAATGTTAGGACATCTGATTCTGTTCAGTGTTAGTATTAATAATGTTTTGTTTAAAATTGTTGCAAAGGAAATGAGATGGTAAGATCCTGCTAACCAGTTTTGGAGGAATTAGCCAACAGTTCAAGTATTCTGTCGTTGAAAAGCATATGTTCACACTGTCTTAATGCTGTGCATCTAGTTATATTGTAAAGTGTTAGATAGTTACACTGTAATGTGTTGCTATCCCTATCAGTTCTTCCTGGTGATATGTGCCACATAGATATAGATAATTACTATGTAATGTGTTGCTGTCCCTATCAGTTCTTCCTGGTGATATGTTCCACATAGATATAGATAGTTACAATGTAATGTGTTGCTATCCCTATCAGTTCTTCCTGGTGATATGTGCCACATAGATATAGATAGTTACAATGTAATGTGTTGCTATCCCTATCAGTTCTTCCTGGTGATATGTGCCACATAGATATAGATAGTTACAATGTAATGTGTTGCTATCCCTATCAGTTCTTCCTGGTGATATGTGCCACATAGATATAGATAGTTACAATGTAATGTGTTGCTATCCCTATCAGTTCTTCCTGGTGATATGTGCCACATAGATATAGATAGTTACAATGTAATGTGTTGCTATCCCTATCAGTTCTTCCTGGTGATATGTGCCACATAGATATAGATAGTTACAATGTAATGTATTGCTATCCCTATCAGTTCTTCATGGTGATATGTGCCACATAGATATAGATAGTTACAATGTAATGTGTTGTTATCCCTATCAGTTCTTCCTGGTGATATGTGCCACATAGGGCCTAGATATAGATAGTTACAATGTAATGTGTTGCTATCCCTATCATGTCCTTCCTGGTGATATGTGCCACATAGATATAGATAGTTACAATGTAATGTGTTGCTATCCCTATCAGTTCTTCCTGGTGATATGTGCCACATAGATATAGATAGTTACAATGTAATGTATTGCTATCCCTATCAGTTCTTCCTGGTGATATGTGCCACATAGATATAGATAGTTACAATGTAATGTGTTGCTATCCCTATCAGTTCTTCATGGTGATATGTGCCACATAGATTTAGATAGTTACAATGTAATGTGTTGCTATCCCTATCAGTTCTTCCTGGTGATATGTGCCACATAGGGCCTAGATATAGATAGTTACAATGTAATGTGTTCCTATCCCTATCAGTTCTTCCTGTGTATAAATGCTGAATAGATACAGATAGTCCCTGTCTGGTTAGGATTAAAACCATCAATATCTACTTATTATCTAGACAGTTTGGAAATGCTAGGTGCTTCAGATCCCAAGGGATTCCAAAGGGGGCCAGTAACAACACTTTCCACTGTGACATGTGGATGTTATCTGAGAGATTTATTGAGATTTGTGTCATGAAAGTGGTGCTGTGTCTTGACAGTGGTGCTGTGTCATGACTGTGGTGCTGTGTCCTGACAGTGGTGCTGTGTCGTGGCAGTGGTGTTGTGTCGTGACAGTGATGTTGTGTCGTGACAGTGGTGCTGAGTTGTGACAGTGGTGCTGTGTTAGTGGTGCTGTGTTGTGGCAGTGGTGCAGTGTGTGATGCTGGTGGTGCTGTGTGTGGTGCTGGTGGTGCTGTGTGTGGTGCTGGTGGTGCTCTGTGTGGTGTTGGTGATGCTGGTGGTGCTGGTGGTGCTGGTGGTGCTGGTGGTGCTGGTGGTGCTGGTGGTGCTAGTGGTGCTGGTGGTGCTGGTGGTGCTGGTGGTGTTGTGTATGGTGCTGGTGGTGCTGTGCGTGGTGTTGGTGTTGCTGTGTTGTGGCAGTGGTGCCTTGTTATGGTGCTGTGTGTGGTGCTGGTGGAGCTGTATGTGGTGCTAATGGTGCTCTGTGTGGTGCTGGTGGTGCTGTGTTATGGCAGTGGTGCTGTGTCATGGTGCCGTGTGTGGTGCTGGTGGTGCTGTGTGTGGTGCTGGTGGTGCTGCATGTCGTGTTGGTGGTGCTGTGTGTGGTGATGGTGGTGCTGTGTGTGGTGCTGTGTGTGGTGCTAGTGGTGCTGTGTGTGCATTGTGTGGTGGTGTGTGTGGTGCTGGTGGTGCTGTGCGTGGTGCTGTGTGTGGTGCTGTGTGTGCTGCTGGTGGTGCTGTGTGTGGTGCTGGTGGTGCTGTGTGTGGTGCTGGCACTACAAGCCCAGCCATCTCATGCTGCTGCCTGTCTCTACATATGTATGCTGCAGCCACACCACTGTGCTGTGTGTTCAAGAAAAGCATCTTGTCTGTTGCAGGATGCCATAAATTGGTTTAGTTTGCTGCAGTTGTGCCATAAGTGAAGTCTCGTGTAGTTACTTCTTGTATCTGCTGTCTGGGATGCACAGTCATGGCTGAGTGTTCTGGTCATTGTGTCATGTCCAGCTAATCTACTGACTGACCCATCACATTGTTAATGGCTTTCAACTATTAATAGCCACTCAATGGATACATAACCTGCAAGGCAAGATTTTGCATATATTTCATAATATTTAATAACTACGACAAAAACACCCATCCACCTGAGGGAACTCCTGGGTAGTTCATGGTGATCGGCTCTAGCTAGTTCATGATCAGAAAGCAATCAACAAAGACCTTAGGTAGCTAAAAACCATGTGCTATCTAAAATGTGCAGCATATGCACAGACACTGAAAACTGTTTCCCAAAGTATTCTTATGTGATGTATAATGAAGATTACTTAATGTGAAAACAAAATAATAATGTGCATGTTTTCTATGATTGTTGCAAGTTATGTAAAATATTCCCAACTGATTGGTGAATAGATTATGTAATTTTGAATAATCATAGAAAACAAGCATAATGTGAACAAATGTCTAACATATATATGTACGAACCCTTAACTGGTAACAACCATGGCATCTGTCCTGTTCCATATTTATATTTTTAGCAGTAGTGTACAATTTTTCCTGTACATTTATATTTTTAAATCACAACCGTTAGGAAGATAATATGTATATTTTATAAGATTATCGAGAATATTGAATGTTTATTATTCCACATGTCATCTGTCCTGTTCCACAGGTCATCTGTCCTGTTCCATAGGTCATCAGTCCTGTTCCATAGGCATCTGTCCTGTTCCATAGGCATCTGTCCTGTTCCATAGGTCATCTGTCCTGTTCCATAGGCATCTGTCCTGTTCCATAGGTCATCATCTGTCCTGTTTCATAGGTCATCATCTGTCCTGTTCCATAGGTCATCATCTGTCATGTTCTGTATGTTATCTGTCCTGTTCCACAGGTCATCTGTCCTGTTTCATATGTCATCTGTCCTGTCCCATAAGTCATCTGCCCTGTCTCCCATAGGTCAACTGTCTTGTTCCACAGGTCATATATCTTGTTCCACAGGTCATCTGTCCTGTTCCACAGGTCATCTGTCTTGTTATATAGTTCATATGTCCTGTGTCATAGGTCAACTGTCCTGTTCCACAGGTCTTCTGTCCTGTTCAATGAGTTATTTGTCCTGTTCAACTGGTCATTTGTCTTGTTCAATGAGTTATCTGTCCTGTTCCATGGGTCATCTATCCTAGCTGTTTCAATTGTAATATGTCCTGTTCTATAGGTCAGCTGTCCTGTTCCACAGGTCATATTTGCAGTTCCACAGGTCATCTGTCTAATCTTGTTTTAAAAAAAAGTGGTAAAACCGGGCCAAGCTGTAAATGTCCAACCTGATGCCATTGCGTGATACATCTCAATGCAATACGGCATGATGGAAGATGAACATCAATGGAGAAGACAAAAACTTGAGTGTGTCGAGTCATTCGTATACATTGGGGCACTGATATAGGATGTGTTATTGATATAAATCAATATAAGATTTATCGCCATGTAAAAACATACACATTTAACGACAAGATGGAAAAGTAAGGAAATCACAATCAAATAGAACATCCGACACGTAATAACTAGAGCATTTCCAGCAGCTGTTTGCATTTGTGAAAGCTGGATGTTAAATACAAATAAGAAACACAATGCAGAAATGTTTAATGAAATGCTACTGCAAGATCTTGATGATATAATATATCGAACATGTGACAAACAACGAGCACAAGTTACGGAGCACAGCCAACAGGAAGACCTGCTTACTTAGAAAAGAAACCTTACCAACTATGATTGTACAGACATTTAGTTGGATCACTTCTCTCACAGACTGGTTGAAAGAGTGTTTAAAAAAACTGACCTAGTGGTGCCCAGACAACTACCTCAGACCCTGAACCCAACCTGTGAACTTGTACCCTAACTACACTACAAGCTGTGGCAAATGACCATACAGGGTGGAGAGTCTTCACTGATGGTTGCATTTACAGTGTTTTGCCACCTTTAGAAAGCATGGGGTATGGACATTTTCCACCAATCATAATTTTGCTCCCCTCTTTACATTAGAAGATATATTATCTAGATTACTAATGAAAATCACATTCATTAAATGAATGTTATACAATGAAAACGTGGCAATATTTAGCATAAGAAACAGTATGTAAAAACAATTGGAATAGTGCTGAGATATACAATAATGCCATATGTTTTCTTTTTAATTTGGTCCCTGTAAATAGTAGACATCTATGTTTTATAATCTGGCCTATAATAGACCTGTGAACAAATGTAAATGTATTTGCAATAGAATTATTGTTAATATATTTCTTAAATATTTTTTCCTCATTTATTTCATAATATTACACAATAATAGTTTACTGTTGAGTTGGTAGACTCTAGTTGTATATATGCAGAATTGCAATAAAAACAATTTAATGAACAACTTATCAATTTTAAACTATGAAAGGAGTGGTGAAGACTGCCTAATCATAATATATTATTGAGGAATGTTAGGGTGAAGAGAGAATGTTCGGGGGAAGTGTCCTAAGATCTACAAAGTGGTGTATGCAGCAACCACATAGTGGCCAGGTACATATGTGTGCAAAGCAGATATACAGACATATACATGTGCACACACCCAAACATAATGTATTTATGTCTGTATAGGAAACCTGCTGCTATATGCCACCTCTGCCTTAGATTGAGGTAGCCAGCTGCTAACTGTCTGCCAAAGCTGTCATGGCCTGTCAGTGCCAGTTCCCACTGAACTGGAAAATTGATTTAGAACTGCAAAACATCATTGGGGCTGGTTATGTTGAGGCTTCTGGTAACATGTAAGTACTCTGTAGATTACTATATTTATTAGCCATGAATCCCAAATACTATGAATAGCATTACTCTGGGGCTATCCATAAAATGGGGTATTATCACTCCCCCTCGACATTTCACCCAGAAGTTCCCATATTAGCATCCTTTTCCTCCCCCTCTTTGCATTGCGAGATATATATTACAGGCCCATAGGCTGGGGTGTGTGATGGGTGTGTGTGTACTTACAAAAAACTCAAACACTACTCCATCTCGATGGCAAAAATCTCCAACATCTCCTGACTATATTTGTTGGAAATGTTTCCCAGGCTGAAAAACTCACTCCCTAAAATCAACCACCCTACAGGCCTATGTTATCATCATAATTCAGACTCATATTCAGCAAACACATTCATTACGTCAATGGAATATATAATTAAAAAAAAACACTATTCTGTAAAGAAAACTTCAGTTAGAAACAATTAGAGCTGGCATTTAAAATGACATCCTCTGTGCCTTACATTCTCAACCAAAGTGGACCTGTAAGCAAATGTATTTGTGGAGTCGCACAATACTGGGCCAAATTTGTGTCCTGTATATTGTGTCCTGCTATATTTACTCCATAACAGCTTCTTTGTGGACAGTTCCTGTTGATAACATTTGTGCTGTATCTTAGGCCCATGAAGAAAGAAGAGACACAAAAAACACATCCTGCCTGTTTATTGTGTTGTTTGAAAAAAATTTGGTTGTGGACAATGTGGTGGATAACGTAAATTACAGTGTCCATCATTTCACATCCAGAGTGCTCTGATCATTCTTAACATTTTAAAAGTCTTTTGGTTGGATTCTGATGAGGTACTAGCATACCTAGCATTAAAAGACACCATGTAACTTACATCAGTAAGTTCTTCACTTGGCATTGATCCACATAACAGTGAGTAAAGAGATCTTATCTTCTTCTTTAATTTTAGGTGTAGATGTATCTTGGCTACCATCTAAGACAGTTTTTCATTTATTTTAAGCACTTTTTGTTTTTTGCACTTTTGTCCATGTCCTCCTTTTTTGGCCCAGTATTGTGCTTCATCTGATCTGCAATAGAATTAATGTTAATGTATTTCTGAATTAATAAATAAATATCAGTAAGTATATATGCAGTGAATTAAGACACATTTATTCTTGATTTATTTCCTAATGTTACGCACAAAAATTGTTGAGGTAGTAGACTTTATTTGTATCTATGCAGATTGCAATAAAAGTTTTTCAAAATTAATTATCCATTTATTATGCAATTACTACTTAAACTATAAAAGGGGGAAGTGGGTGCCTATTTATTTTATTGGGGAAACATCATGGGGATGACCAGGGGGAACACCCAGGGGGAAATATCTGGGAGTAAATGTCCTATATTCCCATAAGGTATGACATGCTATTTTCTGATGCTTTTAAGACACCCCACCCTTTGTAACAGTCTATAATGCTTCCCTGAAGAAACTTGCTGACCCAGACCCAGGGCCGGTGGACCCACCACCCCCACCCCTCACCTTGTGACAAATTTTATGGATGGTGAAACTGGAGCACTATGTCAGAACATATTTTAAAAGAAATTGTTGCTAAATGTAAACACATTTTGGATATATTATAATAGTATAGGCTTGCATTTTAGGTCCAGTATTACCATTCGTATAATGTAAGCACTGCATTCTGCCTGTCTACAAATGAGCAATGTTTTGTCAATGTGTCACATTGAAGGAGTCTGTGTTGTTATGACTCTGCTGCGGTTGTTTTATGATGCAATCTGTGTGTGCAAATATAAACATTGTTTGATCCAGTTTCATCGGTTCCCTCTGTCATCTTCCGGGTTGTGTGCAAGTAAGCCTGTGTATGCCTGTGTATGCCTTGCATTTCCTACAGATGCACCTGTTCAGACATACAAGACAGCCCTACACTGCCTCATTTCTACTGGACATTCAGTCTCACCAGTGATTAGATCATGTTTCCTGCTCTAATAAAGAACACAGGACATATTACACAACCAGAGTGCAATAGATCCTAGTGTCTCAATTGTTCTGAATATGTATTGTACATTCCCATGGGGGATTGGGACATACTTTCCCATATCTGCCACGGTTCAATATATTATGTAGAGTAGGTAATGTGCAATTGGCTAACAATGTTGTGATACCTTTTTACCATTGAAATATTCAAAAGATGACCCTGCTATGTGTGTGCTGGCAAGACCTGCAATAGCAGAAGATGCCATCCAGAATGCCTGGCTTCTGTAGTGATGTTGTGTGCACATAGAGTTGCCTCACATTCACATTGGAAGCAGTCCTTCAGACATGCTGGAAATAATCTGGTTGAACACGGGTACCGGAAACAGAGTTTGTTCACTTTATTGTAAGCATGGCCATAACATGTGGAGAGAGAACACTATGTCATGTAATCTTGTGTGCACTGCGATGTCATTGGTCATCTAGATTATGAAGTGTATTATTGTATTGCAACTCATACAATTACTTAGTGGTCATACATAGTCTGCATGATGAAAATAGCAGCTTAGATTAGTGGGTGAGTAAGTGTATCCTCCAACTGATGAAGTCATTGCAACTGATGAACCTATTCCCTTGCCTTCATCATCAGTCCATTGTCACTGTGGACATCTCCACCTGGTTTCACTACAAAATGTAACTCAATCTGTCTGGTGAAAAATAGTAAATATGTTTCACTATAGTTTTGACACACCATTATACCTATTAAAACTAGTGTCTTCAAAATGTTGGTTGTTGCCATATCTTACGATGTATTAAACAGTATGTACAATGCTATTACTAGCTTGCATTTGTGTAATTTTAGTATCATACCATAATTCATTAAAAACATTACTAGCTTGTCATTTGTGTATTTTTAGTATCATACCATAATTCATTAAAAACATTACTAGCTTGTCATTTGTGTATTTTTAGTATCATACCATAATTCATTAAAACCATTACTAGCTTGTCATTTGTGTATTTTTAGTATCATACCATAATTCATTAAAAACATTACTAGCTTGTCATTTGTGTATTTTTAGTATCATACCATAATTCACTAAAAACATTACTAGCTTGTCATTTGTGTATTTTTAGTATCATACCATAATTCACTAAAAACATTATTAGCTTGTCATTTGTGTATTTTTAGTATCATACCATAATTCATTAAAAAAACATGGAATCACACATATGGTATACTTAACTAAATTTCTGAAATATCATGCAGAACATATGTCATATATCTTCATTTATGCAGATTACAAGGTAGAATCCTATACGGCAGCGATAGTGTATCCTTAGCAACAAATTCTATCAAACATTCTATAGGATTTTTGCAGATGATTTTCTATAGAATATTTTGTACCATAGAATTCTATGTGGCCATAAATATTATGTAGAATTGTATAGGAAATTGATGTGGCCACAATAATTATACATAATGCTATAGATTTCTATACATTTATATAGAATTTGATACAATGCTACATATTTTCTATACATTTATATAGAATTCTATAGCATGTTTTGCTAATGTTTAACAAGGTTTTTTTCCCGACTAATAACCTGTTGAATAGTTACATATATACAATTTTGAACATCAACAATGAACTGGATTTTGTTAATTCTGTGATTCCATGTTAATTGCTCAACATAATCCATAACTCTTATGTCAAAATTAAATCCAATTTATTGTAACTCATTACAATACATACACATACAAATCAAATTAACACAAATCATATATATTAACATAATGAGAACAACAAGGGAAGAACATTATAAATGTTATACTCCTTATTGTATAAATAGGGAGGATAGACAAAAGATGTGGTGCAACTGATATCATTTACTACCACTGTGGCATGTTTGTATAATATTTTTTTATTTTTGCTGAAACATTTATAGTGAATCTTGATAAATTGAGAATCTTAATTTTGAGGTGATGAATTTGTTAGCATACTTAGGAAAACCAATTTAGACTAAATGTTAGTATGAATTGGACCTGTGATCATATTTGGATTTTGTTTATCTAATACTTGAGCGATACTCATTTCTTAGCAAATTCTGTGTTTACTTCTCGATGTGAGACTTTAGGCAAGAAAGCTCTTATCTGTATTGTGAGGTTTGAGTGTTTTGCTTATCTGTGCTTTCAGTAGTAATCAAGTCAGCCAGCTGCAGGCTGATATGTGCCACATGGCACTGCTGTACAGAACAGTGACAGATCATTTTACGTGGACTCTACCAGATATTGTTGATTCCGGTCATGTTTTATTGCGAAGGAGTTTAGCAGCCTGGCGCGTGAGGATGCTGGCGCTAGTATTGTTCACTACCTATCTACTGCTGCAGTGTCTCGGTATTTTAGGAGTGCTTTCTGCTCGTTCATTTAATCCAATGCTAGATGTTTCATTGTAGTGACAAATTATTGTCACTGCACAGACTATCGGTTATAGCAGAACTTGCTTGCAAGTGTTTGTTCTGGAGTGCCAGACTGGGGTGTAACTGAGTCAATTGACACAGGGATACTAAGACTTCACTCGGCTCCAATCAGACAATATTCTACATCATCATCATGATCATGGGGTAAGTTAACAGTTGGTTGACACTACCTTGTCAACTAGTGTTTCTTATTGGTGCACATGGCATTACACCGGTGATGGTGTTCCCGGTGATAGTCTTGAGAGAACTAGACCGACGACTGCAGGTTGATGGCGACGAGTTACTCATGTGGACAAATGACACAGCCACAGGTTGGTGTACTTTTGGTGTGGTTGGACTTTGAGGGGTAGATTACTAAATAGCAACCCTAGTTACCCCTTGGACTTACCCTGTACAAAACATTTACTATAATGTTAGTAATCTTTATCTTTACTATTTTATTATCAATAAAAGTTTAAGTAAGTTCTTAGTTATTATTTTAAACTGCTCAAAGCACTACACTTTACTCCATACTACCTTAGGTAATACATAACAATGTTGAACTATAGTAAACATAAACACTGGTTACAGTCAGTCCCACTCTAACACATGCATAGACAGTTGTTACAGAACTATTGCTCTTGAAGTCTGTGTACACAACAGTGACAACACAACCCATTAGGACTTGACAATGTACAATGGTCTATGTAATTACAGCCAAAACAGGATGCATACACTACAATAAAACACTACACTGTGACAGTTGTTTTTTAGGAAAAAGAAAAGAATGAGTATAAATGAAATGTGCCATGACTCTGCAAGATGTCCTTCTGTGTGGAGTAGGTTTGAGCATGTCAGGCCTCATTAAACGTTATCTGGTTTTGGGGAAACATGATTAAAACTTTTTGGCAGTAATATGGTAGGTAATACCAGGTATGCAGCTTTTAAAATAATCTGACAAACTCAGTGACAGTGAAATAATAAACCTACCTAACTTTTATAAATAATTCCTAACTGAGGAGCACAGTGCAGTGACTAGAGCATCGGACTCAGCTGAGAGAACCCGGGTTTGAATTATGTGCTGCTTCCTCGGACAAGTTTGTTGGTTCACCAGTTTGTCCACCTATTACTGTGGGTGTGTGGAGATTGCCAGAAAGGCTCCTGGATTATGTTTATGTTTTCTTGAAAATGGCAGTGCTATTTTACCTGGTTTATTTGCATTAAAATGGTCTAACCATTGTATTCAACACAAGGTGGCTTTGACATGCAGAATACCATGAATTGAATTGAGGGATTTGATGATGAGACATTTAATGATGAATTTCTTTCAATGTTCCCATAGTAACGATTCGTTTATGACTTCATAACTTTATATATATGTTCAGATTGGGGTTTAGATCATGGGTGAATTAGACACAGCATTTTTCACTTGCAGTAGCTTAGTGGATGTCTATACCCTTTATATGTATATGTTTTACCATACCGGTAGTTGCATGATGTTTATTTTGTAAGGTATTGCAACAAACAAGAATCTTGATCACATTGGGATGAATCTAATATCTGGACAGCTATGATACTGGAATACCACTGCCATGGCATGTCAGTCTTATATCTTACAAGTGGGTGAGGGGGTGATACAGGGTGAGAGGTGCAGGAAGCAAACATACAGGCTGAAGCAGAGATATAACTCTCACAGATTTAGCTGACGTTGGGCGTAGTGATGACATCAGCATGGTGTTTCATGCATTTTGATGACTCAAAATAACTCATTGTTAGTGGAGTATTGACTGACAGCCTGGCTACTGGTATCAGTGGCAAGCAGGTATCTGTGTATGGGGCCCACTCAGAGGTGTCTACCTTCTTTGTCCATGAGTCACTGTCAGCAGCTGCCTGGGGGTCTCCAGTGGTCTCCAGCTAAACACACAAAGGCACAGGCCTTCGTCCTCCCCTGGGTGCTGGGCAAGGAAGAAGCAGATTTAGTTTGTGGATTCTTTCCACAGAATTGAATACAGTATTGTTATCATGTACTGACACAGTTGTGCATCTCTAATGAGTTATGTGTAAGAGCAGAATTGTGTTCATGAACAATGATATTATTAGAGCAAATCTCAGATTTGTTATGTTTCCCTAATGTGTGGACATAATATTGGTCATAGTATTGGTCATAGTATTTATTGGATATAGTATTTGTAATAGAAAAGTTGTACAATGGCCATGAAACTAAGAACTAGTCATTTGATTGCTTGGTGTGTTCTAAATGATGTTGTTAATTGTTTTGTTGAACAGTGAGATGGTGGTTCATTGTGTGTGTGCAGTGAAGACTGTGTTAACATTATTTCATTAAGTTGGCCATTGTTATATCTGGTATATTGAATGCTATATCAGAGTAAGTCTCAACTTCCTCCTCCACTTGTGCACTTGTCATTGTCCTCTGTCATGTCGTGCACAAGAGGAATTGTGTCCAAGTACAGGAAAGTCTACACTCAATTCAGGATCACTCCATGTCCTTCAATGTTGATGAGAGAAACTGAAGTCTATAACAACCAAACTGAGTAGACTTTTGTATGGTATCTTCAACAATAATGTTGACAAAGTAAAGTTAATTACTTATCTCAATTATCTTATCTCAACAGTCACTAGGGCAAACCATGCAAAGTGTATTATTATTAGTATTTTTACTAAATTACTTGTAAATAAAAAATAAAGTGTGCTTGTACAGCTTAATCCGCCTAAAGTAATAATAATATATTTAATTAGATACAGCACTAGGTCTAACATTTCACAATTATTATTAAGGTGGTCTAGATTTGCTAAATAAACTAATACATTTCTGCAAGACATACTAAATGAAATGCGATTAAAATATATTAGTCATTAGCTGACCTTGTTAGCAAGCTCTTTGTTGGTAGTTATTAAATTGATGTCACCTTGTTGACTATATATATATATGAAGTGAAAGTAAACTCAATAACAACAGTTCTAGCCACAAGACTTACTCAGTACCACAAGACAACGTCCTTGAAAGCAATCAGTAAGATCACTGGGGCTTCTATTGATGTATAGACTTTAGAAGGTAGGGAAGAAGATGAAGTGGTAAACATTACGTCTTCCCACAAACCCATCAGCATTATTAAAGGAAGCAGCTGGGATGGTGGTGCTTCAGACCACATGTCCATGGCAGCTGGACCACATTGGACCCTTACAATATGGGTGCTTATCTCTCATCGGTCCAAGTACAGTTCATTTTCTACCATTCATTTATTTGACTGATTTGAACAATGAATCATGGCTATATAGAAGTGGCATTCTTCTTGTCTGGTGTTTTGTTCCGATGTATAGTATTCCAGATGAAATATGACCCTTCCTCCTAGCAGTAGCACATTCCTTGCCCTTGTGTCAGGTCAATGTGTAGTCAACTTACACTTGCAGTTGCTTTTTCTATAATGTGGTTGGGACAAAGGGAAGCTGAGTGAGTCTGCAGGCAGAGATAGCCAGATGGAGTGTGAGATATGGAGAAGACAGGACCCTCCTTGGAGATCTCTAGGCACACACAGTATACAGTGTCCCACCAGGCAAACAACAAGAAATACTACTGGAAATGGCTTTAATGCATGTGTGATAATTGCTAATTAACAAGTGTATTATAAGATTAATATCTGTGTAACAGTCTGTCTTACCACCCCTTGATGTCTCCCCTCCCCCTTCAGGTAACAAGTTGAGTTGTCAGATGATCAGGCCTTATGAAGAGAGCTGCATTTTGCTGCTGTGGTAGTTAATTAATTTAGAAATGGTTATTTCAGTTGCATAACATATTTACTGCACATATGCCACCAAATGACAAATAATTAAGGTGTATATATATTTATTTTATTTCTTGAACTTATTTAGGAGGGAGGAAGTTACCTAGAGTGGGGGTATACACCCTCAGATATCAGATACCCTAAGGAATCCCACCAAGGGGGGAGATATCCAGAATGGAGATAAACTGCCACAAAATAGTTCTAATGCAGCTGTGCAGTGGCATGGCAGCAATATCTCTACCATATTTATGTCTTATTTGAAGTTTTATGCTGGGTATTCAGATATATAGGTGTACCATTTTGGAGGTCTTCAGCCAATGGCACCTTCATGCCAAGTTCTTGGTTTTGAAAAGTTGCCTGCATTCAGTCCCACACAAACACATGCACAGACAGTTCTTACAGAACTATCACTTTTAAAGTCTGTGTACACAATACAACCAATTAAGACATGACAATGTGCAATGGTCGATTTGTAATTACAGCCAAAACATATACACTACAGTAAAACACTACACTGTGACAGTTGTTTTGGGAAAAAGAAAAGAATGGGCATAAATGAAATATGCCCTGTTTGACCAAGATGTCCTTATGTGTGGAGTAGATTTGTACATGTCAAACCTCATTAAAAGTGATATTGTTTGCAGGAAACATGATTAAGACTTGTTGATAGGAGAAAATAAATATTTTCTACCTAAATGGTGGTATATGTACATCTTTAAAAATAATTTTGATAAGTGACAGTGGAATAACAAATCTGCCTAACTTTTGTGAATAATTCCAAAATGAGTTATCAATTTTGAAATTCAATGTATTTTTTTTAAATGTACAGTAGGTCATTTTCAAAAGTTGAATAACATGACTATAGATCTTGCCCAAGTCAAGAACATTTTGTACATTTCTTTGTGATACCTACTACTGTAATATATCCATTATTGTGTGGTAGAGATGGTGATCAATGATGGGTATAACGAGCTCACCCAATTAGCACCACCCCCACATTCCTAACTATGCCCCAAAGCATAGAGAATTTTAAGTAAACTCTGCATGATTTAGAGGCAACAGGTTTTGCTAGGGCTGAGATGCCCTGATTTAGAGACAATAGTTTTTCCTAGTACAGCTGTACTGACCTGAGCCCTGATTTAGATGGCTGGGACACCATGATTTAGAGGAACCAGGTTCCATTGAAAATGATCAGTGGTGTAGGCAGGATTTTGTATTGGAGGGGGGCATCCGGCATTCAAACAAGCAATGAGTAGTCGGATATGACACACGCACACACACTCACACACGTATGTATATATATGTGTGTGTGTTTGTGTGTGTGTGCGTGTGTGTGGTGAGGCGCTGGTGTTCAACTCATAACTTCACAACAAATCCGGCGACGGTGGGCGGTATCGACTGAGCTTCACAAAAATGTCCGTGTCATGTGTAACGTTGTCTTATTAAAATTAATTAATTAACGATATATATACACGAAGTTCCGACTAGCCAGTGGAAAATTTACTAGATAAATTGCTTTGGTCATAACGTGCAACTTGATCTTAGTCCAGTAACTAATCATCTTGCAGGGCAACTATCATTTTGCATCCTTGTGTTGATATATTAATAGGCATTAGCCATCAAGCACATTGTGAACGATGACATATTCGTTGCCCTGTCACCTCTTGGACTGCAGCCTGCAGGATGCTTATCGCCTACGGCAGAAGCGGGCAGATTCCTCCACTTTGGGTAACTCAGCCCATTTGAATGATGACAAATTTCTTTGCCAAAGACTTGACAGTCCTACACAGGCACAACTACAACCTCTGTGCCTTGTCACTCTATAAATCAGGCAACCAATTATATGTATTCAGTCCCCTACCCTCCTAATTTTCTGGGATGGGGGTATGGCCCCCTTAGCCCCCCCTGGCTACACCACTGAAACTGATGTATTATATATGTATACAAATTATAAAATGAGAGTGATACTTGTCAGTTACACAGCTGCCTACCCTACCCCTCTCTCTCTCTCTCTCTCTCTCTCTCTCTCTCTCTCTCTCTCTCTCTCTCTCTCTCTCTCTCTCTCTCTCGCTCTCGCTCTCGCTCTCTCCCTCCATATGCCTTTGTGACTGTGTCAACTGTCACTCTCTCCCTCCTAATGCTTTGCTGACTGTGTCAACTCTCTCTCTTTCCAGCCATATGCCTTGTCTGTATTACCTGTCCCTCTCCCTCCTCATGCCTTCCTGTTTGTGTCAACTATGCCTTTCTGTCCCCCTTATGCCTTTCTGTCTGTCAATTGCCCCCCTCTCTCTCTTCTCCTTATGCCTTTCTGTCTGTGTCAATTGCCCCCCCCCCCTCTCTCTCTATCTCTATGCCTTCCTGTCTGTGTCAACTGTCCCTTTCTCTCCCTCCTTGTGCCTTTCTGTCTGTGTCAACTGTCTGTCTCTTTCCCTCATTGTGCCTTTTTGCCTGTGTTAATTGTCCCCCCCTCTCTCTCCTAATGCCTTCCTGTCTGTGTCAACTGTCCCTCTTTTTGTAATGACACACACAACGTACTTACTGACCTTTTGTCAATGAAGCATGACACAGCTATTATGTGGTGTCTTGATTAAGTTGAAAATCTCACAGTGGATGCAGAGTGAGGCCCAGTTAGTTGAGGACCTGCTTGTGTATGTGGGATGTATATGCATGCTTTGCAGATGACATTTGAAGGGTGGGCATTGTTCATGTAGTCAGCAGGAATAACACTGGAATCACATGGATGACCTCTGGTGGTCACTGCTACCAGAACAGCCATATTAATTTCATTGTTTTATATGTGGTACCATAATGCCAATAAGACCACCAGAGGATCATCACACGTGAACTGAGTCATATTAAGATGGTCAAACAGGTTGTCAGTGACATATCGATAACAATCTTTAAATTAAAACATGCACCAAACTAACCAGAATTGATTGTTTCATGACAAAAACTTATGACAAAACATTAGCATTTATTTTGGGTGTAGTCTTTATAGTGCCTGTAATTTGAAGTGTAATTTCCACATACTTTTCTAAGCATTACAATTAAAACTACAACTGTCAGAACAAGTTTTATTATCAAAACAAATCAAGGAGTTTGTGATTGTACACACCTTCAATAACTTGTTGATATTCTCCCGGCATTTGTGGGTTTTAGCAGAACCGGACTTGTTTGAAATCAGGGTGCACTAAGTGTTGTGTTTTTGTGCACCCAAATGATCTGAGTACAGACACAGCAGCGGAGTATGCCCTAAAACAAAAACCTGATATGTTGTCATAGTAATGAGTTAACATTGACCTAGCCAGTTGGCTCACAAACTCATTAGAGAGGCAGTACTACCAAAGTGTACATAGGCTAGATAATTGTCAGTGACACTGAAGCTGGAATTTGTGACCGTTTTGTACAAGCATTACATAACTAGTATGTCATTACACAACCCGTTATAATATCAATTATCAGCAAGATTACATAATCTGAATTATTTATAAAGTACAATTTTAAGATGATTTGGATTGTTTTTTAATACTTCTCGCACATACAAAACATGTTTCATTCTATGAATAATTGGTCTGAATTGTTGATATCTTAACAGTGCAATTTACCATGGCACACATTTCCAGTTTCTCAATCAATTTGAACCTGATATGTGGATCAGTGAAATCTTGATCAAAGCCACCTCCTGCAAGCACTATAATGCAATCCACCCCAGACTCCTGGTTTGTTGTGCCCCAGGGATACAGGGGTATGTCTCCCCCTGGTATTATGTCAGGGAGCCTGAGTGTCAGAACCCCTGCCAAGGGCAAACATTTAATTAGCCATGGCTGGGGGTAATTACATGGAAAGTTAGTAACTGTCCCTTTATAGGTTGGCTGACTTCTAATGATCCAGAGACTAATGATTAGATAAGGGTGTTAAAGGGGTAACTAATTGAAAACCTGCAGCTGATTTCCATACTGAGTTACCTTGATTAAAGATGATATCTATAGTGGATGAGACCAGAGTTTAATGGTACTCAAGCTAAAGTTTATTGTTAGATAATTACACCTCACCCCCCAGCATATTTATCAGTATGCCCGTCAATGTACACAAAGTTTGTTCAGCTTCTCCCTTCAGCACTGTCTTGGTATTTCATAACTGCTTCCTCGATGTCAGTCTTATATCTCACCTGTGGGGCGTTCCAAAAGGGCATTGTCTATTTAATAACTGTTTAATTATGCATGAGATCATGTTTTATGTAGTTTTAACCTCATTAATGATTCGTAGTTCCCAGATTACCTTGTAATACGTTTTAGTGGGTATAGGTGACGTGCCCATGATCTGCTGAACACTTTAACACGACCAGTGTATGCCTATTATGACTATGAGTCTGTCATTGCCTATGAGACTAATACAAACTAAAATTAAATAACTGAAATATATATTTTATTCAAGGATCATATTTGTCTTTTCTCTCATCCTCTGCTCCTTTCTTCCTCTCCATCTTTCACACTCCTTCACTTTACATCTTCCTTCCCTCTCTCCCTCCCACCGCTCACCCTCTCTTCCTTACCTTTCCCCTCTTCTTCCAATCTTCTCCCTCTCTTCCCCTCCCTCCTGTCCCTCTTCCTCCCCTCCTCCTTCCTCTCATCCTCCCTGTCTTCCTCCCATTTCCTTCCCATCTTCCTTTCGCATTCCTCTCCTCTTCCTCCCCTCTACTTCTCCCTCTTCAACATTGTCTTCCCCCTCTTTCATCTTCCTCTTCCTCTTTTCCCCTATTCCCAGTCTCTTCCTCGACTTCTTCACCCTGGTTCCCTACCCTCTCTCTCATCCCTTCTCCTTCCTCTCTTTCCTTTCCTCTCTCTGCATCTTTCCCACTCTTTCCATCTTATTCGACCTCTTCATCCCCTTATTTCTCCACTCCCACCTCCCCTTCTCATTCCCTTTCCCTCTTTCCTGCGGTCCCCTCCACTGTGTCTTCCTTGATGTTGTACAGATCCAAGGTGGTGTGAGAGATAAACATTCTTCCCCAAACACTCTTCCTGTAGCTGAATACTGTCTATCCATGAACACTTCTGTCCAGGCCAAGTGTTCGTCCTCACACTACCTGTCCTCAGTAGGGTCAGTATTCACAGGCGGAGTGTTCATCCTCACACTACCTGTCCTCAGTAGGGTCAGTAATTACAGGTGGAGTGTTCATCCTCACACTACCTGTCCTCAATAGGGTCAGTAATCACAGGCGGAGTGTTCATCCTCACACTACCTGTCCTCAGTAGGGTCAGTAATCACAGGCGGAGTGTTCATCGTCACACTACCTGTCCTCAGTATGGTCAGTAATCACAGGCGGAGTTTTCATCCTCACACTACCTGTCCTCAGTAGGGTCAGTAATCACAGGCGGAGTGTTCATCCTCACACTACCTGTCCTCAGTAGGGTCAGTAATCACAGGCGGAGTGTTCATCCTCATACTACCTGTCCTCAGTAGGGTCAGTAATCACAGGCAGAGTGTTCATCCTCATACTACCTGTCCTCAGTAGGGTCAGTAATCACGGGCGGAGTGTTCATCCTCACACTACCTGTCCTCAGTAGGGTCAGTAATAACGGGCGGAGTGTTCATCCTCACACTACCTGTCCTCAGTAGGGTCAGTAATCACGGGCGGAGTGTTCATCCTCACACTACCTGTCCTCAGTAGGGTCAGTAATCACGGGCGGAGTGTTCATCCTCACACTACCTGTCCTCAGTAGGGTCAGTAATCACAGGCGGAGTGTTCATCCTCACACTACCTGTCCTCAGTAGGGTCAGTAATCACAGGCGGAGTGTTCATCCTCACACTACCTGTCCTCAGTAGGGTCAGTAATCACGGGCGGAGTGTTCATCCTCACACTACATGTCGTCAGTAGGGTCAGTATTCACATGCGGAGTGTTCATCCTCACACTACATGTCCTCAGTAGGGTCAGTATTCACAGGCGGAGTGTTCAACCTCACACTACATGTCCTCAGTAGGGTCAGTATTCACATGCGGAGTGTTCATCCTCACACTACATGTCCTCAGTAGGGTCAGTATTCACATGCGGAGTGTTCATCCTCACACTACATGTCCTCAGTAGGGTCAGTATTCACAGGCATATGTCCATGTGTAATTGATCTCCCAAGAAGTGACAAACCTAACTTGTCACCACAATTCAGCAGGGTGCAGGATTTGACAGCAGCACACTTCCTGCTTTAATCACCCTCACCAGGAGTATGGGGTAGAATGACAGTGCAGCTGTTGACAGTGGCTTCCTCTAAAAGAGGGGGGTGCTGACAGGAACTCTCACCTGTCAGCCTTCTCCAACATGTAGTGTAATAGCCTGCGTGAAGGGTTCATACAGGGTAGGGTTGTACAATATATGGGGTACTTCAGAGCCAGATCAAAAGACTCAGTCCAGAAGACCAGTGATGAGATCCCTATGATGAGATTGAAAGTTTGACATGTTTTGTTCTTAACAGCTTTTGTAAATATTTGCAATATTGCTTACTTCTTCCCGGAAGTTGAGTTGGTGGTCGAATTAACAAGTCATCTAGAGTGGACCTTACGGATTTATAATGACATGTATTGTTGTTACAGTTGTAAGCGTAGTCGTAATGTTCTTTAACGTTGTGATTACAATATCTTGTGTAAGAGCTTTCTCAAGCCCTTGATTTCTTACAACTTCAGAAAAATATACAATTGAAGCCTGTTCCAGTCGCAACATTAATTGTTAAAGTGAGTTATTAATATTTCACCTGATTACTGCAGGTATGTTAAGTTCCACATATGTATGTGGCTTACTTACTTTTTCAAATCAGAAATACACTGAATAGCTAAATGACTTTATAGTTGCTTTCAAGTTATAAAATATGTAATTTAAGGATTTGTTGTGCTTCAGACACGTGAGAATGGTATACTCCTGGTGCTGTTCTGGAAATTTAGGATTTTGTTGTACCCCCCCGCCAACATAGGTTTCTTGATATTTTCTTTTTAATTGAACTATAAACTAATCATTTCCAAACATTAACCAAAAATTAAGGTGTCTGTTCTATAAGAAAAATGACATTTATCATGAGTGGTTGGCAAAAATTATCAGAAATAGCTAAAATCATACAATATGCCATAAATAAAATACTTTTACTTGAATCTCATTATAAATTCATGGGTAGATACATAAGTGAATGTACAACAGCACTGTTACACAAAATGTTTACCTTTCAATCATTAATATGATACATTCGGTCATTTTGTGTAAAAATGTATCACTTTTTTAGTAAAATCAATATATGCGTAGTGCTTCCGTTTGTACCACACTCGTACCCATAGTACTAGTATAGTTTCATATCAGTACGTTCCTCATATCCATGTACTATCACTTGAATAAACAACTGATTTATAACGAAATTCAAGTAAACTTATTTTATTTATGGCATATTTTGTGATTTTAGATGTTTTGGGGAATTTTTGCCAACCACTTGTGATAAATGTTGTTTTTGTTGTAGAATGGACACCTTAAATTTTGGTTAATGTTCGGAAATTATTAGTCTATAGTTCAATTAAAAAGAAAATATAAAGAAACCTATTTTTCTGGGGGTACAGCCAACTCCTGTTTTAAGGCCCTTTTGAAAATCAGCACCTGGACTAGTAGTGCTAATGCTGATATAGGTTTCATGGGTTCGGCTGATATAGGTTTCATGGGTTCGGCTGATATAGGTTTCATAGGTTCAGCCCATTAACATGTCATCATGGACCTGAGTTGAACAAGTCATGGCAAATGTTGCCTGCCCTAGGTATGTGACCCTGGTGATAGAGGGTGGCATCTGTATAGGTGTGCCTGCCTTGCTGCCACTGCTGCTACTGGTCTTCTCTTAAAAAACCTGTCTGCCTCTCCTCGCAGCTGTTTCTGCATCATCTTTTCTCTAAAAGGAATGTGTTTTAGAGTGAAAACCCAGTTTGTGTCTTCTAGTATTAGTGTTTAAGTGGTAGCTAACTATGGGCCATGTCAAAAGTCTAACAGTTGTGTGTGGATGTGATGAACATTACACTTGTGGGTTACAAAGGGTGCTTGGGACTGATATTATGAGTCATGTCAGAAGTGTTAGAGTCATGTGTGGATGTGGTGTTACACTTTCATGTAACAAGAGCTGTTTGGAATTAATACCCGAGTAATGTCAGAAGTCTCAGTCATGTGTAGTGTTACGAGAGGTGTTAGGAAGTGTTGTCTTACCCGGCAGTGAGGCATCACACATCCTGCTAGTTAGTGTTGTGGTATCTCTCTTAGCAGTTCAGTTTTGTGGGGGAAGACAAAACAGTGGTGATGACATTGGGCAGATAAACATTGGTTTGTTCACCCTCAGTTTATCTGTGTTGTGTCCCAATGTATTGATGAGTCACTAATTTTGAAGGCATTTCAGTTACCAATCAACATGTAGTATAAGTATTGTTAATAAATATAGACCCATGTTTTCACCAGCATAAGAATCAAAATTTGTACGTGACAACTGAACCCTTCATGCAGAATCCGGCAAAACCCTCTCCCTTTGATGATTATCATTACCATTGTTGGTCTGTGACATTCTCTCATGCTCAAAGGGCGCTTTTGTTCAATTCAATATACAGATAATGCAGCCTCAACTTGGGTGATTTGACCTGTTGATGGCTCTTTGAATGCCATATGTTCATCACCAGAGTATGTTCACCCCTAGGTGAAAATGCTATCAATTCGTATGGCAGGGATCCAGTTACATAATTTTCTATACTAGAATCATTGGCGTAAAATAATGTAGGGTGAAAATGTCATGTCACTCAACACAAAGGCAATATCATATAGCAATTTAATAATATTTGATCACATTGTGAGTATAATCTGACAAATTATGGGACTTGGTAATAACGTCTCAGTGAAAATGATTAGGGTTTGATCGGCTTGCTACACACGGCCTCTGTGTTTGTACTGTACTGGAGTGCTACAGGAAAACTTACCTATCTATATAACTAAAAACCAACATACTCAGCTCACTACACAAGGACACTGCATAGGTGACACAGCCTTTGTTCCAAGATGGAGACAATGAGATGGAGAGAAAGTATGTAATGAAACTATGTCATAAAAAGGTGTTAGACTGAAGGAACACAAGTGCTGTGTGTGTGTCTCGGTGAAACTAGAAGGATAACTCTCTTAGATATAGCATCTTGCAGCTGTTGCCCTTTGTCAACATCCCGTTTGATGCATGGTAGTTGAGTCTTGTCTTACTGTCTGCTACTTGGGCTCCTCACCTCATTCCATGTAACTCACAGCTCTATATCCTCTAGATTACTTGGCTTCACTTCTTACAAGTTTGTCCTTTTCCATATCAGTCCAGTTACTTGATTCCTCATTTTCCTTAACTGGAGTACTAGCTGGAATTTAGTATGTAACCTGCTGGGATTTTATGTCTACTTAATGGGTTACCTCCCAGCCCTTATCAGATAGCTGCAGGGATTCTGCCATGAATAGCCAGCCTACTGGTGCAGTTTACTGCTACAAGTTATGGACAACACTTAATGTGTGGCTAACAATACATGGTTGCCCTGTCACATTGTAATACTGGCATGAACTTAGTGTCTCTAAGAATGCACCTACAATTTTGTTGTAAATATATTAATATATGTGTGAATTTGTGTGTGTGCGTGCGTGCGTGCGTGGTGCGTGGTGCGTGCGTGCATGCATGTATGTGTTGATTGATAAGTATTACTTGTAAACTGTTCGAACTACAGATTGTATGATATAAGGGGAGACCCAGGAATAGTCAGCAACTTGCACACTGAACCACCTACCATCTGTCTAGCTTATACACACAGTTGTTAGTGCTGCAGTGCTTGATGTCTTGGTAAAGCAATTAACACACAAACATGACATAAGTCAAGTGACTTTAGAGAACACCTCGTTATTGCAGAACCCTTTGGACTGCATGGACACTCTCTGTAGAGCAAGCCATCTGAAGACAGAACCCTTTGGACTGCATGGACACTCTCTGTAGAGCAAGCCATCTGAAGACAGAACCCTTTGGACTGCATGGACACTCTGTAGAGCAAGCCATCTGAAGACAGAACCCTTTGGACTGCATGGACACTCTCTGTAGAGCAAGCCATCTGAAGACAGAACCCTTTGGACTGCATGGACACTCTCTGTAGAGCAATCCATCTGAAGACAGCATCTAACTCAATGAAACCTTACTAATTGATGCAAGTGTTGCAGCCTTAGAGGTATGATACAGTATATAATATACAACTTCCCTGGCAAACATAGGTTAGTTTAGCTGAGCATCTACATGTTTCTGTGTTATTTTAAAGTTGGATTACTTAATCTACATTTAGGTTTACTTTATGTGGAGTTCTACTCATTCTAATAGGTTGTATACAATTAAAGAAATTGCTTTGTTTGTGCTCCTGGCGTGTGGGCATACTGGTATAGTGTACACATTTACAGGTTGATACAGGTGTTATTGGAGACATACAAATGACTACAGCCAACTTCTAAAACAAAATCTCGATAGATAGATATAATTGCTTTTGAATTCTGATGAACATTGGTAGGTTAGGTTGTCAATTCTACCAAGAATTTTCTTGTGTCGTTTTATTCTTGACTGTGGAAAGAGAAGGATTAATATTCCCCTGGACTGTGGGAGGAAGGGTTAATATTCCCATGGACTGTGGGGGAAAGGGTTAATATTTTCCCATACTATGGCAGGAGAAGAGTCAATGATCATCTTGACTATGAGAGGGGAAGGGTCAATATTCAGTTTTTGCTCCGTGGGATATGGTTGATATGATTATGTGTATTCCCTGGAGAAGGCTGTGTCACATGACTGGCAGTCGATAGAAATCATAAGCGTACTACATTTCAGATGTGCCATTACCGCATATCTGACAACGCCAAGGCTTCAAAGACCATAAGTGTATTGAGGCTGGCCTGGGAGGTCATTTGGGGCATCGCTTCATGTAGTCAGTCATGTCTATTGTGATTTCCCAAATTGTAGTCTTCTCTATCTTCTCCATATACAGGTCACTGCACGGTGAGAACTACATGTTTTCTCTCAAACTATGGATCCGTTGGTTTGTTGCACCATTCATCACCATAAAGTACTAGGTTCTGTCCCAGACAGGCAGCCGACCCAGTCATTTCATAAAACTTTGAATATAACTTGCTTGTCAACTTATCTATCATCAAACATATATGCACATACAGTGGAAAGCAACATATGTTGGTGTGTATGCCAGGTGAAAACAACATGTGTTGGTGTGTATGCCAGGTGAAAACAACATATGTTGGTGTGTATGCCAGGTGAAAACAACATATGTTGGTGTGTATGCCAGGTGAAAACAACATGTGTTGGAGTGTATGCCAGGTAAAAACAACATGTGTTGGTGTGTATGCCAGGTGAAAACAACATGTGTTGGTGTGTATGGCAGGTGAACACAACATGTGTTGGAGTGTATGCCAGGTGAAAACAACATGTGTTGGTGTGTATGCCAGGTAAAAACAACATGTGTTGGTGTGTATGCCAGGTAAAAACAACATGTGTTGGTGTGTATGCCAGGTGAAAACAACATGTGTTGGTGTGTATGCCAGGTAAAAACAACATGTGTTGGTGTGTATGCCAGGTGAAAACAACATGTGTTGGTGTGTATGCCAGGTGAAAACAACAACCATAAAAACAACATGTGTTGGTGTGTATGCCAGGTGAAAACAACATGTGTTGGTGTGTATGCCAGGTGAAAACAACATGTGTTGGTGTGTATGCCAGGTGAAAACAACATGTGTTGGAGTGTATGCCAGATAAAAACAACATGTGTTGGTGTGTATGCCAGGTGAAAACAACATGTGTTGGTGTGTATGCCAGGTGAAAACAACATGTGTTGGTGTATATGCCAGGTGAAAACAACATGTGTTGGTGTGTATGCCAGATAAAAACAACATGTGTTGGTGTGTATGCCATGTGAAAACAACATGTGTTGGTGTGTATGCCAGGTGAAAACAACATGTGTTGGTGTATATGCCAGGTGAAAACAACATGTGTTGGTGTGTATGCCAGGTGAAAACAACATGTGTTGGTGTGAATGCCAGGTGAAAACAACATGTGTTGGTGTGTATGCCAGGTGAAAACAAGGAGAGCCTATACTGGTAAGAGGTGTATAACCCATTGTAGGCACACTCAACTAATGATCTGTAGTCCCAAATCAGCTAAATACTTGTACAATCATCAGAGAGTATGCCAGTTTGGAATATAAATAATTGTACAGTCATCAGAGAGTATGCCAGTTTGGAATATAAATAATTGTACAGTCATCAGAGAGTATGCCAGTTTGGAATATAAATAATTGTACAGTCATCAGAGAGTATGCCATTTTGGAATATAAATAATTGTACAGTCGTCATAAAGTGTGCCAGTTTGGAGAATAAATACTTGTACAATCAACATAGAGTATGCCAGTTTAGAGTATGAACTCTCTTTGCTATGGTCTGATGATGTTAATGCTATGGGTGGACATGTGAGGAAGGTTATGTCTGGATTATTATCTCGGTGGATTTATTTTGTCATTGATGTTTCTGGGTATTTTGTATACTTGTGCTATTATTGCAGACTATTTCATGAGGTCAAATGTAGGTGTCCACTGTCCACTAGCTGTTTCTAACAGCATGTTTGTCTCTCAGGCAATATATTTGACATCTTGCATAATATGAGTGTTGAACTCATTTGCACTTTGCTTATTCTCTTCTAGGAAAATCAACTACATTCATAAATATTTCAGTATGTTTAATGTCAACTGACGTAAATAATGATAAAGTAATAAACCATTTGAAGTGCGTACAAGTAAACTCTGGTACAACGGATGCATTATTCGGATGCTAAAAGACATGTTGACAGCTTTGGCATCTAATTATGTCATTGCTATGTTAATCAAATGCAAATTGCAGTATTACCTTTGGAAAACATGCACATAAGGCATGACAGCTTGATGAAATAGTAATTAAATGTTGGTAATTATGCAGCAGATCATGGATTATTTTTGTTAACACAGACTTTTTGTTGGTGTCTAAGTTACATTTAATCAATAAGGCCATATGAGCTTTTTAGACGTATTTCATTACTTGTGTGCATAATAGTATATTTATTGTAGTCTGTAATGCAGCCTTCTCCCACAACCACTAACTTGGTGTGGAAAAGAGTGGTTTCAAAATAGCCTGCTGAATTGTTTACGTAGTATGCATGCAGTCACTGCCTGTCAGCATTCATGCAGTCACTGCCTGACAGCATGCACGCAATCACTGCCTGTCAGCATGCATGCAGTCGCTGCCTGTCAGCATGCATGCATGCAGTCGCTGCCTGTCAGCATGCATGCATGCAGTCGCTGCCTGTCAGCATGCATGCATGCAGTCGCTGCCTGTCAGCATGCATGCATGCAGTCGCTGCCTGTCAGCATGCATGCAGTCGCTGCCTGTCAGCATGCATGCAGTCGCTGCCTGTCAGCATGCATGCAGTCGCTGCCTGTCAGCATGCATGCAGTCGCTGCCTGTCAGCATGCATGCAGTCGCTGCCTGTCAGCATGCATGCAGTCGCTGCCTGTCAGCATGCATGCAGTCGCTGTCTGTCAGCATGCATGCAGTCGCTGCCTGTCAGCATGCATGCAGTCGCTGCCTGTCAGCATGCATGCAGTCGCTGCCTGTCAGCATGCATGCAGTCGCTGCCTGTCAGCATGCATGCAGTCACTGTCTGTCAGCATGCATGCAGTCACTACCTCACACACACAGTTGGTTGTCCATTATGCCATTAGATTGCAGCACCTGAGCATGTGAAGATTGCACAGCAATTGTAAATTAATACACTGTCCATAAGGCGAACATTTGGTGGTTTTTTTTATGGCAACAGACAAAACTTAAGATATATAATTGACAGGTTTTTCAGTTGAAGTCTGTTTAGTATAACCATTTTGTTGTTCTAATTTATAATCATGTCAGAAGTTATTTGTAAAATAGATTGCATCAGATTTCATTGAGATTGTCTTTCCTGTTCAGATAGTTCCTGGCATATCACTGTTGCATCTTTTTGGCTCTCTCAGATGTCGCAGTAATTTCAAATTATAATTTTCACCTGTAGAATTGTAACATATAAACATTTGTATTTGTGAATGTTGTATACATGCCTTTTGGAAATTACAAATTATCAATGATGCATTTCCAAAACATACACCTGCATATCAATCATCCTTCCCTTAATATGAACTAGAATTGAGTATGCTTTGTACCCCTGGTGTATTCCTGCTTGAATCTGTGCAGATCTACCTCTGAACTTGCTCCCCAAAATGGTGATAGTTCTGTGAACAACTGTTCTGTGAACAACTATCGTATCAGCAACTGTCCTGTGAACAACTATCGTATCAGCAACTGTCCTGTGAACAACTGTCCTGTGATCAATTGTCCTGTGATCAACTGTTCTGTGAACAACTGACCTGTGAACAACTGACCTGTGAACAACTGTCCTGTGAACAACTGTACATGGTTTTTGACAAGGGGTGAGCACTAATGAGCAGAATGGGGGTCACTTGAGAAGTAAACAAGTTGGCACTGAGTTAGGATACAAGCTGAATGTTGTTATCGTCGGTTTAAATCAAATGGAAAATATGTATAACTGCATAATGGAATATGCATAAGAACTAATTGTTAAGAAATTGTTTGGCAATTCTTGCTGTGTTGTATTTGATATATTTAGACAACTGGGTTGTTAATAATGGAAACAGCCTGCCTGTACATTCACTTGTCAGCGAGAATGGTTGCACCTTTCAGAAGAAGGCCAGTGGCCAGCGAATGCTGACTCTTACTGTGACAAGAGCCTTCCCTCCTAGCTAAGTGTCCTAGTTGACCCTCACCTCTCCCTCAGATCCCACACACAGATGGTGTAGTCTTTAGCACATTACCAGGTTGCTGGCACCTCTCACACAAGGTGCCTTCCTTGAATCTCTTTTCATCTGTTTCCAGGGAAAATTCCATGTGATACATTATGACCCTATATATAGATGTGATGTGGAAGTCCACAATGACGATAGGAAGAGTCTTGTCATACAGCTCAGTAATACTGTGTGGTTTGTGGGCTTTTCTAAGTTAATTATTATCAATTTATTTACAGTTTAAGATGACTTAGAGCTAGCATCTAGTATCACATTAAATTACACAGTACACCCACCACTTTGGTGTATAACCAATAGATCCAACATGACAATCTGGTGTAATGCAGTGTGGGGCCAACATTGTACTAGAGTTTAGAACAGTACAATTGCATCTCTGGTCTTTCACCAACAAAGTGCTCATATAACAATGGTCTGTTATGACTGGTGTTCTAGTACAGGATTGTTCTATCAAGCTAGATGATCTCTTACAACAGTGATCTCTCAAGACAGGACGGTTCTTATAACAATGCTCTCTAAGGAAAGGTGATCACTTATGACTGTGATCTCTTAAGACAGGTCTGTTCATATGTCATACAACAATGTTCTCTAAGGAAAGGTGATCACTTATGACTGTGATCTCTTAAGACAGGTCTGTTCATGTGTCATACAACAATGTTCTCTAAGAAAGGTGATCACTTATGACAGTGATCTCTTAAGGCAGGTCTGTTCATGTGTCATACAACAATGTTCTCTAAGGAAAGGTGATCATTTATGACTGTGATCTCTTAAGACAGGTCTATTCATATGTCATACAACAATGTTCTCTAAAGAAAGATGATCACTTATGACCGTGATCTCTTAAGACAGGTCTGTTCATATGTCATACAACAATGTTCTCTAAGGAAAGGTGATCACTTATGACCGTGATCTATTAAGACAGGACTGTTCATGTCATACAACAATTTTCTCTCTAATAAAAGGTGACCACTTATGACTGTGATCTCTTAAAGGGAATAAAAACATAATTGCTTGAATTCATATTACATTACATCCTGCTATCTATTTCCATGTCCACCAAGCAAAAAAAAATCAAAAAATTCAATGAATTAGAAACTCCACATTTTATGCTGTGCAGCTGGACATTTTCAAATATGCATATTTTTGGCGCATTTTTTGGGATGCCGAGATGTGATGTCACATATGACCCATACTCACATCAGGCCGACCCTTTCCATGCATTCAGAGCATGTTTACATGGATAGCTTTCGGGTCGAACGATTGTCAAAATGAGTTATTGTGCAATATTCCGATGTAATACAAACACTAGTCATCATAGAGGAACAAGCAGTTATCTTTACAGTTCCACATGGATCCATTTTTATTCAAAACAATGAATGCGAATGGGCCTACAGACTACCGACTAGGTTTCGCCGACTAGGTTTCGCCGAGCTTGGGCTCGTTTTCAGAATAATTATATCGAATGCAACCAAAGGGAGGTAATCTACACCAATAAACATACATAGCAAACATATATTGTATCCAGCTACAGAAAGTAATGTGTATAATCTCATAATATCACTAGAATATAGATGTATGAAGGAGGAATTGTACAATTTATTATAACTTAAATCAGTCAGCGAATTTCTGTCGGTGCCGCTAGCTCAGTTGGTAAATGCGTTGGTTTCTTATCATTTATCTTACAATCGGGCGACGCCGGTTCAATCCTGACACCAAACCATTGATTTTCTTTACACTTATTTTTATGTTTTACAAACAATGCATCATAGTATAACAATTATTTGGTTTATACTATGATGCATTGTTTGTAAATATTTTTATTAATTTTTGTAGTAATTATTTATTCGCCTAACAAAAATTAAAATATGGGAATTATATAACGATGTTTCTAAATTTTATTATTCTATATAATTATTCTGAAAACAAGTCCAAGCTCGGTGAAACCTAGTCGACTTGTAGGCTCATTCGCATTCATTATTTTGAATAAAATTGGATTCACGTGGAACCATAATATAACTGCTTTGTTCCTCTATGATGACTAGTGTTTTTTATTACATGGGAATATTGCACAATAACTCATTCTGACGCTCGTTTCGATCCAACAGCTATGAATGCATGGAAAGGGTCGGCCTGATGCGAGAGTGGGTCATACGTGATGTCACGATACCACGTGATCGCCTAGCCTAGCTCATTAATTTTTTTATTTTCCACGGGAATCGCTACACAGACGGGTTTAAAATCGAATTTATGCTACAAATGTATTTTTCTGTATTTTTTTAATGTTCTCAAATGTTACATACAATGTTAAACTTTGTGTTCACATGGAAAACGGATTTTAGCTAATGCCTTGTTTTTATTTCCTTTAAGACAAGACTGTTCTAATTACAATGTTCTCTTAGATGGCTTCTTAGTTGTTTCCTAGACACCTGGTCTCTGCTGTGACTGATTGCCATTTAGTCAGTCTCATCTCTAAGAACAGGTGATACATAATGACCTGGTGTCGAAATGAAAGTGAGCTCTCTGTTAAAAACTGGCTCTCTCTCTCTGACACTCTCTAAAGACACGCGATTGAGAGAAGGATTTGTAAAACAAGTAGGCATGATCATTACAGAAATGGCCTTTTGTAAGAAGTCTAAGAACCAGTTTAATGACAGTGGTCTCTCAGTACAGCGGCGTAACAAAGGAACACAAGACTGCTGTGTCATCCCTAAACAAAGGAATGTGTCTTTGTTGTGTTCTCTAAAGACTAGTGTATTTATTTGTTATTGCAGTAGAATATTGTTTATGAATGCATTTATCACTGGTCTCAGCCAACTCCCTCCCTCCCTCCCTCCCTCCCTCCCTCCCTCCCTCCCTCCTCCCTCCTCCCTCCCTCCTCCCTCCCTCCCTCCTCCCTCCCTCCCTCCTCCCTCCTCCTCCTCCCTCCTCCCTCCCTCCCTCCCTCCTCCCTCCCTCCCTCCCTCCTCCCTCCTCCCTCCCTCCCTCCTCCTCCTCCTCCCTCCTCCTCCCTCCTCTCCCTCCCTCCTCCCTCCCTCCTCCCTCCCTCCCTCCCTCCCTCCCTCCTCCCTCCTCCTCCCTCCCTCCCTCCCTCCCTCCCTCCTCCCTCCCTCCTCCCTCCCTCCCTCCCTCCCTCCCTCCCTCCTCCCTCCCTCCCTCCCTCCTCCCTCCCTCCCTCCCTCCCTCCCTCCCTCCCTCCCTCCCTCCCTCCCTCCCTCCCTCCCTCCCTCCCTCCCTCCCTCCCTGAGCCACCCTCAGTCAGCCCCTTTCCCTGCCTGAGCCACCCTCAGTCAGTCCCTTTCCCTGCTTGAGCAATCCCCTCACTGTCAGCCCCTTTCCCTACTTGAGCTATCCCCTCACTGTCAGCCCCTTTCCCTGCTTGAGCCACCCCCTCATTGTCAGCCCCTTTCCCTGCTTGAGCCACCCCCTCTCTGTCAGCCCCTTTCCCTGCTTGAACCACCCCCTCTCTGTCAGCCCCTTTCCCTGCTTGAGTCACCCCCTCTTTCAGAACCGGAGCCACCTTTTGTGATGGCTTCTTCCAGGAAACATCAATAGCAAGATTGCCAGACTCAACTTGCCAACTTAATTGACAATCAGACATCATGATTGCAGTCTCAACCTAAATGTGGGTGTTGGGTAAATAGTAGTGGAACTGTCCTGCTTAGTATCCCCCAGAGGTTTGATGGAATTTAAACTGACTGTGCCATTTCATGCATGGCTGATAGCTAAACCAGTGATACATTATATGTCCTATTACACTTTAAGTAGCAATCCAAAACTTGGTGGTTAGCCTCTAAAGTGTGGTTGGAATGGGCAGATTGGAAATATATTAATTGTGATTAAATATATATATATACGCACTTCAATTTTGACAAACCTGTCCACTTGAGAAACCAACAGCACTGCCCAAAACCACAAACATGTAAAATACTGTAACATTTGAGAGGGCAGTAACAGGGACATGGCAACCACCACTTCCTTGTGTTTGGAACCCTTCCATCCATGCATACCCCAGACAAGGTGTTATCTGCTAGACTGTGGTGGAGCCATGGGGGGTTATTAGTTCTGGCTGAGATATCAGTGAGTAGGAAAGTAGAGTTGTTGGCTGAGATATCACCCCTTGGCATATCACACAGAGTATCAGTTGGCTTCCTCTCAGATACTGAGATTGCTGTATGAGGAAGTTACAAGTGATTGATCCAGCACTGAGGGCAGCCTACTACTCTGCACACTACACATGAGGGCACACAGGCAGGCAGCATTCAGGTGTGATGGAAAGCTCATCTTTTATCTTTCTTGGAAGAGATAATTTCCAGATTTGTGAGAGTATAACATGGTATCCTTTCTGTGACTCTTTTGGTTTCGTGTGTGGAGCAGTGGAGCATAGTGGATGCAGAGCAATACAGTTGGACACAGATAGTGTGAAGCAGAGCAGTACAGTTGGGCACAGATAGTGTGATGCAGAGCCGTACAGTTGGGCACAGATAGTGTGATGCAGAGCAGTACAGTTGGGCACAGATAGTGTGAAGCAGAGCAATACAGTTGGGCACAGATAGTGTGATGCAGAGCAGTACAGTGGGGTACAGATAGTGTGATGCAGAGCAGTACAGTTGGGCACAGATAGTGTGAAGCAGAGCAGTACAGTGGGGTACAGATAGTGTGATGCAGAGCAGTACAGTTGGGCACAGATGTGTGAAGCAGAGCAGTACAGTTGGACACAGATAGTGTGATGCAGAGCAGTACAGTTGGGTACAAATAGTGTGAAGCAGAGCAGTACAGTTGGGCACAGATAGTGTAAATCAGAACAGTACAGTTGGGCACAGATAGTGTGAAGCAGAGCAGTACAGTTGGGCACAGATAGTGTGATGCAGAGCAGTACAGTTGGGCACAGATAGTGTGAAGCAGAGCAGTACAGTTGGGCACAGATAGTGTGAAGCAGAGCAGTACAGTTGGGCACATATAGTGTGATGCAGAACAGTAGTTAGGCACAGATAGTGTGATGCAGAGCAGTACTGTTGGGCACAGATAGTGTGATGTACATACATACATACATGCACACTCACACATGCGCATGTACACACACACACACACACACACACACACACACACACACACACACACACACACACACACACACACACACACACACACACACACACACACACACACATACACACACACAAACAAGCAAATACAATCTTTGTGTCATGTACAAGTGTTATTATATCAGACAGTTACATTCACAGATGAATGTAAATTTAGCACTTGGTAAATGGTATATTACCTTGTGTGACTGTCCAGACTGTTGTCACCTACTAACACATATATAGTTTGAATTGCCCCCCAAAAAAGTCTAAATTGTGACACATAGAGGCAGCTGGGAGGTGGCCTGACCAAGCTGGCAAGGTCACCAGACAGAGTCACACTGATTCAGTTAACTTCTTGTCCAGACACTACTTCAGTCCCTTGTGTATTTTTGATCCCAATTTGTGGCTGAAGCAAGGGCCCATGACTTTATTGTGCAAGCCTTCATTTGTAAACAGCATTCAGTGTGTCCAGCCAGTTCAATTTTGCAGCAGGCAGTGTAGGCCAACTCACTGGAATCATTTGATTTACAGACGTGATTGCACAATTTCAGACTCAATCAGTCACATCTTGCACACACACACACACCCCTAATACTATCCATCGATCAGGTAATTCTGTTCCATCAGCCCCCAAGAGCCAGTGTACCTTCATTTGTGTCACTCGCTAGTTTATTCAGCTGACATGTTTCTATAAACGAGTAAAACCAACTTTGGAGTTTGCAAATTCAGATGTTCAGTAGATTAGATATGACCGAGTGGTTTTGTTAGTACTAAAATGTGATTTGCATTGATTTTGTATTTGATGATTTTAGCATTTCCATTTTTTCTTCCAGGTTGAAATTGTGTACTTTGTTTGGGTTGCCACATAATGGTATTTGAGTGATGTTAAAGTAAAGGAGTTTGTCATGAGCTCTACGTCATCATATAAATACACTTTGTTTGTACAGTAATTAAATTCCTTTTTATACCTTTCTCGCAGGAAAGTTATTTATATCAATTATTTAATCTTTCTGATAATGGTTATATGATTTCCGTCGAAGCAACATGTCGGTGGGGGTCGTACTTATGAATTTAACATGAAAAAATCACTATTATAATAAATGACTAGTTTGTGTATGTGCAAACTCTCTGCTTTGTCATCTTCTCATAAAGAGACATTACACCGTGCTAACTAATTACATTCTCCAGCCTCTGTTGTCTCTCAGTTCAATATAACAATCATGCAAGCCATGAAGGCAGTCTTCTAACACTTACCTCCTTCAGGTAGAGTGACCTCCTCCATGTAGAGCAAGTCATGGAGACAGTCTTGTTGTGTTGAGCCAGTGAGCTCCTCCGGGTAGAGCAAGTCATGAAAACAGTCTTGTTGTCTTGAGTCAGTTAGCTCCTCGGGTTAGAGCAAGTCATGAAGATAGTCTTCTAACACTGACCTCCTCCAGGTAGAGTGAGCTCCTCCAGGTAGAGCAAGTCGTGAATATAGTCTTGTTGCCTTGGGTCAGTTAGCTCCTCTAGAACTTTAGAGCAAGTCATTGAGACAGTCTTGATGTCTTGAGCCAGTGAGCTCCTCTAGTTAGAGCAAGTTGAGGAGACAGTCTTGTTGTGTTGAGCCGGTGAGCTCCTCCAGGTAGAGCAAGTCATGAAGACAGTCTTGTTATCTTGAGTTAGTGAGCTCCTCCAGGTAGAGCAAGTCATGGAAACAGTCTTGTTGTCTTGGATCAGTTAGCTCCTCTGGTTAGAGCAAGTCATGAAGATAGTCTTGTTATCTTGAGTCAGTTAGCTGCTCTAGTTAGAGCAAGTCATGGAAACAGTCTTGTTATGTTGGGTCAGTTAGCTCCTCTAGTTAGAGCAAGTCATGGAAACAGTCTTGTTGTCTTGGGTCAGTTAGCTCCTCTAGTTAGAGCCAGTCATGGAAACAGTCTTGTTGTCTTGGGTCACTTAGCTCCTCTAGTTAGAGCAAGTCATGGAAATAGTCTTGTTGTCTTGGGTCAGTTAGCTCCTCTAGTTAGAGCCAGTCATGGAAACAGTCTTGTTGTCTTGGGTCAGTTAGCTCCTCTAGTTAGAGCCAGTCATGGAAACAGTCTTGTTGTCTTGAGTCAGTTAGCTCCTCTAGTTAGAGCAAGTCATCGAAACAGTCTTGTTGTCTTGGGTCAGTTAGCTCCTCTAGTTAGAGCAAGTCATCGAAACAGTCTTGTTGTCTTGGGTCAGTTAGCTCCTCTAGTTAGAGCCAGTCATGGAAACAGTCTTGTTGTCTTGGGTCAGTTAGCTCCTCTAGTTAGAGCCAGTCATGGAAACAGTCTTGTTGTCTTGGGTCAGTTAGCTCCTCTAGTTAGAGCAAGTTATGGAAACAGTCTTGTTGTCTTGGGTCAGTTAGCTCCTCTAGTTAGAGCAAGTCATGGAAACAGTCTTGTTGTCTTGGGTCAGTTAGCTCCTCTAGTTAGAGCAAGTCATGGAAACAGCCTTGTTGTCTTGAGTCAGTTAGCTCCTCTAGTTAGAGCAAGTCATGGAAACAGTCTTGTTGTCTTGAGTCAGTTAGCTCCTCTAGTTAGAACAAGTCATGGAAACAGTCTTGTTGTCTTGGGTCAGTTAGCTCCTCTAGTTAGAGCAAGTCATGGAAACAGTCTTGTTGTCTTGGGTCAGTTAGCTCCTCTAGTTAGAGCAAGTCATGGAAACAGTCTTGTTGTCTTGAGTCAGTTAGCTCCTCCAAGTAGAACAAGTCATGGAGACAGTCTTGTTGTCTTGAGCCAGTCACCTCCTCCAAGTAGAGCAAGTCATGGAGACAGTCTTGTTGTCTTGAGCCAGTCACCTCCTCCAAGTAGAGCAAGTCATGGAGACAGTCTTGTTGTCTTGAGCCAGTGACCTCCTCCGGGTAGTAGAGCAAGTCATGAAGACAGTCTTTTTGTCTTTGGTCAGTTAGCTCCTCTAGTTAGAGCAAGTCATGGAGACAGTCTTGTTGTGTTGAGCTGGTGAGCTCCTCCAGGTAGAACAAGTCATGAAGACAGTCTTTTTGTCTTTGGTCAGTTAGCTCCTCTAGTTAGAGCAAGTCATGAAGACAGTCTTGTTATCTTGAGTTAGTGAGCTCCTCCAGGTAGAGCAAGTCATGGAAACAGTCTTGTTGTCTTGGATCAGTTATCTCCTCTGGTTAGAGCAAGTCGTGAATATAGTCTTGTTGCCAAAAGCCCCATAAAGCAGGGATGGTGGGTGGGAGTTGAAAATTCCCTCACAAAGCTGAGAAAACAGAACCGCTAGCGCCGCTGTGCAATTCAAAATGCTCAACTGCAATGACCGCGGTGCCTGCTGATTGGCTGACCAAATATACAGAGCTAGCTACCAAATAAAATACGAACAACAGTGCGACAACACAAACAAGATTAATAAAGTATTAAACTTAATTAATACTCACATTAATCGTGTCCGTGAGAAGGAAACCAGCTATATATACAGCTGGTTCCAGAGCAAACCCACTATAACATAAACAAAGACTACACTACTGAAAACAATAAGAAAACCAGGGTAGTGGGTGAAAGATCGGCATGTATTTTATTGCACAATGCCCAGAATAAAAACATGTGGTATAATGCACATAATACGTATAAGTCACACATAAAATACATATCCCAAACACACCCAAACCCTGGTATGCGCTCCTCTAGGTAGAGCAAGTCATGGAGACAATTTTGTTGTCTTGAGCCAGTGACCTCCTCAGGGTGTTTATTTTAAGAAGCCAATCTGGGAATGATTGTTTGGTCAGATAATATCCCACAGTGTAAACTGCTAAGTGGCTATGATGCCCCGTAATGTAAACAGTGAGAGCATGTGGTTGGGGGGTTGGTAATAGGGTAGTTGGAGGGTAATATATCTGAACCAATATTGTTGCCTGTGGTCTCCTCTTTGTAACTTAGTACTGGCCTCTTGTGTAGGATGGTGTAGATATGCAAGTGCCACTCTTCAGCTATCAGAGGTTGACTATGAGGGGATTAATGAGTAAGTAATGAACCCAGCAGCTGGAGCAACACAGGCAGTGGTAGTGGGGCAGTCTACACCAATTAGGAAGTCAGCAAATGAATGCAGGACATCTTCACGCCTAGGTAACTGTTGTTAGGTAGACAAAAGGTACTGTTGGAAAGTTTGGCTACAGTGGATCTATGCATTTGGTCACAAAGCATTGAGAGTGTTGTTTGTTGAGTGAGGGTCTCAGAGAAATACTCTTAAGAGTGTGCTGTTTGTTTAGAGTCCCACAGAAACTCACTGAAAGTATGATGTTTGTTTAGAGTTCTACAGAAACTATCTGAGAGTTTGTAATTTGTTGAGTAATATGGAGAAATTCTCTGAAAGTGTTTTTTGTTGAGAGACAAGGAGAAACTCTGAGAGTTTGCTTTTTTGATCATCTCGAGGCACTTCTATCAGAGTCGGTTGTTAGTTGGAATGTCCTGTCATATCTCTCTGTGTGTGCTCTTTGTTGTAAGCCTGGAAAAACTGGCTGACAGAGTGTTGATTGTTGAGAGCCCTGGATGTAAGGATCTCTTAAAATGGCTGGTACTTCAGTATTTGACAGATTTTGGCTGGATCTATAAGAGCTAAGATTTATGCGTGCCCAAGGATGAACTTTGATTGCAGCATTGAAGATGTTTTCATTACATTATCACGTAATCAGATATAGCTTATAAGTGATTGATGGATATTTGTATGATCACACCTTGTCTTGGTATTGACAGCAGATATATAGAAGCTAGAATTAATTGCTGAAGGCAAAGGACAGTTACCTTGGAATAAGGGTAGCTGTTTATTATATAAAACTGCACCTTTGCAAGTTGTATGCAGCTGTTATTGCATGAGACAGCTGCATAGAAACGCATGTAATCGGACAAGGCCGCATGCCACGTCTGATTGCATATGCTACTATGCCAGCATAATTATAGTGGAATGCAGGTCACAAAGATATTATTTGATATTTATTTCACTCTCCTAATGATTGAATTTAGCCAAAGTGAAAGTTGGTGTTGGGGACTATTTTCTCTATCATCACTGTCATGTGGTCATGTTGTCTGCGTTGTGACATAAAACAATTAAGCCTTAATTCAACATGTGTGATTATGAAATCAGAATTGCACCGAGCAAATGACACACATATAATAACACAGCACTTACTGCCTGTGACTGGGTCGACTTTGACAGGGTGATGGGGCAGCTAGAGGGGTGCAGGTGTATGGGTTTCCCTGGGTGTATATGTAATTGCTTCCTTTGTGTGTTGTCTGTGCAACCAACAAAGGGGAGTGATGGCAAGTAAGAAGGAGGAAGTAACCAAGTACTGAGTCACACAACAGCAAGGAATGTGGAGTGGAATGAACTAATGTCGCTACAGAATAGGAACCTTTTTCAAGAGGAAATTACAAACAAAGATTCAGTATGCTGACAGGGTAGTTTGGTAGAGAATATCTATGATATACCACCCGCAATGTCAGATTGGTGGAGTTAACTAAGTTCTGTGTGAATCTACATTCTATGGTACCCATGTGACACCCAAGTACTGTATTCCACTTGCTCAATGCAGTGATTCATTTTGCAGTGGATGAAATTATAGGTTGTGCACCTATTTACTATGGATCTCTGACATATATAATATGTTTATTTAAATAAACTTTACCTTTAGCTGAGAACTTCACTCCGTGACTTCTTATGCATAATTCTCCTTTGGTGATAGCATGATTTATATAATTGACTTTATGAAAAGTTAATTATAACAGCAGTTATCAACATTGGATACTTTTGATCTTAAACCCATTTCCACTGACGATATAATTTCTGCTGTCTCCAATGATAGCATGTTAAACCAATATTTTCTGGGAAAGCATTGGTGGTGCCCTCTGGTGAGTGGCTTACTACTCAATTCATTCATTGATTCCATCTTTCCCCAACAGGTAAAAAGCCTATTGGGTGGGCAGCTAACTTGTTAGTCAAAAGTTATATACGTGTAAATGGTTTACTATTTAAATTATTTCTTGGTCTGATTGAAGCCCTGACAAGTTGATGTGAACTTTATTACAAACTCCAGGACAAGCCAGGGAACTGAAGCAGCAGTTTTGTGAAACTCACCAAACTTGACCTGCAGTGATAAAACAGGAAGATAAACCTGACTGGTGTAGTGTCATCAAAGTGGTCCACAGTGAAGCAGTTCAGAAACCCTGCTTATGACTAAGATGCGTCCCTCCATAATGATGGTTGACACTGGTCATCTTTGTTTGTCTCCCTTCAGGGCACCTGTCTAGACCCGGCCATTACGAGCAAATTACCACATTTCAACATGCACACCTAACAAGTAACCATATACCTCTTTGTACTTAACTAATGACAGAGAGTTAACAGACACAATGGCTGCCATGACAGTTGGTTTGCATTTAAGCACACACTGAAAGCAGTTCTTTCATCGCAACCCTCGACTAAAAATTGTGTGAAGTGTGGAGGGCAACAGGATACCAGCAATGAGATTTGTTGTCGAATAACAAGAACTTTATCTTGTCTTTGTGAGCGGTGGTGAGCGAGCCATTTGGCTGACACACCAGCTACTATTGCTGGAGGTGCTGTGTGATGACCCGCAGTCTATTCGTACCTGGCATACCACATGTTCACTCAAGCGTGACCATCCACAGGTAGCCTTGTACTCCAGTAGAGTTCATTGTGGGTTTCAACATATGTCACTGGTGCCAGCAACCGTAGTGACTTTGTGTTTAGGGCAACAATGTAGACATTAATGATTGGGTTCAGTTCTTCATCTTAATTTGCGTAAAATAGATTTAATTTCTCTAACAAGGTTCTGTATTTTATTTCTTCCATAAAATAGACATTACAACCATGTGGTTTACGTGCCTTGGTCACTGTAGTCATATACATGGAGCAAACAACATTTCACAAAAGATGACAAAAGGCATTAGGTTAAAATTAATTGATTTACCATAATTATTGTGCTTGTTGTGTACAGGATTAGTTTGTAAAATTATGTACATTCTGTGTTTGTACCATTACACTGTATTGGAAATGAATTACAATGCAAGTTAATAAACTAATCAATGATTACTTGTTAACTAAGAAACAAATAGGGGTGAAATGTATATCTATTTATTTGAGAGTTTACAATACACAAGTTCATAGTATCTCTCTATATCTCTCCATACATCTCTATATCTCTCCATATCTCTCCATATCTCTCTATATCTCTGTATATATCTGTATATATCTGTATATATCTCTATATCTCCCCATGTCTCTCTATATCTCTATATCTCTCCATATCTCTCCATATCTCTCCATATCTCTCTATATCTCTCTATATCTCTCTATATTTGTCTATATATGACATGTAGCATTCATCATCTTCAATACTCAGTATTCACTGCACATAACATGGACAAGGCAATGGTACCGATGGTACCATAGGGCAGTGTGTAGGCCTTGGTGCAGTAAATCCCTCCTGCCAGTCAGTCTAACACCCATATGTGATCGATAGCCATGTGTTAATACTCGTTACAAGTTCTTGTGGCTCCGTTTGGTCTGATTGGCCTAAGTCTAGTATCTTATTGATCCCCATAAGGTGATTAGCAAGCTATGAAGGATATATTACAATCCATCATCACAGTCCTGGGAGTGGTGACATTTCACGATATTCTCATTGTCATCGACCTGAATTGTGTGCCATTTTTGTTTAACATTGAACTGCACTTGCCTTTCCCGTGTCCCATGTGCCTGTTGATTCTGGGAATAGGTCATCACTTTCATGGTCATCATTTTGAAATGATAACTACCTTGTAAATGAAAATGTGTGCAATTATCAGTAAAATGTGTTCCGTTATCAATGGAAACATGCAAAAAGTAGATGTTTTTCGGATTACTTGTCAAAATTATCAAATATTATTGTGCTCAATTTTAAGTAAAATGTGCATGACCTGTACCTTTGTGTCTAGTAGATTGTCATCAAATAAAATGATTTGACTATAATTATGTCCTGTGAATTTTTGTCTAACTCAGATTGTGAGTTTTCCTAGACTCTTCCCTGTGTACACAAATCCTCCCACTTCTGTCACCTGTAATGATGTCACCTGTAATGATGCATTTTATTAGGTTTGTGTTTAGTATTTTATTTCATTATACCCACTTATATAAATACAATGAACAGAAAGTTTAAATTTGTGACTTAAAGTTGTGATAGTATTTCATGTGATACTTCTCTGTGATTTTTGTCAGATTTTGTTTCTGACATACATTCTCATGACATCTACGGTTGTTGTTGAATACCAGACTCAAACCAACTCTTGTTGATACTTTTTCACAAAGTGGTTACAACAATCGTAATGGTTGTTTCTCTTGTCAGAATGTACAGTGCATGTTGAGTAAGTGCTGTCCCGTTTAGTGACGACTCGATGGTCCAAGTAGAGTGAGTGAACATGGCAAAGGCTGTCAACAATGCTTACTGTTGTCTGCGTACAATGCACTGTGGGCGTGGTCATTCTCTCTCAAGCATTTCCGATATGGAACATATGAAAATATTCACTGTTGTATTCATTGCGTTAGGTGTGAGAAGCTGCCCTTCAAACGAGCCATGATGTATGGGTGAAAGGGGTGTTGGGAGGTTGACTACATCATTGTTATAAAACTAACCGGTAAGAAAGCGACTCATTGTTTTTCATTATGCTAGTACTTCAATATTTAGGAACATTTGTACAGTTATGAGCTGTCTATCTGTTCTTTTGATATTTCTTTTTGCTGTAATTAAAAATTCCAAATATTGAATTTATTAATGGTTCTGTTCAGCTGTAACTAGTATACTGCCAAATATGGCAAGACAATGTGACAGAGCTGTTTTACTTTCATTCAGTACTTTATAAACCACTTAACATACCAAACTATTCATACGGTTGCTCTACCTTAAATCACATATGGAATAAGCTTGAGTATTTACTGCTCTCCCCTTCTGGCCATTGAACACTGTCAGGTGAGAATTCTCGATTCAGGGAAAGGAAGTTGATTGTGTAATGAGGTAAGCTATTGTTCAGCAAGTCAGACTGGTGTCGTTGTAAAGCGTCTTCTGGGTCATCAAACTTCTTTGGCAAAACCACAAATTTGTCCTTTCAAAAAATCAATGGTAGTTGGATCTACACTATAATTTGTTTTTTAGTATTAAAAATTTATGTGAACCATTTTATTAAAGGGACAATCATTATAAATTTTCTAAATTTAGGAGACAAGTTTGTGTAGTGCCATGGTGCAGTGGCTAGGGCTTCGGACTCTCAACCGAGAGAACCCGGGTTCGAATCCTGTGCGGTGGTGTCAAACCTTGGGCAAGTTCGTTCACTATACGTTGCCCCAGTTCACTCAGCTGTATGAATGAGTACCTGGCTATAGACAGTGGTGGATATTTGTGTATGAATAATCTTCACGCATTAATTGCAGTGTGGCTGGATGCTTCCCAGAGAAGTCGAGATGGTGTTCGATTGAACAGGTCTGCCAGGGAGTAAAGTGTAAAGTGCTTTGAGCAGTCCTGAGGACTGGATACTACGCTGTATAAGAATGGACCATTGCTTCTTTTTTTCATACAAACAAATTTGTAATATTGTAATATCCAAGACACTCCCTGATCCAACAGGCTTCAAATTAATACATTATCAGAAACAGTTACTGTGGATTGTTAGAAACTACTCTGTTGTGTTTGGCCATGAAATTGAATTATCAACCTGTTCAGAACATCACAGACAGTAGAGGTGTTTGTTTTCTACCTAATTATCTCTATTTAATCTTTCTTACGTACCAAGATATTTTCTTCAGGCCACAAGAAAGTACCATATTCTTTCTATTAAGCGTACATGCCCTAATTAGCGTGCACCCCCTTTTTAACAGCATCCGACTCCGTGACAGTGATCTCAATGCCAAACTTTGACTGTTGAATCCATCAATCTGTTTGAATTTCTACCAATATGACACTTGATTCAAAGCTAGGTGATGAAACAACATTGAAAGGTCCACCTAAATTATCAGATTTTTACAGTGTTCTGGTATCCTGTTGCTTGTATGTGAGATGCATAAATCGCTTGCCAGTCACGTCTACTGGGATGACTGTACTCGGGAACTTCAGGAACCAAAGAAAATGTACGCTTATTAGAACACAAAATTGTACGCTTATTAGAACGTACCCTATTGTTGTAGTGATGACAATCCTCCGTTGTCTTAGTGGTGATCACTACCCACCCTGTTGTCATAGAGATGATCACCACCCTATTGTTGCAGTGATGACAACCCTCCATTGTCTTAGTGGTGATCACTACCCACCTTGTTGTCATAGAGATGATCACCACCCTATTGTTGCAGTGATGACAACCCTCCATTGTCTTAGTGGTGATCACTACCCACCTTGTTGTCATAGAGATGATCACCACCCTGTTGCTATAGTGATGATCACCACTCTGTTGCTATAGTGATGATCACCACCCTGTTGCTATAGTGATGATCACCACCCTGTTGCTATAGTGATGATCACCACTCTGTTGCTATAGTGATGATCAACACACTGTTGCTATAGTGACGATCAACCCCCCTGTTGCTATTGGAACCGTTACTCGTACATCATTGCTCTTATTTGGTATGCGGTCGTCAAGGTGATCCGCCATCTTGGCTATACACAACTGAATGCTGCTGCGATAATGTAGTCATTCTAGACACAGACTGACAGTGTAGTCATTCTAGACACAGACTGATAATGTAGTCATTCTAGACACAGACTGACAGTGTAGTCATTCTAAACACAGACTGATAATGTAATCATTCTAGACACAGACTGACAGTGTAGTAATTCTAGACACAGACTGACAGTGTAGTCATTCTAGACACAGACTGATAATGCAGTCATTCTAGACACAGACTGACAGTGTAGTAATTCTAGACACAGACTGATACTGTAGTAATTCTAGACACAGACTGACAGTGTAGTCATTCTAGACACAGACTGACAGTGTAGTCATTCTAGACACAGACTGATAATGTAGTCATTCTAGACACAGACTGACATTGTAGTCATTCTAGACACAGACTGATAATGTAGTCATTCTAGACACAGACTGACAGTGTAGTCATTCTAGACACAGACTGATAATGCAGTCATTCTAGACACAGACTGACAGTGTAGTCATTCTAGACACAGACTGATAATGCAGTCATTCTAGACACAGACTGACAGTGTAGTCATTCTAGACACAGACTGATAGTGTAGTCATTCTAGACACAGACTGATAGTGTAGTCATTCTAGACACAGACTGACAGTGTAGTCATTCTAGACACAGACTGTTAATGTAGTCATTCTAGACACAGACTGACAGTGTAGTCATTCTAGACACAGACTGATAATGTAGTCATTCTAGACACAGACTGACAGTGTAGTCATTCTAGACACATACTGATAATGTAGTCATTCTAGACACAGACTGACAGTGTAGTCATTCTAGACACAGACTGACAGTGTAGTCATTCTAGACACAGACTGATAATGTAGTCATTCTAGACACAGACTGACAGTGTAGTCATTCTAGACACAGACTGATAATGTAGTCATTCTAGACACAGACTGACAGTGTAGTCATTCTAGACACAGACTGATAATGTAGTCATTCTAGACACAGACTGACAGTGTAGTCATTCTAGACACAGACATGACAGTGTGTAGTCATTCTAGACACAGACTGACAGTGTAGTCATTCTAGACACAGACTGATAATGTAGTCATTCTAGACACAGACTGACAGTGTAGTCATTCTAGACACAGACTGACAGTGTGTAGACACAGACTGATAATGTAGTCATTCTAGACACAGACTGACAGTGTAGTCATTCTAGACACAGACTGATAATGTAGTCATTCTAGACACAGACTGACATTGTAGTCATTCTAGACACAGACTGATAATGTAGTCATTCTAGACACAGACTGACAGTGTAGTAATTCTAGACACAGACTGACTGTGTAGTCATTCTAAACACAGACTGACAGTGTAGTAATTCTAGACACAGACTGACAGTGTAGTCATTCTAAACACAGACTGATAATGTAATCATTCTAGACACAGACTGACAGTGTAGTAATTCTAGACACAGACTGACAGTGTAGTCATTCTAGACACAGACTGATAATGCAGTCATTCTAGACACAGACTGACAGTGTAGTCTTCTAGACACAGACTGACAGTGTAGTCATTCTATGAGTAATCATTCTAGACACAGACTGACAGTGTAGTCATTCTAGACACAGACTGACAGTGTAGTCATTCTAGACACAGACTGATAATGTAGTCATTCTAGACACAGACTGACAGTGTAGTCATTCTAGACACAGACTGATAATGTAGTCATTCTAGACACAGACTGACAGTGTAGTCATTCTAGACACAGACTGACAGTGTAGTCATTCTAGACACAGACTGATAATGTAGTCATTCTAGACACAGACTGACATTGTAGTCATTCTAGACACAGACTGATAATGTAGTCATTCTAGACACAGACTGACAGTGTAGTCATTCTAGACACAGACTGACAGTGTAGTCATTCTAAACACAGACTGATGAAATGTAGTCATTCTAGACACAGACTGACATTGTAGTCATTCCGGAGCCACAGACTGATAATGTGATCATTCTAGACACAGACTGACAGGTGTAGTCATTCTAGACACCAGACTGACAGTGTAGTCATTCTAGACACAGACTATTTAATGTAGTCATTCTAGACACAGACTGCAGTGCTTAGTCATTCTAGACACAGACCCCAGGCAATGTAGTCATTCTAGACACAGACTGACAGTGTAGTCATTCTAGACACATACTGATAATGTAGTCATTCTAGACACAGACTGACAGTGTAGTCATTCTAGACACAGACTGACAGTGTAGTCATTCTAGACACAGACTGATAATGTAGTCATTCTAGACACAGACTGACATTGTAGTCATTCTAGACACAGACTGATAATGTAGTCATTCTAGACACAGACTGACAGTGTAGTCATTCTAGACACAGACTGACAGTGTAGTCATTCTAAACACAGACTGATAATGTAATCATTCTAGACACAGACTGACAGTGTAGTAATTCTAGACACAGACTGACAGTGTAGTCATTCTAGACACATACTGATAATGCAGTCATTCTAGACACAGACTGACAGTGTAGTAATTCTAGACACAGACTGATACTGTAGTAATTCTAGACACAGACTGACAGTGTAGTCATTCTAGACACAGACTGACAGTGTAGTCATTCTAGACACAGACTGATAATGTAGTCATTCTAGACACAGACTGACATTGTAGTCATTCTAGACACAGACTGATAATGTAGTCATTCTAGACACAGACTGACAGTGTAGTCATTCTAGACACAGACTGATAATGCAGTCATTCTAGACACAGACTGACAGTGTAGTCATTCTAGATACAGACTGATAATGCAGTCATTCTAGACACAGACTGACAGTGTAGTCATTCTATACACAGACTGATAGTGTAGTCATTCTAGACACAGACTGACAGTGTAGTCATTCTAGACACAGACTGACAGTGTAGTCATTCTAGACACAGACTGTTAATGTAGTCATTCTAGACACAGACTGACAGTGTAGTCATTCTAGACACAGACTGATAATGTAGTCATTCTAGACACAGACTGACAGTGTAGTCATTCTAGACACAGACTGATAATGCAGTCATCCTAGACACAGACTGACAGTGTAGTCATTCTAGATACAGACTGATAATGCAGTCATTCTAGACACAGACTGACAGTGTAGTCATTCTATACACAGACTGATAGTGTAGTCATTCTAGACACAGACTGACAGTGTAGTCATTCTAGACACAGACTGTTAATGTAGTCATTCTAGACACAGACTGACAGTGTAGTCATTCTAGACACAGACTGATAATGTAGTCATTCTAGACATAGACTGACAGTGTAGTCATTCTAGACACAGACTGATAATGCAGTCATTCTAGACACAGACTGACAGTGTAGTCATTCTAGATACAGACTGATAATGCAGTCATTCTAGACACAGACTGACAGTGTAGTCATTCTAGACACAGACTGATAGTGTAGTCATTCTAGACACAGACTGATAGTGTAGTCATTCTAGACACAGACTGACAGTGTAGTCATTCTAGACACAGACTGTTAATGTAGTCATTCTAGACACAGACTGACAGTGTAGTCATTCTAGACACAGACTGATAATGTAGTCATTCTAGACACAGACTGACAGTGTAGTCATTCTAGACACATACTGATAATGTAGTCATTCTAGACACAGACTGACAGTGTAGTCATTCTAGACACAGACTGACAGTGTAGTCATTCTAGACACAGACTGATAATGTAGTCATTCTAGACACAGACTGACATTGTAGTCATTCTAGACACAGACTGATAATGTAGTCATTCTAGACACAGACTGACAGTGTAGTCATTCTAGACACAGACTGACAGTGTAGTCATTCTAGACACAGACTGTTAATGTAGTCATTCTAGACACAGACTGACAGTGTAGTCATTCTAGACACAGACTGATAATGTAGTCATTCTAGACACAGACTGACAGTGTAGTCATTCTAGACACATACTGATAATGTAGTCATTCTAGACACAGACTGACAGTGTAGTCATTCTAGACACAGACTGACAGTGTAGTCATTCTAGACACAGACTGATAATGTAGTCATTCTAGACACAGACTGACATTGTAGTCATTCTAGACACAGACTGATAATGTAGTCATTCTAGACACAGACTGACAGTGTAGTCATTCTAGACACAGACTGACAGTGTAGTCATTCTAAACACAGACTGATAATGTAATCATTCTAGACACAGACTGACAGTGTAGTAATTCTAGACACAGACTGACAGTGTAGTCATTCTAGACACAGACTGATAATGCAGTCATTCTAGACACAGACTGACAGTGTAGTAATTCTAGACACAGACTGATACTGTAGTAATTCTAGACACAGACTGACAGTGTAGTCATTCTAGACACAGACTGACAGTGTAGTCATTCTAGACACAGACTGATAATGTAGTCATTCTAGACACAGACTGACATTGTAGTCATTCTAGACACAGACTGATAATGTAGTCATTCTAGACACAGACTGACAGTGTAGTCATTCTAGACACAGACTGATAATGCAGTCATTCTAGACACAGACTGACAGTGTAGTCATTCTAGATACAGACTGATAATGCAGTCATTCTAGACACAGACTGACAGTGTAGTCATTCTATACACAGACTGATAGTGTAGTCATTCTAGACACAGACTGACAGTGTAGTCATTCTAGACACAGACTGTTAATGTAGTCATTCTAGACACAGACTGACAGTGTAGTCATTCTAGACACAGACTGATAATGTAGTCATTCTAGACACAGACTGACAGTGTAGTCATTCTAGACACATACTGATAATGTAGTCATTCTAGACACAGACTGACAGTGTAGTCATTCTAGACACAGACTGATAATGTAATCATTCTAGACACAGACTGACAGTGTAGTCATTCTAGACACATACTGATAATGTAGTCATTCTAGACACAGACTGACAGTGTAGTCATTCTAGACACAGACTGATAATGTAGTCATTCTAGACACAGACTGACAGTGTAGTCATTCTAGACACATACTGATAATGTAGTCATTCTAGACACAGACTGACAGTGTAGTCATTCTAGACACAGACTGATAATGTAATCATTCTAGACACAGACTGACAGTGTAATCATTCTAGACACAGACTGACAGTGTAGTCATTCTAGACACAGACTGACAGTGTAGTCATGTTAGAGTGAGGTATATGTGCTAGACAGTAGACACAGACTGACAGTGCAGTCATGCTAGAGTGAGGTATATGTGCTAGACAGTAGACACAGACTGACAGTGCAGTCATGCTAGAGTGAGGTATATGTGCTAGACAGTAGACACAGACAGACAGTGCAGTCATGCTAGAGTGAGGTATATGTGCTAGACAGTAGACACAGACTGACAGTGCAGTCATTCTGTCGTTCTAAGTCACGATTAGCTCGCATTGAGTATGCTATTTCCCGTCTAGTAAACAAACACTGAATATTTGATGGCAAACAGCTGTAGTAAGCTTAAATAATGATGTTTTCAGTTCTATGATATCTGGAAATTTTAGAACATGTAATTGTTGGAAAAGTGAGTTTGTATGATCCAACCGTCTTGCACCAAATATAATGCAGTTTACTCTTTTTTGTAATAAGAAAATACAGTTAGTATTTGTTGGGTACGTGTTTCCCCATATCTCTGCACAGTAATTTAAATATGGCAAAAAGAGAGAACTGTGTAGAATACGTCTACTATTTCTATCAAGTAGATGACTGCATCTATGCATTATAGCAGTACTTTTTGAAAACTTTGATTGTACGTATTTTATATGAGCTTTCCAATTTAGTAGATCAACAATAAACACACCCAAAAACTTGGTGACCCTTACTCTTTCAATATTAACATTTTGTATTTTTATATTAACTTCTTTTGTTTAGCATACGATTTCCAAATAACATATAATTGGTTTTATGTTCAGAGTTAATTTATTTACTGCAAACCATGTATACATTTGGTCCAGTATATTACATACAGTTTCGTTTAGTTTATTGATGTTACTATTTGCATAAAAGATATTAGTATCGTCTGCAAAGAGAATGTACTTTACTAGATTAGATATGTTACACATATCATTAACGTATAGAATGAATAGTTTGGGGCCCAGGATCGAATCCTGTGGAACACCACATGAAATATTGCGCACAGCAGAATTACATTTGTCAATGGACACAAATTGTTTTTTGTTTTCTAGGTAACTATTTAACCAGTTAAATGCCCCACCACGGATACCAAGAAATTCCATTTTTTTACATAACAGTTTGTGATTGACAGTGTCAAATGCCTTTTTTTAAATCGATAAAAACACCAATAGCATATTTTTTGGCATCCAATGATTGGATTATTGCATCAACAAGATCTATTAGTGCGTGACATGTTGACATATTTTTTTGAAATCCATATTGGCTTGGATTTATTAGTTTGTGTTTGGTAATAAAGCTATCTAGACGAGAACTGAACAATTTTTCTAATATTTTTGAGAATTGTGGTAATAGTGAAATAGGCCTATAATTAGTGCACATATACTTATCCTCAGACTCAGAAGAGTGGGATAACCTTTGCTATTTTCATTTTCTCCGGGAATACTCCAGTGGTGAAAGATATATTACAAATATAAGTGATAGGTTTGGCAATGGAGTTAATAACTTCTTTGACCAAATGCATACTTATGTCTTCACAATCTGTGGATGTTTTACTTTCCCATTTGTTCACAGCTCGGATAACTTCCTCTTCATTAACTGGAGTTAGAAATAAATTGTTATTATTTCTGTTTTCTAGGTAGTCATAAATAAAAACATTTGTTGGTGCCGTTATATCCTTTGACACCTCCGGACCGATATTAGTAAAATAATTGTTAAACATGTTTGCTATATCTTCCTTATTACTAATGGTTACGCCATTATTAACAAACTGATCTGGGTAGTGATTTCCTAAGCGAGGTGTTCCCATTACAGTTTTAAGTACTTTCCAGGTGCCAGTAATGTCATTTTTCTTCTGTGCGAGTAAACTGCTATAATACTGTTTCTTAGTGGATCTGAGAATACCTGTTAATTTATTTTTATATGATTTATATCTAGTTTCCGAGATAATTGATCTGGATGATAGAAATGCTTTATACAAATGATTTTTTTTTATACATGCATTTCTGAGTCCTTTAGTAAACCACGGTTTTTTAAAACTAATTGTTAATACTTTAGGTCGTACAGTTGACACAGGACAATGTTTGTTGTACATTTGTGTAAAATCATGAAGAAAGTTGTCATATGCTATATTTGCATTTTCACTACCGATAACAGTATGCCAAGAAATTTGCACACTTCAATGCATTGATGTTTTCTTCGCTAAGATGACAAATACACTTCTTAGAATGTTCGTTCACATTACGTTTTACAGTACAATGGCACAGAGCAAATACAGGAAGATGATCACTGATATCATTTACTAATAGACCACTCTCAATCTTGCACTCAAGTTCAGAAGTAAAAATGTTGTCTATAAGGGTTGCAGAGGTAGTATGAATGAAGACAGTCAAATAGGAAGATGGAATGAGTGTAGGAATGAAGACAGTCAAGTAGGAAGGTGGAGTGAATGTAGGAATGAAGACAGTCATGTAGGAAGATGGAGTGAGTGTAGGAATGAAGACAGTCAAGTAGGAAGGTGGAGTGAATGTAGGAATGAAGACAGTCATGTAGGAAGATGGAGTGAGTGTAGGAATGAAGACAGTCAAGTAGGAAGGTGGAGTGAATGTAGGAATGAAGACAGTCATGTAGGAAGATGGAGTGAGTGTAGGAATGAAGACAGTCAAGTAGGAAGGTGGAGTGAATGTAGGAATGAAGACAGTCATGTAGGAAGATGGAGTGAGTGTAGGAATGAAGACAGTCAAGTAGGAAGATGGAGTGAGTGTAGGAATGAAGACAGTCTTGCAGGTAGGTGGAGTGAGCATAGGGCTTAATAGGTGATATTAAGATTTGTATTAATTTAGAATATGATACTTTTTTAAAGCTGTATATTCTTAATGTACCATAAATTAGTATTTTAACCAATGTTAAAATGAGTAAATTAAAAACACTGTAAGATGATTTAAACCTTTGGAGCATACGTGATCATAAAGGTATAAAATAGAACTACAAGAAAAGAGTCAATAGAAGACTATTACAATAAACACATGCAGGTGTACAGGTGCCCTGCCACTTCACATAAATGCAACTTTGTCTTAGCTCACCCAGCAGCAGTTGTCTTATCAATTTTTAGCCAAACACATTTTGTTCATATTCAGATGTCTGCATCAAAACTACATGCACCACATGCACCGCATGCATGCATGATTACAAAAGGTCGTAAACCACGTAATGGAGTAAATTATTGTTGTCAATTGTATTGGACATGACACACAGATTTGCATAGCTCTGGCCTTATGCTCGATGTGCAGCCATGTGGAACGTGAAGGCAGTGCTGGCTAACAGAATGTGTGGCTGTGGGGACTGTGTGGCAGTGCTGGCTGGAGGTGACAGTCTTGTCAGAAACACTGCCTCTTGGACTACTCAAATTGTACTGTAGGCCTACACTATCCACTGGTGAGTACAGCCCTATAGTGGCAAGAGGGCAGGCAACCACACATACTGCAATGTTAGCAGGTTTGCTGGGGCACTGTTGAGGAGGTAACAGGTTGTATGGGTTGGTTATGTCTTCTATATATAGGTACAGTTGACCTGGAAAGAGGTGCTTGCTACTGGTTAGTTTGGCAGCTTGACACTCGTGTCACAGGTAAGCTGTGTTCATGTTGTATGTGCCACACAAACAACATTCTAGGCCCACCTTACTACTTTGTGTACTTGGAGATGTCTTTGTTTTAAACTAACTGCCATGTCCTCCAGTTATATCACACCATTGTGTCCTTTCAGTGTAGTTAGTCTATAGGTGTTGAAGGTAAAAAGAGGCTTCTTTTAGACTCAAGCGCTCATACCTACAGGTGTCTAATGAGTTACAGGGAGTACTGGTTCACAGCAGTATTCCTTCTGTTACTGTAGTTGGGAAGGTATTATGCATGTAGTCATTTCAGAATATGTACAAGAGAATGGCTACTTTAGTGAAGTCGGTTGGTGTGTTGTCCATAAACATCTAGTAGTAACTAGTATGGTTATTGGACAAGTCCAAGATTATATATATCATCTATGTTGTTTTTGCATTGATATAATATGCAGTCTTCTGACTGTTCTTCTTGGAGGATTATTAATTCACCCAGCTATGGTTTGTCAGACAGTACTCTGTAGGTATATGACTGGGCTGTCAATCCAGAGGACCAATGTCTAGGCAGGAGGCAGGTGCCAGTGTTTTGATGGTGGAACGACATATTTTATATATAAGTTGGGTATTTATTAAGATTCTGTGTAGTTGTAACATTGTCAATTTGAGTGAATGTGACAAATGTATTCATCCTTGTCAGATACAGAAATAGAATTTGGGACGTAAAAGAACCACTGAGGACGACAAGCACCCTGGCAGTGACCACCCTCAATGCCAACAGAAAGGTCGGCTTGGCGATAATGTTCTGAAAAAGGCTGACTAGTTGAATGAGACCTCATAAGATCATAACATTGTAACCATAATAATACAGACTAGTTAGTTAATAGAACGTTGCCGAGTGCTGGAAACAACTAGAACTAGAACTAGAATTTTACAGATTTTACTTATCGCACACATAATTAATGGCATAGGTTTTCTGGATGCCATGGTCATTGTAAAACATCTCTTTGGGTTGAATATTGTGAGCCGTATATCTTGCCATTTTACAAGTTTGCTTACGTAATTTCAAGTATAGCATCATAGTATCTATGTTTACACACAAAGAGAGGTTGTCAGGCAGGTCGTTAGTATAAAACATGAAAAATGTGGTCTTAGGACAATTAATGGAACAAACATACCATATGCTAGTTGTATACAAATGACAGTTAGATTGTCAAATGTCAATTGGGCTCAGCACAAACCCCATCAGAAGAATCTAGCTTTTCTCACTCACTGCCATCTTACCCCCTCTGACCAGTCATGGTAACCCCTTTTGCTTGTCATTGCCATCCTGCCCTCTCTCACATGTCATTGACACCCTTCCCCTTCCCACATGTCATTGTCACCCATCCTTTGTCGCCTGTCATTGTCACCCGTTGTCATTGCCATTGTCATCCTACTCACCTGTCATTGTCACCCTTCCCCTTCTCACCTGTTATTGTCACCCTTCGCCTTCTTGTCTGTCATTGTCACCATTCCCCATCTCACCTGTCATAGGCACCATTCTCCTTCTCACATGTCATTGTCACATGTCCCCTTCTAACCTGTCATTGTCACCCTTCCCCTTCTCACCTGTTATTGCCACCCTTTGCCTTCTTGTCTGTCATTGTCACCATTCCCCTTCTCACCTGTCATATGCACCATTCTCCTTCTCACATGTCATTGTCACCTGTCCCCTTCTCACCTGTCATTGTCACCCATCCCCTTCTCACATGTCAATGTCACCTGTCCCCTTCTCACCTGTCATTGTCACCCTTCCCCTTCATGCCTGTTATTGTCACCCATCCTGTTCTCACCTGTTATTGTCACCCATCCCCATCTTACCTGTCATTGTCATCCTTCCTCTTCTCACCGGTTGTAGGCACCCTTCCCCTTCTCACCTGTCATTGTCACCCTTCCTCTTCTCACCTGTCATTGTCACCCTTCCCCTTCTTACCTGTCATTGTCACCCTTCCTCTTCTTACCTGTCATTGTCAACCTTCCCCTTCTCACCTGTCCTTGTCATCCTTCTTACCTGTCATTGACACCCTTCTTCTTCTCACCTGTCATTGTCACCCCTCCCCTTATCACCTGTCACTGTCACCCTTCCCCCTCTCATCTGTCTTTGTTAACCACCCCTTTCTCACCTGTTATTGTCACCCTTCCCCTTCATGCATGTCATTGTCACCATTCCCCTTCTCACCTGTCATTGTCACCCTTCCCCCTCTCACCTATCATTGTCACCCATCCCCTTCTCACCTGTCATTGTCACCCTTCTCCTTCTCACCTGTTGTTGTCACCCTTCTCCTTCTCACCTGTTGTTGTCACCCTTCCCCTTCATGCCTGTTGTTGTCACCCATTCCCTTCTCACCTGTTGTTGTCACCCTTCCCCTTCATGCCTGTTATTGTCACCCATTCCCTTCTCGCCTGTCATTGTCACCCTTCCCCATCTCACTTGTTATTGTCACCATTCCCCTTCTCACTTGTCTGTCACCCTTCCCCTTCTCACTTGTCTGTCACCCTTCCCCTTCTCACCTGTCATTGTCACCCTACCCCCTCACCTAATATTGCCTACTTGCCCCCCTCACCTGTCATTGTCACCCTACCCCCTGTGCTGTGAGCCCATGCTGCACTGCCTGCCCGCCAGCTAACACCCTGCTGACATTCCAAGCCAAACACAGCCCAGAGTGAGTGTTTCATTTGCTCTCACATTACTGAAGTAGCCTCTTACAATCTTCATTGTATATCTCTGATTCATGGGCTTACTCAAGGCATGGTACACATTTCTCACCATACCATATATGGCTCTAAACACCCATTATTGTGTTTACTATTTTGCAGTGTGTGTCTGTATGACATTTCTATATCTGTGCCACATCTGCCCCAGGAAAGGAAACATAATTTTTAATACTTATTATTCTATCTTTGGTGGCCAGAGCCTGTTATTGATTAAATTTAAACTTCAGGGATATTCACTGCTCATTAGGGAAATTGTACTCTCATTCATCATAAACCAACATTTTGTTTTTGTTCTTTCCCCATTGGTGCTTCAAACATTTGTGAACTTTGCGTGGTGAGCACATTGCTGCTAAAACTACTAAAGCAGGCTTGTTCAGATGTCTGCCTAATGTCAAATGAATGTATTTGTCAAGGTGGTCATATTGTACTATCTAAACTATCATTCAGTTATGAAAAATAGCAATTGAAACACTGAAATAAAAAACATAAGTGAGACTTTTGATGAAGTGGATTTAAATTTAGCATTAGTCACAGCACTCATGCTGGATAGATTAATTGGCGGTTAAAATTATAAACTTTCCTAGTCGCACATTTAAATGTAAATAATGTTTTACTGATTTACTCAGGACTACTAAATGGTGACTAATGTAGTTGTTGTCCTATGTATGCTTCTGTCTATTAATTCATGTTCACTTCTCTGTCTGTGTTAACCTCCTCTCACATCAACTACCTGTACTCAGAAATCTAAACACTGCACGAGTTCCTGCGTGAAGACAGATCCAGGGGAAATGTTTGCCAGTAATTCCCAGAGCACATAACGTTGAGGAAAGTCTGTTGTCTTCTAAATAGTTTTCAGAACACAGAACTGCTACAAAATCTTGTATCTTTGTCTACACTATTCAAGACACTCCCAGAAAGACACATATTACAAATCTGGTGTGTAGACTGTGGTAGTATGTCTGACCTTTCATGACATGACCTGTTGTGTGTACACCTGGTAGTATGTCTGACCTTTCATGACATGACCTGTTGTGTGTACACCTGATAGTATGTCTGACCATTCATGACATGACCTGTTGTGTGTACACGTGGTAGTATGTCTGACCTCTCATGACACAACCTGTTGTGTGTACACCTGGTAGTATGTTTGACCTTTCATGACAACCTGTTGTGTGTACACCTGGTAGTATGTCTGACCTCTCATGACACAACCTGTTGTGTGTACACCTGGTCGTATGTCTGACCTCTCATGACACGACCTGTTGTTTGTACACCTGGTAGTATGTCTAACCTCTCATGACACGATCTGTTGTGTGTACACCTGGTAGTATGTCTGACCTCTCATGACACGACCTGTTGTGTGTACACCTGGTAGTATGTCTGACCTTTCATGACACGACCTGTTGTGTGTACACCTGGTAGTATGTCTGACCTTTCATGACACGACCTGTTGTGTGTACACCTGGTAGTATGTCTAACCTCTCATGACACAACCTGTTGTGTGTACACCTGGTAGTATGTCTGACCTTTCATGACACGACTTGTTGTGTGTACACCTGGTAGTATGTCTGACCTTTCATGACACGACTTGTTGTGTGTACACCTGGTAGTATGTCTGACCTCTCATGATACGACTTGTTGTGTGTACACCTGGTAGTATGTCTGACCTCTCATGACACGACCTGTTGTGTGTACACCTGGTAGTATGTCTGACCTCTCATGATACGACTTGTTGTGTGTACACCTGGTAGTATGTCTGACCTCTCATGACACGACCTGTTGTGTGTACACCTGGTAGTATGTCTGACCTCTCATGACACAACCTGTTGTGTGTACACCTGGTAGTATGTCTGACTTAATGCCTTAATAGTATTGCATGTTTACTAGCCATTTATTAAGAATTCCCTGAGTGTCCCTTCTGCTTAAACGTGCCTGTAACATTTGTTGTTCATCTTGTGTTGATTTCCCTGAAGCCAGTGAGAAAGCTGACATAGTTCTATGAGAAAGGAATGATAGAATCGTGTGTTGGGCGGTGAATATGTCAACTGAGCTGTGTTAGTGCCGTGTACTACTGCCCTGTGAAAAGAATGGTTTCTTCAACATGGGTGACATATTGTTGAACTGGACCAGCATTCCTTGGAGATTGTCCTATTGCCCCATCTAGTGCTGGTTATAGTTGGCTTGCAGATCAGACCTGCGTGCTAACATATATTCAAGAAATGAAATAGTTTTCCTCGTGAAATGAACACTACAGTTATGGATAAGACAGGACTAGAAACACGCATGGATGGTACCACCCACTGGGTAATGGCCGTCATTATGCCATCAAAGTGAAATAGTTTTGTAGGGATACCTGTAAATTGTGGGCGGATGTCAAACACAAACCAATGTAGGCACAGGTTATTGTTATGTACCAATTTCATGAGCACGTTTTATAATCACTTATGCCACCTAAACACGACAGCTGATTCATCATCACCACTGTCACCTCATCCCATCAAGCCTACCATGAAATAATTGATTTGCGTACAAAAAGGACTAGTTTTTATCTTGCCATTTGAAAGCCTCATTCTTACGTCATGCCGGATGTAGATTAATGCGTTTTGTGACAGATTTTATATTGCGCATTCTAAAGACAGACACTGGCTCGGTGGGGCTATATTGATCTCTTAACAGTTGCATTGTATCACTGGCAGGCAGCATTCAAGCAAAGACATGTCAGCTTTGATGGCACACCCAGTCTTGACTAGTTGTTTGACAGACAAAGTAAACAATTTTGCTGCTAGAAACAGAGTGTGTGTTATTAGTTAATTTTATAGTTTTTCACAGTTTTATTTGTTACTGTATTATATCATGTGGCAGATGTGATTCCCTCAAAGGAAGGTTCCAACCTAGATTTTCTTTAATTTTGTTTATGACTTTCTTATTACCAGTTCATTTTCTCTTGCATATTCTTCCAGTTTTCCTTCTGATGGATGGACATTTTTTATTTAAATATTCGCTTTAATAAAAAAGAAATGTTTCTCACAAAGGATCTATCCACAAAGAAATGTTTAGACATAGTTTAGATATAAGCAGTGAATGTCAGTGTATTATGATGAAGATAAGGTAGGGAGCAACATGTCTCTCTGCTCTCTTTGATAACTTCATTACGAGACCCTGAAAGTGTTCTGATAACCAGGTCATGTTAGTGGCAAATCATGTTACATATATATCATGCCTTCTGCTGAGATTCACAAGGACTTTTAATTAAACAAGTCATGTCACATGTTTTTATGCTTTTCTTTTAAGTGCCTTTTATTCTTGTATTGACATGGTTGTCTCGTTTGTCTTCACAACACTCAATGTAATTATATAGTTACCTTTGTTATTTAAATATTTCATAAAATATTGGCACAGAATCGTACTTCTCTCATTCTGAGTAAAAAATGAATTACTAATGATATCAAGTGTTATATTATTTTAGACATTCCTGTCTTTATTGCTGGTTTGCATTAGCAATTCTAAAAAACCCTTTGAGATAGTTATGAAAGATCGTTGTGCATTGTTTTACAGGTAGAAGACAGGTGTGGAATGAAGTATGCATCAGTTAATGCTTTCATCTTACATGTTGCCCCTGTGAGGGCCTTTGAAGTGTTGTCATCAGAAGTGTTAATTATTGTCTAGCCCAGTATTTTTATAGAATACAAATGACTCAATGCAAATTTATTTTCTACCATTCTAAATCTTTGTATTCATATTGTACCTTTGTACTGAATAAGGCAGTAAGGAGATATCTTCAAACGGCAAGTGTACCAGACCATTCATCATGGTAGGCACACACGCACACATGTGTGCACATGCGTACACACACACACTTTTCACTCTGTGAAAATATTCCGTTTAACAAAGCGCACTCCAGTTAGATGATATTTTAATGTTTCGTATTTCTCGGTGATGGGTTTCTCTGTCTTGGAAATCATATAAATATGATGTTGTCTTTTAATATCATTGGAAGTTATTACAATTAACATTGTTTTCCTGCTTTGTATAACAATCTATATATCAGCATAGTACCTGTATGTGCAAAACTTTGAGATAATCTAATTCCCATTTAACTATTTCGTTTGTTGCTTTCACTTCCCTTTGTACTCAGTGCAGCTTCAAAACAGTCCACAGCATGTAACGCTGATAAAATAATGGTACTTTTTATGGCACTAAAACTCCCCAGGTCTGGCTTCGTAAACAACTAATACATTCCCAGTTATTTTGTCCAATCAATAAACTGTAAGAAAAGCTGCTTTTTCTTAATTCCCTTTTGATGAAGTGGAGTTATCATGGTCCAGCCAGTAGGCCTGCAGTGCCGTCATCAAGGAGGCTAGATTGTGTCATTTAGTTGATGCATCACTTGATGAAAAACTGTAGTTTGTGGCAGTGTATCGTTACCCTCGAGTTACCATTTGACAGCTCCGTGACAGTCTTAATCTCATCTCATAGGCTGTGCAGCTTCAGAAGGATTTATAAACTTTATGTATCTATGGCAAATCTGCGAGTCATTTTCTGAAAGCTTTTTCAGTGAAGATTTATTACTACAAAAAGCAGATTTAAAAGGATGACAACATCCTTGTATGGGTTGTTTTGTTAAACATAGTTTCTAGAAATAAAAAAGTTATTATTTTTTGGAACTATATGAATTATGAAAAACAAGTCCAGCGATATTAAAAAACACTAGTTCTGAATTCCTGGACGGGAAAATCTGTAATATGGCATCAATTGATGGGATGTGTAGAGATGAGGTGATACATGTGAACCAAATGTTGAGAGTTGTTTCAAATGATAGGGTGTATCAACTGTGTCATTCGCCTAAATATAGGCATTTTATAAAAACAACAATGAAAAAAAATTTGTTTTGTCTAAAATCTGTGTATGTGTGCGTGCGTGCGTGCGTGTGCATACATGTGTGTATATGTATGTGTGTAATACACTGTGTATATGTATGTGTGTAATACACTGTGTATATGTGTACACTGTTTATATGTGTTTGCATGCATATATGTTTATCTACATGCATGCGTGTGCTTGCCTGAAGTGTAAGGCTGCACGCGTTACATAACTGACATTACCGTGCTAAATCAAGTCCTTCTCCCAAATTAGTCACCTTGATCATCTTATGTGGAACTTAAAGGTGCTATTAAGGGAGCTGCAATCTAATGGATTCACTGATGAGTCTGGCCAGTTGACCTCTGCACAAGACCTTCTGTGATATAACTTGCACAATTATGAAATGATATCTGCTCCACTGAGCAATTCCTTGCCATAGCCTAGGGACCCTGCCTGCCCACACCAGTGTCAAGAACTCAATTCTGGTGGGAGCTGCAAAAATTCAATGAACTTGTAGATGAAATTGCCTAAAGGTTTGCCGATTACTGGATTAGATAGACGGGAATCGTGTGGAAAGCTTGCCTATTTAATCAGCTTTCCTAGTAGCGCATTGTAATTCTAATGGCTTCTCTTGCTGGAAACAGTCTATTGTTATGCTTGTGATGTGAGCTGCCTGCAGGGAATGGATGTGAATTTACGAGGATGTCCTGACAAGGTATGGTCAAGTAGCAAATGGTAATCTTAGTTTGTTTCTTCTTTTGTGTCATTACATTATATATCACTTTTATTCAGTGGGCTCGCATGAATGCGTGTGTGTGGATGTGTGAATGTGTTTATATGAGCATGTGTGTATGTGTGTGTGTGTGTGTGTGTGTGTGTGTGTGTGTGTGTGTGTGTGTGTGTGTGTGTGTGTGTGTGTGTGTGTGTGTGTGTGTGTGTGGGTGTGTGTGTGTGTGCGTGCATGTGGGGAGGTGTGTGTGTGTGTTTGTTTGTGGGTGTGTGTGTATGTGCATGTGTGGGGACGTGTGTGTGTGTGTGTGTGTGTGTGTGTGTGTGTGTGTGTGTGTGTGTGTGTGTGTGTGTGTGTGTGTGTGTGTGTGTGTGTGTGTGTGTGTGTGTTTGTTTGTGGGTTTGTGTGGTGTGTGTATGCGCGTGCGTGGGGATGTGTGTGCACATGAAGTGCACATATGTGTGTATGGATGGATCTGTGCATGTACGCATGCGTGCATGCATGTTGTTGTTGTTGTTGTGTGTGTGTGTGTGTGTGTGTGTGTGTGTGTGTGTGTGTGTGTGTGTGTGTGCATTCATGCATGTGTGTGTGTGTGTTTGATGCAGTGCTATACAACTGTAGTGTTATCCTGGGTTTGGATAAATGCGTGGTTGTTGTTGTAAGCATAGTCCAATGCCTGACTTCTTCAGTGCATTGGCAGTGTTGTGCACATTGGATCATGCTAACTGTTGTACACATTTCATCAGGTTAGTAAAGCCAAGTTAATTTTGTTTACATGACAATGTTGTGCTTTCTTTCAGTGTTTGTGTCCAATCTTTGGTTTTACATCAACTACATACATGTCATTATGTTGTTGATGTCAATTAGTGGACACAGGTGAACTATGCACATGCTCTAAACCAGCACTTGGTGTCTCCCCACATTGGGGTCGTCTTTTATTGGTGATTTCAACTGTTATGATGAATGCTATGTATAGTCAATCAATAACTAGCATGTAAATTCCTTTTTCCACTGAGCACATTCTGTTTCAACTACAATGTATAGCTTCAGTGATAGTCTACATTTTACACATACACAGCATTTAAGACGGGGTAGAGATAGTACAAACAACAGCTGCCCAGGCAACAGTGATTCAACTACAAGATCTGTGTTTTAATACAAAAATTTTAATGACATCTTTATGCTTTTTAAATAAAATATAATTTCATTACTACTACCCACATCCACACACAATTATTTGATTTAATAACTTGCTAATGGGGAAACTAGATTAGTAGTTACAAAGACTTCAGTTGATTAGCAACTAGAATGACGATGTCTGTCCACGTCATGCTCATTAGACTTAGTGGACATTACTGGCAACGCAATTGTTCAGTAAATTATTTTATTATGCAGATACAATTTTTAGAGGACAAAGTTCTTCTGCTTCAAAGTTTACAATTCCAGTGTTGGTTTCATTTTCTGGAGAAGTTCTTCCGTTGGCAGTAGTCTGTCATTGTTATTGCCACTGCGAGGTAACACTCATTAAGATACTCCTAATAAAAGAGTCATCTGGTAGTCCTTGACCTAAACTTGTTCACTGATCAAGCATTGGCCTACATCTATACAGATAATTTTGCTAAATTGACCTTATATGAAACATAGTCAAGAATTTTGACTCATGGATTCATACATTTTGTAACATAATATGTAATTTTTACCACAACTACTGTCTTCATATTGTGATGTGAACTTACTGCTATGTGATCATAAAATCTGGTGTTTTAATGTGATGTTCTTGTCTTGGACATTTATTTATGGGAAACGTGTATGTAAACAAAATGACCAACACAGGCAGTTTATGCACACATTGTCTTGATACACTGTGAATATTTCTCTAACAATTGGTTATTTTAAAGCTTTGATTTACAAGCTGCTAGATTGTTTTCTATGGCTGCAAATTATATTAATAAGCTAAGCAGGAATAATCCCTATTCACAGCCCTCTCACAAAAGGATTGATTTGAAAGATGATGAAGAATGAGAGTATTCTTGTGAAGGTGTCAGTTCAGTCATGATTCTCACATTCTGCATGTAGCATACTAAGCATCATGGGATACATCAATCCCCAACTCTGTCTGGCAGACACTCGATGGTCCCTAAAGGAGCAGCACTTCTCTCATGTACTCATGTTAATTAGTGGTCAGGTTCGTTTGCCTCGCTATAAAATATACCAAAGTGTCATGTAGCTAGAAATGTGTCTCAGAGGACATTGTGTGACATAAACTTTACAATAAACGACATGATTTATCACAACTGTGATATGGCACTCTCTTCTATGACCAAGTCATGGGGAATATGTTTAAGTAATACCCACAGGGTACATGTTATTTGCCTACAGTTATGTCTAATACATATCAATGTAATCAACAAAAAGGCTAACATATTTAACTGAATGATGGTTAAGAATATCGTTAATCAGTCAAATGTAATTAAAAGAGAATTGCTTTAGTATTTTGAATGTGTATTTGCATGTATCAACGGTACCTCATATCTCCAGCATGTGTCTTTCCTTTGCCTTCTGGTCCTAGCATTCTCCTCTTTACTCTCATAACATATATTACATGCAAGCATGCACGTTTTATTGTTCATACGTGACTCAGCATATGGACTAACTTGAATATAAGGATGGTAGTAACAAGAGAGCATGCTTTCTGTCATCGTACACTTGATGTTGCAGTCAAATTATCATGCTTAGAAACTTGTTTAGATTCTTATAAAGAGTTATTTCACAGCACATGATTCTCAGTTCACTCACTTGTATAGAATATAAAAGCCAGATAATGGTATCTTTTTTAGTGTTTTATGTCTGCTGTATCTTGTTTTCTGTTTTTCACTTATATTAATAAACAGTAAACAACAAAACCCATCTTTTTTGGCAGCTAGAGTGACAAATGTTCAAGGAAGCAAGATTTCTAAACAATATGTATCCAATAGTTTCTTTATACCAATACTGAATATATTTGCTCATTTTGCTGTTAGTAAATCCTTGAGGCAATATATCTGAGGGGACCTATCACCAACCATTGCAGGTTTAGGTGATTTTATATCCATCGCTTGAGGCATCACAACATCATAAAATGTGATCTTTGAATTTCAATCAGATGGTGTAGAATATGGATTTGAGTATAAACTCTTGTACATACCATATATGTCTCTTAAACAACAGATGCTGGATAACGTAAGTTATTTTTAACATACATGTGTCCAGGTTTGCATGTCTTTAATGAATAGCACTGCACCCACCACCCCATGTGATTGTCATAAAGCGTTGGAACGGAAACAGCTCTGCCCATTACACTGCAGTAGAGGTTTCACAAAAGGTGCTGCTGACTTCACACATAGCTGCCCATGTTCACTCAGTCGTGACGTCACAACAGTACTGACCTCTATGGCACAGTAGCCATCTAATCGTCAGCTTCTTGTCAGGTGTACAAGATTCATAGCAGGCCCAAGGGAATATTTGTTAGCTTTTACAGTCTTTATTCAGTTAGTGTTAAGTTATCTTATGGCACTACTGTTAACACTAAAGACCTTTCTAAGTCATCATGACCATCATCACTGGGTCTTCTTGTGTGTTTAATATGTACATAACACAGTTGTAACAGTATATATTTATATCCCATCAGTGCGTCTGTATGTATACCATACATACAAGTGTGCAACCAAACAAGTTTATATAGTTATTTTGTTTCTCAGTGTTTTATTCATGTACATATAATTACATAGACAATAAAATATTATATTCAGTAAATCTGAATTAAATAAGTATAATTGTAACAGACAGCCATTATATTATTTGTTTGTCAAGTCTCAATTGCACTGAGAGTGAATTTGGATGTTGTGAGTTAGGGGAACATGCAGTGTGTGCTTAACAGACTGCTGATGTCCTCCAGGTGTACCATGGTTGGTCACTGGTGACTGTCAGTTGAGTTGGGGACAGGTGTGGCAGGCTTCCTTCACAAGACTGTGTCATTACTGTAGATAGCTGGATATGCTAGGCATTGAGCCACATCAAAGGCCAACATTTGGTAACTTGATGTGTTTGATAATTACAATCAACAGGCTGAGTTGTACAGTATCTAACTGTGTTTGTGACAAGTCAACTAGGTTACTGGGCCATGTTGAGTCATTTATCATGATTGTCATCATTGGTACTGAGAGTCCAGTGCTTGTTAAGCATGGTAGTTGAAATAGAATGTAGGCAATTTAAATCTGGAATTTATCTGAATGTATCAATAAAACAATGTTTAGGTTTCAAAAAGTTATTTATTCTATAGGAATATTCTTTAATGTGTTAAAATATTATATGAACGATAACTATGCCAGTCTATTGCTAGCCTACCATCCCACTTGTACCCAGTAGAAGACATGCCAGATTGGTGTATCAGAGGAAGAGGCAAAAAAGTGACACCTCCAACTGTCCTGGTCATGGGATGAACTGAACAATAGAACTAAGGTAACCAAGAACCACACCAAATGGCATAATTTAGTTTATTGGGTATTTAGGTCATCCTTTACATCAGTAATAAACAGAAATGACACAGGAAATAAAAAAGGCCTTGAAGAAATAGAGTGTCACCATTAAGGTTTAGGAGGCACACATGTTTTCCTGTCAATGAGGCTTGCCTTCCCACAGTTTGTTTATTTGCATCATTAAGTGCAAATGGTTTTCTTTGATTGCAGTCGCTCACCTGCATTGATCTGGAATAGCTCTGATTCACATGTCCTGTGGCAGTGCCACCGTCTATCAACATGATGCCCAGGTAAGTGTTCACCTGCCACACTGGTGCTGTATTACCTTGATGTGTCATGGACGTGACAGACTGGTGACACGACACCAACTATGTTGTCACTGTATGACAGAGAAGACACGAGGACACACTGTCTAGTCGTCATGTCAAGCACCTGTCCCTGAGGTAGTTGTTGAACACGTCACAAAGGTCTGCAGTCTCCAGGTGGTTTGGGAAGCTTTGTGTGATGTGAGGCAGGCAGAGTGATTGTCCTCTGTCAGATAGCTAACCTTACGCTAACAAAACATCTGGTGACTAGTAATACGTTTATATAATCTTTAATGCACATGAGAGAAAGCTGTGTATAAATTGGCCAATGAGAATGTAGGTTCAGGTGTAATTAAAGTTGCTGCTGACTAGACCATCTACATAAGGTGAAACAGTCAACAAATCTGGTGCTGTACTATTGAACAACAACCATCATTAGAGAAGACATAATCTCACATCATCAATAGATGGCTGAAGTAATCAACAACATACAGGGTTGATAAAGAGCTTCAGACTGGTTGGTTGCTGCTTGTTAGTAGTTAGACTGGGGGTTCACAGGTGCCATTGGAGCCACAGGGTAGGGTTACAGAGAGGGTGAGGCGTGTCCACTCCAATCACACTTCAGATACAGATGACCATCACATAATTCTTGCCTAGTCTATATATAAATACAGCTTTACATTGATGGTATGCCATTCCTCTAAAACTGTGGTCTTTGTCCTTACTTTGCTGTATGTACTACACTCTCTTAATAATGTTGTTGTTAAACACACTATTGTTGAAATAATTGGCTCAATACTAAGTCACAAAACTACCGACTTTTATGCCTTTTTAATTAAGTAAAAATTAAGCAATATGGGCCATTCTTTAGAATGTCTGCGTGCTATATGAAAGACACCCTGTGTTGTTTGTGTACAACTAACTGGTCAGAGCTTTGTAAGCAGATGATGACCTCATCCACCATAGGTAATACCTTCCGTGACCCATCCACCCTCCTGTAAATGTTTACCTTGTCTACTACATGCATAGAATAGGTAGACATTATCTTTATCGGACTTCTCTCCTAAATCATTGCATTCTGTACAGGCAAGGTCTGGCAATGATTTTGAGATAGTTTGACTTGGTGAGAGACGACAGATAATGAGTTATTTAGAGCAGCACAGATCACTTTCTGCTAGTGACAGGCGTGTTTGTAAACATAATCATTTAGTTGTACTAACCATTCACATCCTCTCAATCCAATGTCTGCAATAATGGTGAAATATCATAGAGATATTAGTCGGGCAGCCAACAGGCCGTTTTAGACTGAACCTAGAAATCAAGTATGAATTATGTTTTTTGACGAATTATTTACAACAAGGGTGTCCAGAAACAGAATCCGTTAGGTGCTAGCTTGGTACCATTGAGCAATGTTTTTTTAATTTGCATAAATCCAATATGGCTTCATCCACACAAGTATTTTGATCATATATCCAATTATTTATATTTTGAATTTCACATTTATACTTAATACATTAAGTGTTTGGAGGCTTGTGCCATCAAAGAGTGAAACAAATATTATGATTGGGCTTTTTTAATTTGCATAAATCCAACATGGCTGCCACCATATCAGTATTTTGATCATATCCAATTATAATTGGAATTTCAGAATGATTCTATCATAACCATTATCTCCAGATATAGTTGCATTTTATCAGCGATTCTAAATTCCATTTATTTTCTGGATGCTTAAGACCTCTATGACTGCAACAAATTGTTTATTTGCATAAATCCAACATGGCCACCATCCACAATATAAATCTGCTTGCAGTTTGTATTTATTAAAAGAAATGTATGACGTCAGGAGAAATGTAATGTATTGTACTAAATTTGTTTGGATCCTGGCAGGAGTTCTGCAGAGAGATTCGCAGAGAGATATGCTTGTACCATTTCTCTTCGTCTTAATGTGTACTAGTTTTTGTTATGCTCTGATAAAGCCGTATACAGACAGGAACAGGAATCGGACTTCAACTCACAAGAAAAACTTAGACATGTCAAACTGGTGGTCATCACAAATTTCTGAATTTGCCGGCCACATCGCACTCTTGACAAGAGTGGAAACCTCATGTGCAAATATTGGTTTGACGGTCAATTCTACAAATGCCAAGTGTATGGCCTAGATCCACCATGAAAACATTAACATTGCTACCAGAGAAGTAATGATTTTAGACAAGATCGAAGATTTAAAATATCTCGGCTCCTGGGTCAGCTCTACCCATCAGGATCACCAAGTTAGTAGCATAGCAAGACTGTAAGCAATAAGAGCAATATGGAAATCTGAATTACGCAGGATCAGCAGTCGCTGTTCAACTGCAACAATGGAGTTTGTGCTCCTGTAGTGACGTGAGTCTTGGACGCTAACAAAGACACTAAAAACTAGATGGGTGCTATACAAAAATGTTCTGATCTGTATTCAATATTACCTGTAAAGAACATCCAACAAATGTAGAGTTATACAGTATATAAGAATATAAAAATAAGAAGATTCAAGAAAGAATACTTAAATATTCCGGATATTGACGCAGACATGAAGATGAAATTACATACAAGACTTGACTACCAGCGCATGGAAGAACAAGTAAACAAAAATGTTTCATACACAAAAACATACAATATATAATTGCAAATAAACAGAAAAACACACTGATAACATTATAGGGCATAGCATAAAAATCATGAAAATAAAAGTTATAATGTATGTCACATAAGGAAGTTGTAGAGCTGGCCCATGCCGAGGTATTTCAGACATTCAACCTTCTCCAAAATGGTTCCTTCTCTGGTCACACACAATGTTGATGTTTTCAGGGTGGTTCTTGGAACTGATGTTCAAACCAATTTTTGCACACAAGGTTTCAACTCTGATGAGTAACTCTTGTGCCTGTGAGAGGTTTGATTAACAAAAAGCGACGTCAGAATATTCATCATCTGTGATGACAGAAGGTTTGACACGTCTAGTTTTTCTTCTTGTGAGTAGAATCCCTGTTCTTCTTCCCGTCCACCTTTGACTTCTCTCAGTGCATAGTCAAGGACTGTTATGAAGAGTGAATGTATCTCCATGTAGAACTCCTGCCAAGATCCAAACAGTTATGTTTCTCCATCTGGTACCAATACTTTAGTACACGTGGTCATTTACATTTTGACAAAAAATTTTACCAATTGTTCAGGAATACCATTGATCTTAATAATCTTCATCATTTTGTGAAAATGGATTATGTCAAATGCTTTTTGAAAGTCTGTGACTAATGAGTGCAGGAAGAGTTGTCAAACTAATTCTTTCCATTAGATTATCCAGTGTTATTACGTAGCTGGCTATAGTCCACCCTGCACATAATCCATTCTGATTTACTCTTAGAAGGTGATCAGTTTTGCAATATATTCTCTTCAGTATCATCTTGTTGTTAGTCTTCACAACGATGGTGTTCAGACTACTTCCCCGGGAGGCCTACCCCCCTGCTACTTCCCTCCCACATATATTTTGGTATCATAATTATTTTCAGGCCATATAATTTTAGATCGTTTGAGTTTATCAAATAAGATAAAGGCAATTGTTTAATTAAAAATGAAAGCACATCTACATTGTGGATATGCGGACAGACACACACAGACACACACAGACACACAGACACACAGACACACACAGACACACACAGACACACACAGACACACACAGACACACACACAGACACACACACAGACACACACACAGACACACACACAGACACACACAGGCACACACAGACACTCACAGACACTCACAGACACACACACACACACACACACACACACACACACACACACACACACACACACACACACACACACACACACACACACACACACACACACACACACACACACACACACAAACCTGCGCACACAATATGATCATGACACTGAGAAGACAGCCACAATGATTTGTGCAAATTAAAAAAATGCCAAATCATTTTTGACTAGCATCAATGTCTTGAACCCCCAACTAAATGGCATTTAGAATAATTCTGGTAAAATGCAACTATATTTGGAGATAATGGTTATGATGGAATCATTCTGAAACTCAAATTATAATTCGATATATGATCAAAACACTGATGTGTTAGTGGCCTTATTGGATTTATGCAAATTAAAAAAATGCCCGATCATAATGCTTGTTTCACTCTTTGATGGCACACTCCGGACACTTAATGTATTTAGAATCATTCTGAAATTCCAATTATAATTGGATATATATGATTGAAACAATGATATGTTGGCAGCCATATTGGAATTATGCAAATTAAAAAAGCCCAGTCATAATATTTGTTTCACTCTTTGATGGCACAAGCTTCCAGACACGTAATGTATTTAGAATAGATGTGAAATTCCAACTATAATTAGATATATGATTTAAAATACTGACATGGAGGCGGCTGTATTGGATTTATGCAAATAAAAAAAATTGCTCAAGAGTGCCAAGGCGATCGATACCTGGCGGATTCTGTTTCTGGACACCGTTGTTGTCAATAATCTGTCAAAAAACATAATTCATACTCGATTTCTAAGTATACCCCTTGGTTGTCCGACTATTGCTGGTGTTATGTCTGCACACAAAGTGAGCTTAATGTAGTGATGTAACAATAGGTAATGATGAGATGTGTTGCAATAGAAAGTAAGGATATAATGCCAGTACTTGCCATAGTGCACAGAGAACAGCACGCTGTTTACTCATAATATCATATTCATAATCATAATACTACAAACAATGCTGGTCATACAAACACGTCATTTGTAATGTTATTTAATTATTGGATTACACAACTGTGTTGTAGGCTGTATTCTTTCAAAACTAAATTAATTAACAAAACTTACTGGATGAGTTTGTATTTGCAAATATTTGCTATGAAAACAGTGTCAGAAGAAAATAATTAAATTCAGTCGTAAGGTTGGCAAAATGACTGTACTGGTACTGTGACAAAAATAACACAATTAATGTATAAAAACTAGGATAATGACACTGGCAGAACATCCTCTTTAAATAACAATGAGTTGGGGATAGTTAAGTTCAGATGTGTTGATATGGATACAACAAAAGAATAATTGGTATTGATAATTGAGCAGCCACTGTGTATTTGTGTAGCACAATTGTTGGAATCTGTTCTTCTCACTGGTCTGTCTGTTGGCACAAAGGAGCATATCAATAACAGATTGTTATAATGGTGATTGCAATCTTTTGGCCAATATACTAATCACCATGACCATGACTACACTGGTGCATTTTGGGAGATCTGTAGATTGGGCAGTCCATATGAACATCTATGTTGGTCAGATTGGCTAACCCTTGTGAACATATATGTTGGCTAGATTGGCCCACCCATATGAATATCTTTGTTAGTCAGATTGGCCCACTCATATGAACATGCCTGTTGGTCAAATTGGCCAACCCATGTGAACATCTCTCTTTGTTAAATTGACCAATCCACGCAAAAATCTGTGATAGTCAGATTGGCCAGCCCATATGAACATATCTGTCAGTCAGAATGCAAACATCTCTGTTGGTCAAATTACCTAACCCATGTGAACATCTCTGTTGGTTAGATTGGTCAACCCATGTGGTGGACATCTCTGTTGGTCAGATTGGCTAACCTTTGTGAACATCTCTGTTGGTCAGAATGGCTAACCCTTGTGAACATCTCTGTTGGTCAGATTATTATAACCCATGTGAACATCTATGTTGATCAGATTGGCCAGCTCATGTGAACATCTCTTTTGGTCAGATCAGCCAGCTTCTGAGCGTAAGTGTGAATCACAAATTATGAATATGTTTCATACTGGGTTATCCCAACTAATAACTAACAAAAAATGCTTGCTTGCTTACAAATATCATAAAAACAACTGTAAAGCAATTCTGGTGTGATGTAATAACTGATGATTCCAAAGATCATCAGTGTGTTCTGAAGTGATGTAATAACTGATGATTCCAAAGATCATCAGTGTGTTATGAACCCTTTTCTGCCCCATCATGTCTTGTTTTGAATTTATCTGTAAAGTGGTAGATTTGATGAACTTACTGAAAGCCATTGTAGATACCATAGATGAAGAAATACATGAGGACTCAAAGAGACTTTTAGTTTGACTTCAACGGTGGCAGTAAATATATGTCCTCGTGGTTTGACAGAGATCCATAGAATCATATCCACACACTGCAGCATTTAGTTGTACAAAGGCTGTCATTCATGTCTACCAATTTAATATGGGCAATCATGCGATTTCTGCTCTGAAGCATTGAGTCAAGGGAGGATCACAGCTTGATTGCCAATATCCCTAGACCCTGGTAGTGACATTTATTGTATTCTGCCCTGAGTTCTTTAGTGACAGCAAGCACATGTATAGAGGGACTTCATCTGTATTTAGAGTGACTACAAGCTGGCATGTTCTTTGATGTTATCCCTTCACATGGCTGTATCATTACTCTGTACATGTGACAGGCTGATGTCACAGATAAAGTCCAGCAATGTTTGGATACAATACAGTGTATTCAAATTCAAACATATTTGACCTGATCTCACATAAATTGATTACCTAAATGCAGCCTGCATATTTTGCCGTCTTCCTGTTTGATATATGATCCTTATAAGTTGTGTTGAGTTTTTTAATGGCTGTGTGACTTGCAGCCAGCCCTTGAAATCATGCAACATGTGTATAGAGATGTCATAGATAGAGACATCAAAACCAGCCGGATGAGCATCAGATAGCAATAACACATCAGTGTCACGTAGCTGTATTTTCATACATAAAGACAGAGATGACAATGACTGAAGATACATACGTACACATAAACACGCACTAAAATACGAAGATGACACAGTCTGTGTAGCAGGGCTTGCACTTTTGCACATGCACATACACTCGCTTGTGTGCACTCATACATGCAAACACGACTTAATTACATGCATACATGCACGCATGGCTTGCCCAACACCATAGTTGTGTTTGTTTGTTATTTTGTGCCTTGACAGAGCAATCTCTCATGTGTACACTGTGTTTTGTCAGACTGGTAGATTGCTATCTAGCCCTGAAGATTTGGATGAACAGAATTTGATACGCGGGCCTGAGTATACCTGGTAATGATACATTCACAGAGGTTAAGTGAAGGAGTAATTTCAACCTGCTTTAGTATCTTCAAAGATCATACGCCAAATCGGCCAGCCTTATGATGAACAGTACAGCCTTGTAGAGTTGTAGGCATGGTTTTATGTTTCAAGTAGTGTTTGCAGTATAACTACCAGTGTTGTTAACGGTTATCATTAAACAAACTGTTCATGTTTTCCCCAGAATGCCAAGGTTTGTAGCTGTTGTTTTATCCACATTTAACAATAGTTTGTTTGGTCTTTAATCCTTGACCCAGGAAATGTGGCCAGATATCCCAAGAAAGGTTCTGTTGTCTCTGTGGCATTTCTCAGTTAGATTATATGATACATCTGGATCACAGATAACAGTTGCAACTTAATCAGTTAATTAGGATGCTAGTGCAGTGGTGCTGGCTCACTCAGTGGTGCTGGCTCATTCAGTGGTCCAGTATCCAGAAGGCAATGCATGGGTTCTAGTTCATTCTGTGTATGGCTGGCTGTACACTCCTGCATCACTTTGCATGGCAGTGAGGAGACAATACCTAGAGGATTAGTATACATGAATGGGAGAGCATGCTTTCTGGGCAGGTTCCAGTATACACAAGTATTACAGATCTGCACTCACCATAGCCAGGTAGGAGACCCTGATTGCTCTTGCTAGTTCTTCCTGCATTCAACTGTTTGCAAAGCCACTTCTCTTCCTGGATCTGTTCAGTATATTCTCTGTGGTCACCCATAACATTGTGTGTACACTTTAAAAGTCATTTTGCTCTGTTTTATATCCAGGGTTTTGTTCCAAGCAACATTCCATGCAGTGATTTGCCTTGCTGGTCCAGTACACACAGAGAGCACCATAAGGGATAATTGCAATTAATCATCTAGAATTGAGATTCTAATTATGATAAGGGCTTGTAATAGCAGTGGGCTATTTGCAGGCTGTTATTGTTGCTGGTCTGATCAGATTATTTATCCACTTATTCTATTATGATTCAACATAGTTTTGCCAGTTTGTGAAATGTGGTGATTTTAGCGCAGTGAAATATCAGAGGTTAATGCACATGAGCATGTAGAAAGTAAGGCTACAGTGTCATTATCTGCCATAGTGCTCAGAGACCTACAAGAATGCATATTGTTCTCCACGAGCCAAGAGAAACCTCTGCCATCTCTACATCTTACTATTTCACTGATGGCAATGTCAGGTCAGTCCTTTAAGCCATCATTTCTCTAGAGTTCTCCATCAAGTAATAACTTCTACCTGATGCAGATGCGGATTGTGTACATGCAATGTTAGGTAGACGATCTGTCACGCAGAATGCCTGCATGGGTAGCCTGCAGTGGTAGCCTGCAGGGGTATGCTTGGATATGGATGTGTGCAACCTATTATTGAAATATTTCTTAAAGCAGCTGAGTTTAATACTAATGTATTATGCCTTTTAAGTAACTGTTTGTATGACATTTGTATGACATTTGTACCGACCAATGAAATGACAGGCTGATAAACGTGGAAGTATTCTTCTTGTGAGCTGCCTCAAATCTAGTGAAACTTTCATGTAAATGTGAGATTGAAAAATGCAGAAAGTCATTTGATGTAGTCTTCTCCATCTTTATCTGGATGTACTGGTCATAAACACATTAAGACATTATTAATAAAATAACCATGAACAACTTGAGGTCTTTATTTATCAGCTTATAAACACAATTCTTGTAATATAATATAAAGTAGAAAGAGATTATTGTAATTCCTGTGTAGTTAATTCTTCTAGAACTTATCCAAATCACTACTAGTTAAGTAGCTTATATGTTAATGTAGACAGTATTTATTATTTAGCATGTCATATCAAGAGTACTGCATTAGAAAAGAAGATTATAAGACATCTGATATGACCTACTTCAGATTCTGACTATTTGTGGACAGACACTGAGCAGTAATGTGACACAAATGACCATTGTCCAAGCAGTGGACACAGTGCCCAGCTGTCCCCTGACCAGCTCTAATCTAATGAGAGTTCTGACCAAAGATCTGGACATTTGTAGTATTAGGTTTGCTAATGATAAGATGATTTCTTAATGTGGTTATAGTGACAGCTGACAGTGAATTTAGATGATTGTGTGGCAGTTGGTTGCAATACTTGGTAGTGACAAGACATTGAGAGGCATTGACAGCGACACTAAGTAGGCAGTACTCCCACCCATGTCACTGCCTGAGATGTTCTTATCAAGTGTTTGGTACATCATGATCTCATGTAATCCCCAGACAATACCAAGGGATGCATGTCTTCCACACTTATACCCAAACCAGCTTTTTCGTGGATGCTGTTCACCAACTCATTCTAATTTGAGTTCACTTCTTCATTTAATCTCTTCAGTCCTAATCTCCTCATCCTTCCCTGTACTCTATCTGTCATCAACTCATCAGGAACATAACTTTAGAAACTGTTTGTGTGTTTCAATACGTATCACCAGTCTGACATGTTTGGTTTGGTGCAGTTTTTTCTCCGTGTGTAATCAATATGTTAGTCATACACTACAGCAGTGTGTGTCCTCTCAGATGGTATTGCCTGTGTCTATGTCTGTGTGTCTCGTAGGATCTTCCAAATGACGTCTGTGTCGACTGTAGTAATGGTCTCCTCACCCTATTCTGGCTGCACCACTCTGACAAGTGTCTCATTGTGCATGTAGGGAGCATTGTGTATCACTTGTGATGGTAGGCATCACATAGGCACTAGGTGCTTTCAGATTTGCCAGATCTTTACAATTTGTTAGCAGCTTGCATGGGAACATGTCGACCAATCTGACAAAGACAAACATATGTCCTTCAGGCCACAGACTCTGTGCTTTGCCAGAGGCTTCAACTTACATTCTTCTTAATCCATGTTTTATCAGCAATACTATGTATTTACATTCTGCTGGTGCTTGTTTTATCAGCAGTAACGGTCTAGTGAGCACATTGTCAGTGGTTACACTAGGCTGCCCAGTAGCTGTCGCAAGTGACTGCACACAGTGACAACTCTTGTCATGTGACATGTAGGTGCAGGTCAACAGTATCTGGAGCCTGGGAAAAAGTTATACTGAGATGACTGGCTGATTGTGATGTACTGTAACACAAGTTTATCTTTTATTAGTGTGACTTTAGGTTAATGGTCTAAGGTTAGGGTTGTGGCCCCTTTAGTTGAACCCCAGTACAGGGGTAACAGCCCTGGTTGTCTTCATTGCACTCACAGTTCAAATTACCAGTTAGTTAGATACACATACAAAAAAAAAACACACGTGCACACACGCTCACACACACACATGCACACACGCTCACACGCGCACACAAGCTCACACACACACACACAACCTACTAAGTTTAAGTAACAACCATTGCATAGAGATAAGTATTTGAAGTGTTGATTTTGCTTAGATGTTCAACAACTTGTTATGGTGAACATATCATGTGGTTTGTTGATTGTGTTGCTTACAAATGTTATTTGTGTTTAGTGTGGTAACATATGGTGTAATTGCATACAAAGTAATGTTTTATGTCTTTGAAGTTGCCTAGTGTCTGTGAGAGAGCTTCATGGGACCAGATGAGACTGCCCTTGTCCATTGTGGGTGTGGCCAATGACCACATTCTTGTGTAGGGTCTAATGTAGCCGTGTAATGTTATGAAAACAACACAGGTTACATAGGCCATAGTACTCCTTTGGTTAAGTGGATGTAATGTCTATACATGAGACATTGTCCAAACTAAACATTTTGTCTTTGTGAAGTAGGTGTAGAAAGTGGACAGTGCATGCAGTGTCACTGTACCAGCGATGTAATATGGCCATACATGGTAACCCAGTCGCCACACAGCATACATGATATAATCATGTGTCTGTGCAGGCATGCATTTGCACACTGCACTGAGCATGTATCTGGGTGCCTAGGAGTACAACTACAGAAACACATACCCAGGTATACAGATGTCTATAAACTCTTATATGCAACTGTTCAGTTTAGGATTTAACTGCACAACAAAAACAATGTTAAATAATAATAATAATATGCAGAGAATAATCAGTGATTAGAACATTGCCAAATGCTGGAAACAACTGGAACTTGATTTGTTAATTTAATTATCCACATAATGACATTATATTTTGTTAAAATTCAATTAATAATGGTCACTATATTATTATTGTAATACTATTTTATAATATACTATTGATATTTTGTTGTATACATGTTTTCATTGACTACATGAAATATAATATATAGGCCCTACTGTATAATGACGTCCCTTTCCAGGTGAGGGTCCATGTGTTGGTTCTAGCAACAAATAATGTTCACATATTCACATGGTGGCAGTACTTGGTACAGGCTCAACTTTTCTCTCTCAAACGTTTTTCTCTCCGGTGTCATTGAGACAATCTATGATCATGAGGCATATCAATTATAGGCACTTGCATTGTGAATTCGCAGCGAACACTGCAACCACAGTGAATGTCTTTCATCTAAGAAAATGGCTTCTTGTTACAATCAGCCCTTTGAGATTTTAACCTGACATATATATTTATTGCATCAGTACTTGTGGCAATACATTTGGGGATCTATACTATAAATATTGGCTGTTGGGTGGATCTGTAACCCAATTGAGACAGAAGACAAAGTGTCATATTATGCCCTATTAATTTAACATGTCAGGGTTTTAATATATTCAATTTAAGACTTAAAATTATGAAATACTTTACAATGTATGTAAGATCTTTGTATTCACATGAAATACTTTACAGTGTATATAAGATCTTTGTATTCACATGAAATACTTTACAGTGTATATAAGATCTTTGTATTCACATGAAATACTTTGCAGTGTATATAAGATCTTTGTATTCACATGAAATACTTTACAGTGTATATAAGATCTTTGTATTCACATGACATACTTTACAGTGTATATAAGATATTTGTATTCACATGAAATACTTTACAGTGTATATAAGATCTTTGTATTCACATGAAATACTTTGCAGTGTATATAAGATCTTTGTATTCACATGAAATACTTTACAGTGTATATAAGATCTTTGTATTCACATGAAATACTTTACAGTGTATATAAGATCTTTGTATTCACATGACATAATTTACAGTGTATATAAGATATTTGTATTCACATGAAATACTTTACAGTGTATATAAGATATTTGTATTCACATGAAATACTTTACAGTGTATATAAGATCTTTGTATTCACATGAAATACTTTACAGTGTATGTAAGATCTTTGTATTCACATGACATAATTTACAGTGTATATAAGATATTTGTATTCACATGAAATAATTTACAGTGTATATAAGATATTTGTATTCACATGAAATACTTTACAGTGTATATAAGATATTTGTATTCACACAAAATGCTTTACAGCGTATATAAGATATTTGTATTCACACAAAATGCTTTACAGCGTATATAAGATCTTTGTATTCACATCAAATACTTTATACAGTGTATATAAGATATTTGTATTCACATGAAATACTTTACAGTGTATATAAGATCTTTGTATTCACACAAAATACTTTACAGTGTATATAAGATTTTTGTATTCACATGAAATACTTTACAGTGTATATAAGATTTTTGTATTCACATGAAATACTTTACAGTGTATATAAGATCTTTGTATTCACATGAAATACTTTACAGTGTATATACAATTTTTGTATTCACATGAAATACTTTACAGTGTATATAAGATCTTTGTATTCACATGAAATACTTTACAGTGTATATAAGATCTTTGTATTCACATGAAATACTTTACAGTGTATATAAGATTTTTTTATTCACATTAAATACTTTACAGTGTATATAAGATCCTTGTATTCACATGAAATACTTTACAGTGTATATAAGATCCTTGTATTCACATTAAATACTTTACAGTGTATATAAAATTTTTGTATTCACATGAAATACTTTACAGTGTATATAAGATTTTTTTATTCACATGAAATACTTTACAGTGTATAGAAGATTTTTTTATTCACATGAAATACTTTACAGTGTATATAAGATCTTTGTATTCACATGAAATACTTTACGACATCTTTGAGGACACATCAAGTGCAGCAAATAGTTTTGAGTGGTTGACATCTATTACACAGGATTAACCTCCATGACAGATCTGGTCATGCTTGTTAAAGTGTCATAAAGTTTTATTACTGGAGTACCAATGATAACCTTGCTTTGTGCTTTGGCTGAACATACTGAAAGAGCTATGTTTATGACACACCAAAAGAGAATCAAAGTGCTGGCTGGCTGACTCACCCTTCCTGTTTGGTGGGTGTTGGATCACCTCAAGTGTTCCTGCTAGCTCCACCCTTCTTTCCTTTGTACCCACTGGCTGACTGCTCCTTGTAGTCTCTAGTCAGGCACCCTCTAGTCAGTGGCTGTCCGTAGTCTCTAGTTAGTTACCCTCTAGTCAGTGGCCATCTGTAGTCTCTAGTCAGTCACCCTCTAGTCAGTGGATATCTGTAGTCTCCAGACCTGGGGCGGAAGTACTCGGTACTCGTGTACTCGAGTACATTTTTGAAGTACTCGTACTCGTACTCATAAAACTTATGGGTCATGTACTCGTACTCGTACTCATACTCATTGTACTCAGATTTTACGAGTACATTACGAGTACATCTGAGTACTTTCTCAATATATACTGGGAACAATTAATTTATTTGCAGTTATAAAATCAAACTTTCCTGAAATATTGAAATGCTCAACTATTTTTTTAAATACTTTGTTATTTCACATAGAATGCCACCTTGCCATCCCTACACATAGTACATCCTCATTCTCTGATAGCCATGAGTCCATGACTATGATACCCTAACATGGCAACAGGCAGCATCTTTCCCCAGTCAGAAACACCCTGTTAAGCAAACAATAATTGTAGGCTATCAGTTCAGGCCATAAAACAGTTTAATCAAGCCACCAGGATGTCCATAAAGAGCCAACTACTAGTAGCAGTTAACCCACCTGTTAGACAGGGAATGCATTTAATGTAGTCTGGAGACCATGCCACTTGGCACTGGCCGACAGTGCTAACTGCTAAGAACAAGAACTGCCAGTCTTCCTCTGTAGAAGTAAGGTGGCTCAAGTCAGACATCACCCTACACTAATATAATCCCATGCCAACTTAGTGTGACACCAGTGAAGCCATGTGGCATGATAGTCTAGGTCAGAGAGAACATGCACTGAGGGAGCAGAGATAAGAGAAATGCTAAACAAAGACATGTAGCCAGTGGGATGCCAGGTAACAAATCCTCCTGTTGGTTGCTTTGTTTTACATGCTTAACCTGGAGACAACCAGCAAAGTTCAAATGATTGGCTGGGGGTATCCACTGGTCAGTCTCTTTTACCCACTCATTTGTGATCATTAAAGACAGATATCAGCTTGATTGGCTAAGTTTTTTTCTCAAATGTCAATCGTACTTTATGATTGGTTTACGTGTGCCTAGTTGGTCGGTGACTCAATATTGCCCCTAGATATATCATGACAGTGATACCACATGCCTACATTGCAGAGAGATCCACTAAATTGTCGATTTTACGATACGTTATTATTTAATATTTATATTTACAAAAATGTACTTGTACTCGTACTCGTGAGAATGTACTCATACTCAGCTTTTAGCAATGTACTCGTACTCGTACTCGTCCATCGTCAAAGTACTCGTACTCGTACTCATAAAAATGTACTCGGCCCCAGGTCTGGTAGTCTCTAGTCAGTCACCCTCTAGTCAGTGGCTGTCTGTAGTCTCTAGTCAGTCACCCTCTAGTCAGTGGCTGTCTGTAGTCTCTAGTCAGTCACCCTCTAGTCAGTGGATGTCCATAGTCTCTAGTTAGTCACCCTCTAGTCAGTGGCTGTCTGAAGTCTCTAATCAGTCACCCTCTAGTCAGTGGATGTCCGTAGTCTCTAGTCAGTCACCCTCTAGCCAGTGGCTGTCTGTAGTTTCTAGCCATCACCCTCTAGTCAGTGGCTGTCTGTAGTGTCTACTCAGTCACCCTCTAGTCAGTGGCTGTCTGAGGTCTCTAGTCAGTCACCCTCTAGTCAGTGGCTGTCTGAGGTCTCTAGTCAGTCACCCTCTAGTCAGTGGCTGTCTGTAGTCTCTTGTCAGTCACCCTCTAGTCAGTGGCTGTCTGTAGTCTCTAGTTAGTCACCCTCTAGTCAGTGGCTGTCTGTAGTCTCTAGTCAGTCACCCTCTAGTCAGTGGCTGTCTGTAATATCTAGTCAGTCACCCTCTAGCCTGTGGCTGTCTGTAGTCTCTAGTCAGTCACCCTCTAGTCAGTGGCTGTCTGTAGTCTCTAGTCAGTGGCTGGACACAGCTGTCAACACTTGACTTCTTTACTGATCATCAATGCATGCTTTAATCATCCATGCCTCATGGAGTTTCAGTCAGTGATCCATGTATACCAGTCAGTGATCCATGTCTCCCTGTCAGTGATCCATGTATCCCAGTCAGTGATCCCTGTCAGTGATTCATGTCTTCCAGTCAGTGAACTATGCATCTCAGTCAGTGATCCATGTCTCCCTGTCAGTGATCCATGTATACCAGTCAGTGATCCATGTCTCCCTGTCAGTGATCCATGTCTCCCAGTCAGTGATCCATGTCTCTCTGTCAGTGATCCATGCCTCCATCAGTGATCCATGTGTCCCAGCCAGTGATCCATGTCTCCCTGTCAGTGATCCATGTATACCAGTCAGTGATCCATGTCTCCCTGTCAGTGATCCATGTCTCCCAGTCTGTGATCCATGTCTCTCTGTCAGTGATCCATGCCTCCGTCAGTGATCCATGCCTCCATGTCAGTTGTCCATGTGTCCCAGTCACTGGTCCATGTCTCCCTCTGAGTGATCCATGTGTCCTAGTCAGTGATCCATGTCTCCCTGTCTGTGATCCACCCTTTGTCAGTGATCCATGTCTCCCTGTCAGTGATCCATGTGTCCCAGTCAATGATCCATGTCTCCCTGTCAGTGATCCATGTCTCCCTGTTTGTGATCCATGTCTCTCTGTCAGTGATCCATGTCTCCATGTCAGTGATCCATGCCTCTGTCAGTGATCCATGCTTCCCTGTCAGTGATTCATGTCTCTCTGTTAGTGATCCATGTCTCCCTGTCAGTTATCCATGTCTCTGTCTTTGATCCATGTCTCCCTGTCAGTGATCCATGTCTCTCTGTCAGTGATCCATGCCTCTGTCAGTGATCCATGCCTCCATGTCAGTGTCTCCGTTTATCCTAGTAATGCAGTGTTGTGGCAATTCATGTAATTTGTGCCAGCCTCAGATCTCACAGGTTCATTACTTTCATTAGCTGTTCCCCTCTCATTAAGTTCACTGCATTATGCAAGCCTAAAGGATGGAGTCCAACACAAACATCTCGGTTGCTTTAACTTGGTATTGGCCAGCTGTTAAATAGCACAATAGCACACACACACATGCATGCACACAGGCAGGCATGCATGCATGCACACATGCGCACACACATGCATACGCACGCACACACACACACACACACAGTACACATTGAAATCAACAGTATTCACATTTAACTGATTTAGAATGCACATTTAAATGAATGAAAGAGAACGATATTGCCCATATCACTGAATGAGTGTGCACATTTAAATAAATGAGTGCACGTTTAACTGAAAGCAGTTGTATATCTGCCTTAATGAGAGTGTGTGCATTTAAAACAAATGAAAGTGTACATTTAACTGAATGAGAGTGCATTTAAAAGCACATTTATTTGAATTAGTAGCAAACACATTTTCACACATCGTTACAATGTGAAATTTCAAAACATTCTATAAGAAACTCAGAATATTTAAATTTAAATTAATTAAATCTTGACTTGGTCCCTGAGATGTTCTATGGACCCTCATTCATTAAGGGGCCATATCTGCACCACCCTGATAACGCATGTGTTGCTGATTGCCCTGTGCACATGTTCAAAGTGAGTTTGAAGTAGTGCAACATGTTTGTCATTTGACTGTATTCCTGCATGCCTTGCATCTGTATGATTGAGATGATGTGTCCAGTTCCATTTGTCTTTAGGTACGTTGTTACTTCAAACCTCAGTTAAAACTATGCTGCTGAATTTTGAGATGATGTAACTTATTGATTATTTGATATGATGTATTTTGACTTTTCAAGTTGCAAGAGTTTGATGATAATGGTAAATTATATTTTGTGTACTACTCCACTCGGTACCCCCCCCCCCCCCCTATTCCCCGGTGTAGCTGTGCTATGAATATGTTCATGCAGCCCTTTCTCTGTTTGTACTGAATTTACACCAACTATTGGGTAGGTTGGTATTGGGCAATCCAATTTATTAACACAGGGATTGCCACTGTGCACATATAGTATATACAATAGTCACATCTTTTGCACAGCCAGGTACATCCAGATTACAGATTGATGGACCACACATGTTATGTACGACAATTTTGTGTACATATATAATAATCATAATTCTTCTATGTTGCTAGTCATTTACCAAAAATCCCTTGACTGCTGTTATATTAAATTACAGCATACCGACTGTCATATGTTTACAGTACTTATATAGAAGACAAGGGGAAAAGATACCCAGTGTGCAGACTGCACACCTTTCTAGAGTACTAGCTACAGTAGCTCCAGCTTGATGTATACAAAAGTGGGGGTAAGAACCCCCCATCATACAACATTCATGTAACATCCGTATTTTGTTATCTTGCAATATGTATGCTAACATGGAAGTAACTAAAACACAGTACTTGTACAACAGATACAACGGGTGGGCGGTTGGGTGGGTGGGCGGTTGGGTGGGTGGGGGGGCAGTTAGCAATCAAAATTTCGGAGTAAAATCAGAACTTGTCATGAATGCGAGGCGAATCGAAGTGAACGAGAAACATTGCATCGTCTCCTGCCCACAAATTTTTCCCACGCACGCTGCTGGCCAATAGGATGTCGCGTAACTGACATGGGCTGAATGGGTGTTTCGGGCCAGCTTATTAAGCGTTGAGGCGATTCAAAGGGGTGTGCAGGCTAGAAGTGGGAACAGGTTGTATAACCACCTAGCTTAACTGCTAGGTGCTCTCTCTTTTGTTATACAACAATTATTTTCATCTTGAAGGCCAAAAATTCATGTTCATATGAGCACTGGTGATAAATATTTAGTTTGTTTAAGTAAGTGTAAGTGGTAATTTCTATGTGTGTATGTCAGTAGAGTATCATTCACAAATGATAGTATGAGAAAAGGGTTATTGTTAAAAGAAACAAACAAATGTTGCACATAGAGGAAGTACAACGTGGGATATGGTTTAGCAGTTAGCACTACAGCAGTGGAAGAGAAAGTGGGGTATGGTTTAGCAGTTAGCACTACAGTAATGGAGGAGAAAGTGGGATATGGTTTAACAGTTAGCACTACAGCAGTGGAGGGGAAAGTGGGATATGGTTTAGCAGTTAGCACTACAGCAGTGGAGGAGAAAGTGGGATATGGTTTAACAGTTAGCACTACAGCAGTGGAAGAGAAAGTGGGATATGATTTAACAGTTAGCACTACAGCAGTGGAGGAGAAAGTAGGATATGGTTTAACAGTTAGCACTACAGCAGTGGAGGAGAAAGTAGGATATGGTTTAACAGTTAGCACTACAGCAATGGAGGAGAAAGTGGGATATGGTTTAGCAGTTAGCACTACAGCAGTGGAGGAGAAAGTGGGATATGGTTTAACAGTTAGCACTACAGCAATGGAGGAGAAAGTGGGATATGGTTTAACAGTTAGCACTACAGCAGTGGAGGGGAAAGTGGGGTATGGTTTAGCAGTTAGCACTACAGCAGTGGAGGAGAAATTGGGATATGGTTTAGCAGTTAGCACTACAGCAGTGGAGGAGAAAGTGGGATATGGTTTAACAGTTAGCACTACAGCAGTGGAGGAGAAAGTGGGATATGGTTTAGCAGTTAGCACTACAGCAGTGGAGGAGAAAGTAGGATATGGTTTAACAGTTAGTACTACAGCAGTGGAAGAGAAAGTGGGATATGGTTTAACAGTTAGCACTACAGCAGTGGAAGAGAAAGTGGGATATGGTTTAACAGTTAGCACTACAGCAGTGGAGGAGAAAGTAGGATATGGTTTAACAGTTAGCACTACAGCAGTGGAGGAGAAAGTAGGATATGGTTTAACAGTTAGCACTATAGCAGTGGAAGAGAAAGTGGGATATGGTTTAACAGTTAGCACTACAGCAATGGAGGAGAAAGTGGGATATGGTTTAACAGTTAGCACTACAACAATGGAGGAGAAAGTGGGATATGGTTTAACAGTTAACACTACAACAATGGAGGAGAAAGTGGGATATGGTTTAACAGTTAGCACCACAGCAATGGAGGAGAAAGTGAGATATGGTTTAGCAGTTAGCACTACAGCAGTGGATGAGAAAGTGTGATATGGTTTAGCAGTTAGCACTACAACAGTGGAGGAGAAAGTAGGATATGGTTTAACAGTTAGCACTACAGCAGTAGAAGAGAAAGTGGGATATGGTTTAACAGTTTGCACTATAGCAGTGGAGGAGAAAGTGGGATATGGTTTAACAGTTAGCACTACAGCAGTGGAGGAGAAAGTGGGATATGGTTTCAGTTAGCACTACAGCAATGGAGGAGAAAGTGGGATATGGTTTAACAGTTAGCACTACAGCAATGGAGGAGAAAGTGGGATATGGTTTAACAGTTAGCACTACAGCAGTCGATGAGAAAGTGGGATATGGTTTAGCAGTTAGCACTACATCAGTGGAAGAGAAAGTGGGATATGGTTTAACAGTTATCACTACAGCAGTAGAGGAGAAAGTAGGATATGGTTTAACAGTTAGCACTACAGCAATGGAGGAGAAAGTGAGATATGGTTTAACAGTTAGCACTACAACAATGGAGGAGAAAGTGGGATATGGTTTAGCAGTTAGCACTACAGCAGTGGAGGAGAAAGTATGATATGGTTTAACAGTTAACACTACAGCAATGGAGGAGAAAGTGGGATATGGTTTAACAGTTAGCACTACAGCAATGGAGGAGAAAGTGGGATATGGTTTAGCAGTTAGCACTACAGCAGTGGATGAGAAAGTGTGATATGGTTTAGCAGTTAGCACTACAACAGTGGAGGAGAAAGTAGGATATGGTTTAACAGTTAGCACTACAGCAGTAGAAGAGAAAGTGGGATATGGTTTAACAGTTAGCACTATAGCAGTGGAGGAGAAAGTGGGATATGGTTTAACAGTTAGCACTACAGCAGTGGAGGAGAAAGTGGGATATGGTTTAAGTTAACACTACAGCAATGGAGGAGAAAGTGGGATATGGTTTAACAGTTAGCACTATAGCAATGGAGGAGAAAGTGGGATATGGTTTAACAGTTAGCACTACAGCAGTCGATGAGAAAGTGGGATATGGTTTAGCAGTTAGCACTACATCAGTGGAAGAGAAAGTGGGATATGGTTTAACAGTTATTACTACAGCAGTAGAGGAGAAAGTAGGATATGGTTTAACAGTTAGCACTACAGCAATGGAGGAGAAAGTGGGATATGGTTTAGCAGTTAGCACTACAGCAGTGGAGGAGAAAGTGGGATATGGTTTAACAGTTAGCACTACAGCAGTGGAGGAGAAAGTGGGATATGATTTAGCAGTTAGCACTACAGCAGTGGAGGAGAAAGTGTGATATGGTTTAGCAGTTAGCACTACAGCAGTGGAGGAGAAAGTAGGATATGGTTTAACAGTTAGCACTACAGCAGTGGAAGAGAAAGTGGGATATGGTTTAACATTTAGCACTACAGCAGTGGAAGAGAAAGTGGGATATGGTTTAACAGTTAGCACTACAGCAGTGGAGGAGAAAGTAGGATATGGTTTAACAGTTAGCACTATAGCAGTGGAAGAGAAAGTGGGATATGGTTTAACAGTTAGCGCTACAGCAATGGAGGAGAAAGTGGGATATGGTTTAACAGTTAGCACTACAACAATGGAGGAGAAAGTGGGATATGGTTTAGCAGTTAGCACTACAGCAGTGGAGGAGAAAGTATGATATGGTTTAACAGTTAGCACTATAGCAGTGGAAGAGAAAGTGGGATATGGTTTAACAGTTAGCACTACACCAATGGAGGAGAAAGTGGGATATGGTTTAACAGTTAGCACTACAACAATGGAGGAGAAAGTGGGATATGGTTTAGCAGTTAGCACTACAGCAGTGGAGGAGAAAGTATGATATGGTTTAACAGTTAACACTACAGCAATGGAGGAGAAAGTGGGATATGGTTTAACAGTTAGCACTACAACAATGGAAGAGAAAGTGGGATATGGTTTAGCAGTTAGCACTACAGCAGTGGATGAGAAAGTGTGATATGGTTTAGCAGTTAGCACTACAACAGTGGAGGAGAAAGTAGGATATGGTTTAACAGTTAGCACTACAGCAGTGGAAGAGAAAGTAGGATATGGTTTAACAGTTAGCACTACAGCAGTAGAAGAGAAAGTGGGATATGGTTTAACAGTTAGCACTACAGCAGTGGAAGAGAAAGTGGGATATGGTTTAACAGTTAGCACTACAGCAGTGGAGGAGAAAGTGGGATATGGTTTAACAGTTAGCACTACAGCAGTGGAGGAGAAAGTGGGATATGGTTTAACAGTTAGCACTACAGCAATGGAGTAGAAAGTGGGATATGGTTTAACAGTTAGCACTACAGCAATGGAGGAGAAAGTGGTATATGGTTTAACAGTTAGCTCTACAGCAGTCGATGAGAAAGTGGGATATGGTTTAGCAGTTAGCACTACAGCAATGGAAGAGAAAGTGGGATATGGTTTAACAGTTAGCACTACAGTAGTGGAGGAGAAAGTGGGATATGGTTTAGCAGTTAGCACTACAGCAGTGGAGGAGAAAGTGGGATATGGTTTAGCAGTTAGCACTACAGCAATGGAGGAGAAAGTGTGATGTTTTACAGCATAAGAGTATAAATTTAGATTTGGTTTAACACTATGGCAATGAAGGAGAAAGAGGATATATAGTTTAACACTACAGCAATGGGTGAGGAAGTGAGATATGGTTTAACATTTCACTGGACATATGTATCTGTCTAGTTAAATTTGGGTGCATGGTTTGATAATACTATAGTGGTGACACATATTAGATATCTGGTAAGTAAATGTACTTTTCATGCATAAGTGTCGTGTGACCATCGATGGTGTTAGGGTAGTATGTAGTTTGAAGAGTTTTAAGGAACAGTATTGCATATCAGAACAGTGAAAGCTGAATGCTTATGATAACTTATGATTAAGTTTTGTAAAAAAAAACTTATTACATGCCAGTGCAACACAACTGTCTGGAAACATCAACTTCCGTGTTGGGAGTGGAACCTATATCTTCTCTATGACTATTACACAACTTGCTATTGTGTTGTTTTGGACTCTAGCTAAGCCATACCCTCACCAATCTACACCGCATCTAAATCACTCCCATTAATAGTCGCACCCTTCCACATCCACACCCATTCATAGTCACACCCATTCATAGTCACACCCATTCATAACCACACCCATTCATAGTCACACCCATTCATAGTCACACCCATTCATAACCACACCCATTCATAGTCACATCCATTTATAACCACACCCATTCATAGTCACATCCATTTATAACCACACTCATTTATAACCACACCCATTCATAGTCACACCCATTCATAACCACACCCATTCATAGCCACACCCATTCATAACCACACCCATTCATAGTCACATCCATTTATAACCACACCCATTCATAGTCACATCCATTTATAACCACACCCATTTATAACCACACCCATTCATAGTCATACCCATTTATGACCACACCCATTTATAACCACACCTATTTATAGCCACAACCATCCATAGTCATACACATTTATAATCACACCAATTTATAACTACCCATTCATAATCACAACCATTCATAGCCACACACATTTATAACCACACCCATTCATAACCACACCCATTCATAGTCACACCCATTCATAATCACACCCATTCATAGTCACACCCATTCATAACCACACCCATTCATTGTCACACCCATTTATAACCACACCCATTCATAGTCACATCCATTTATAATCACACCCATTTATAACCACACCCATTCATAGTCATACCCATTTATGACCACACCCATTTATAACCACACCTATTTATAGCCACAACCATCCATAGTCATACACATTTATAATCACACCAATTTATAACCAGCCATTCATAATCACAACCATTCATAGCCACACCCATTTATAACCACACCCATTCATAGCCACACCCATTCATAACCACACCCATTCATAGCCGCACCCATTCATAGCCACAACCATTCATAACCACACAAATTTATAGCCACATCCTCTCATATCCAAGCCCATTGATATATGTACAACCTTTCATGGTATTACCCATCCATAGCCACACCTACACGAAGCCTTAGTTCTACCAATTAGCTCTTCAGTATGTATTAAAATTAAACAAATCCTCAAATGTTTAATTTTGTTCTCTTACATTCACCTTGATTGGATGTTTTAATGTTAATGTTTGCAATGTCCACAGTATACAGGGTATTTGTTGTTGACCCTCCTGGTTCCCTTGTGCTGGGTGATGTAACTACTGTTGCACAGCTCTTACTCTTGTCCTCCTCTGCTTCCAGACAGCAGCTCCATTCCAAAGTTGCTTCTACAGTGTATCTGAGACCCTCTTCACGCAGTCCTCCCATCTCAGCTGTGGTCATCTCCTTTTCCAGCAATGTAGATGTTTCTCTGCCTCTGCCCACTTCAGTAGTCTGCCTGCGTCCATTTTGTTTTGAGTTGTTTGTTAATATCTGATTCTGTTTATTTTCCAGGTGATCTCACCCTCGCCCCAGAAGATGCAATGTGTGATGGTGGAGTCAGATTCATTGCTGCAGTTGCGTTTGAATGAAAAGTGATCTGTCATACCAGATACACTTTGAATACTCAACTGAAAAAGACAACACACGTTCACGAAATGAGGGAAATAATGCGAGAGAAGATGGAGCCACTGTTGCTGCTCTGTTGCGTCTTGACCATTCAGATTGTGCTCCTGCAATCAGCACAAGGCTTTGTGGCCAGTTTCACAACAAACCACACACTGAACAAGTTGGCAGTTGACACAACATCAGGCATGGTTTACATTGGTGCTAAAAACCAGTTGTACCAGCTTGACTCTGGCCTCAAACTGAATGTCACTGATGAGACTGGGCCAGTCATGGATAACCCACTTTGTATCTCAGTTACAGAGTCTAATACCTGTCAGGCAAAGTCAGTTGAGCAGAAGAAATTGACAGACAATGTGAATAAAATTCTAGCAGTTGACAAACAGCATGGTCAACTGATCACTTGTGGCAGCATCTACCAGGGAATCTGTCAGGTGCGCAGACTCAGTGATATTACAAAATACAAACAATATGACACATCACCAGAATATCGCATTGCAGCAAATAATGCTACAATGTCCACAGTGGCATTTGTCGCGCCGGGACCCCCCAATCCCAGTCAAACTGAAGTGTTGTATGTGGCAACCAGTTACACGGGAATTCCAGAATATGATGTACGTATTGGCATTAAAGCTGTGAGCAGCAGAGTGCTTATGGGGGAAAACACATTGAAGTTTGTCAATTATAATGTGATTCAAGATACAGGTACATTTACAACAATGTATAAACCATACCGGAAGACTCGTATAGTGGACTATGTGACAGGATTCAGTGCTGATGGCTTCAGTTACTTTATGACTGTGCAACAAAATGACTCCGAGCCAAACACATATGTGTCAAAAATAATACAGATATGTCACAGTGATGAATTTTACTCCTCTTATGTTGAAATGTCCATCACATGTGGTCACTACAGCATCCTTCAAGCAGCCACGCTTGTTCAACCCGGCAGCAGTTTGCAACAAACAGGTGCTATTGTGCTTGCAGTCTTTGCTAAAAGTGAACTCGACAGCAAGGTACCAACATCACAGTCTGCCATTTGTGTTTATGCACTGTCAGACATCAGGCACATGTTCAGTGAAAATATTAAACGTTGCTTCAATGGATCTGGTGATTATGGAAAACCATTTGAATCAAAGCCGTGTTCCAAGGTGGTAGGTATACTTTCTGGCACTACATATGTAACAAGTGATGCTACTATGTTTTATTCTGAATTGTCTCAAATCCAATAAAGGCAAATATACACATACGTTATGAAACATAACAAAATGTGAATGTTTTAATACAAATGTAAGTAGTGTCTGTCATACTTGCATACATAACTAAACGTATTCATGTCTTGTGACTTCTTAGTTGATGAGCACTAAATGCTTCAGACACTCGGATAAGAAATATAAATTAAATAATGATTAATTTGAACCAGTACCACAAGACAAAACGAGAACCACCATGTAAATAATTAATCACCAGAGTTACCAAACATTTGTTGCAGGAGTTTAACGTTGGCACCACGTACTGTGGACCTCCCGGTGTAGGTAACCACCCTCTGGTAGGCACCATGTCAGTGGACCGAGACCCGGTCTTTCTGACCAATGTCAGTCGTCTGTCTGCCATCGCAGCAACTGTCAGTCTCAGCACCTACATGGTCGCCTTTGTTGGAACCAGTCAGGGACACATCATCAAGGTTTGTGTCTTCACTCTTCACACAACTTTTTGTCAGTTAAGCGTAATATGTTTTAAATATCTCTAGTTCTCTCTCTCTGATGTTTAGGCATAGTAAATGTAAGATGCTTAAGTGTGGTATCAGTGTATCTGAGATGTTTGGCATGGTATATTAGGTTATATTTGTCAATAACATGCCCATTAAAGTACTGTCACCAGATGGAGAAACAGAACTATTTGGGATCCTGGCGGCAGTTCTGTAGATATAACAACAAGTAATAATTAAGAAGAATCATAATGTGTACAAGTTTTATGTACAATGATAATGTGTACAATTTTTATGTACAATGATAATGTGTGCAAGTTTTATGTACAATGATAATGTGTACAAGTTTTATGTACAAAGTTGAGTCAAATGATAAAGATTTATTTCTGCTGAGACTTACCCAGCAATGTATGCAAATATCTCTCCTGTATAAAACTTGTATTGCAGGCTGGCAAATGGCACTGCATCTTGTATGTGAATGTTAGATTTTGCCACTGAAGTAGGTAGTATAATTCTATGCAGTAGCATAGGTAGCTTCATCCTTTTCTATGCCATAAAGCCTCGCTTTAGCTGACATTGCTGATTTTTCAAAGATTATTGTTGATTAACCAAACACTACTTTGTTTTATTACCAGAATGACAGGCCTACTTTTTCACAGAAAGTCACAGGCCACAGAAACAACTGCGTGTTGTGACACATTGTGAATGACGTTTTAGGTACTCATTACTGCTGCATCAGGTGCTATCAAAGGAGTGGAATTTCAAAACATCACCATCGAATCTGGCGAACCCATTAATTCAGATCTGCTCTTTGATCAGAGTCAGAGACACCTGTATGCAATGACTACACACAAGGTAAGTATTTGTTATATTTATTGCATTCTCATGTTATGCAAATCTAGCACACGCAGGGATTGTTCCACACATTTTCCATCCTATAATATCCGGAAATGTTGCCCAGATTCTTGAAGACACATAGGCAATATTTCTTTTCTGTTGCTACTTTTGAAGTATGTTCTTTCTAAGTGTTGAAATGTTGATCTGTAAACCTGGACTCCTTCACCCACTCCAACCTCTCCAGCTCTCCCTCTTCCTCTCTTTAGCTCTCCTTCCCTCCATCTGTCTGTCCTCCCAGGTCTATCTCCCTCCCCATCCCTCCCTCTAAATCTCTCCCTGTATATCTCTCCCTCTATATCCCTCCCTCTATATCTCTCCCTCTATATCTCTCCCTCTATATCTCTCCCTCACAATATCTCCCTCTATATATCTCCCTCTATATATATCTCCCTCTATATATATCTCCCTCTATATCTCTCCCTCCCCATCTCTCCCTCTATATCTCTCCCTCCCCGTCTCTCCCTCTATATCTCTCCCTCCCCGTATCCCTCTATATCACTCCCTCTATATATAGATATCCCTCTATATCTCTCCCTCCCCATCTGTCCCTCTGTATCTCTCCCTCCCCATATCTCCCTCTATATCTCTCCCTTTCCTTGTCACACCAGGAACTATATGTAGCTGAGTAAACAAAGTTACTTGGTCTTGTGAGTCACTTAAAGTTATTTTATTACCATTAGAAGAACTTCCCTTGTAGGTTGTGAAGATACCAGTGCAAGAATGTGACAAGCTAAGCAGCTGTCAGGAGTGCCACAAAGATCCATTCTGTGGCTGGTGTTTACTCGAGAACAGGTAAGTTCATTCTTAGTTCTTCATTGGCCTTAGAATAAGGTCCCAATCTTCTCTGAATACAGAGTACATTTTTAATAAATGTTATCATATACAGTGAATTTTCCACTTGCAAATACTTCCTTTTATAGTACAAGAACCACTTTCGTGTGCCAGGGGTGTGTCACACTAGACACACTCAGTTTCCTAAGAATGTATTGACTACTCAACTGCCAGTACTGTAGTTACTGTCTATGTTTGCATGTTGTTGTTGCAGATACTGTCTATGTTTGTGTTTATTCGAGTACCTTTTATTTACTGTCTGTGTGGGCAAGAAGTGTTCATTGTAGCTTCTTTCTGTGTTTGCAGGTTTTTCTGTAGTTAATGTATGTGTTAGTAACTGTTTTACTCTCTGTGTCCACAGAAGTTACTGCCTCTGATTGTAGATGTTCAACAAAACCGAACTGCAGTAATTCTGCCCTGCTGAAGTATTGGCAGTCGTACTCCACTGGTGCTGCATGTGCTGGCATCACCAGGGTGACTCCACCCAACACCAGCATCATCAGTCCACGTCCTGTAAGCTTTATCTCATCAACATCACCTAGTTAGACCGTCTTCCTGTTTCACTCACTTCATAGGTGTGGGTAAACATTGGTACATGTTGAGTTCACCAGTTGGAACAACTGGTTCACCAGTCATGAAAGATACAATAATGCGTGCACAAACAACTAAAGTTACAGTTTTGCTCACTGATGTACAACTATCACTGATTTATTCAGACACTGATGATTACTTGTTTCAAACGGTATAAGCTACAGTGTATGTTGTGACACACAAACTTTGAAGAAGTACAAGTGTTAGCAGTAAGAGTAAAGCTGGTGCTTCAGTGTCTGCAGCTGTAGTCGTTGTTTCTGAAGACTGGCTAGATACTTGATGAGTAGCTTAGACAGAGTAAAGGAAGCTCATTATTAGATGGCATAGGTTGGATGAAATGAATTTGTATTAAATAGATCAACAGTGGTCACTCCCATTTAATGACTGATGGACTGGCAGTCAAATGCATTGACATTGAAAACAATCACATTGCATTTTTTCACAAACTGAATTATCCTTAAATTGTATGGTTATGTAAAGTTTGCACAGCCATGCTTTGGAGCCACACTCTTTTCCAACCATTTGACATGGAAGCAGCTTCTTTCCTCTTGCTGTTTACATCCATGTTTGTGTTTACACGTGCGGTTCATGTTAGTAGTGGATGCAGTAGATTGGCCACAGCTTGTGCAGTTGCCAGAGAATGCTAGTGCAACTTGACAGTTCTAGCTGGAAACATAGTAAATCTGCCTAACAAACGTATTTGTACAACACACAATATTATATTGAACTGACAGTGATTGTAGATTTCTTGTTATAATACAGAGGGAACAGTTGTGACATTTGGCAGTGGTGACACTCAATAATGGCACAATGTTACGTATAATTATAAAGTTTTAGTGACCATGGCAGGCATACATTACATTTCTTTAAAACACTTAAAATGGTTAGTGGACTCAAACGCCACGTCAGCAATTTCTCACCTTTTCCAACTATTTTTCTCTGGTGTACTGCAAACAGCTCATAGTCAAATCACTCATGATAAACTAATCATCTTTTTTGACTACATCTATAATTGTAGGTTGTCATAAATCTATCTACAAACTAGTATCACCCTCTTTGGGAGAGAACTACAAATCTTAAAAGAGGGATTTTATTGTGTATTCACTTTAGAACAAACTATTTGACACGGCATGTTTCATGTGTTCATACAGTAATCGTGGTCACTATGTTTCTATCTAGCAGGTATATTTACTTTGAAACTTGCCACATTTCAGGTGAAACTGACTGTGCCGAATCTACCCACTTCCCAGAACTACAGGTGTTTGTTTGGTGACATTGAGACATTAGCTACTGTTGAGGGGGGCGATGTCATCTGTCAGCCCCCTACAACAACTGATATCACCACACAACCACACAATTCCTCTTGGGGTATGTCTTTAACACAAGTCTTCATGTCAGTGGCTAACAAAACCGCTAATTTAACAAAAGCCTTCCAACTCAAACAAACTGACTAAACTCACACATCACAATTATTGTTCTCCTCTTTCTCAGAAAGTTTACATGAAGGTGGCGCCAATACTGCTCAGTGATGTCTTTCTTTCCCCCTTGCTGTTCTTGCAATGCTGCCTCCACCATCCATCTCCACTCCACTCTCATTTTCACTGCTGTCTCCACCATCCATCTCCACTCCACTCTCATTTTTACTCTGTCTCCACCATCCATCTCCACTCCACTCTCATTTTCACTGCTGTCTCCACCATCCATCTCCACTCCACTCTCATTTTCACTGCTGTTTCCACCATCCATCTCCTCTCCACTCTCATTTTCACTGCTGCCTCCACCATCCATCTCCACTCCACTCTCGTTTTCACTCCTGTCTCCACCATCCATCACCACTCCACTGTCATTTTCACTGCTGCCTCCACCATCCATCTCCACTCTCATTTTCACTCTGTCTCCACCATTCATCTCCACTCCACTCTCATTTTGACTGCTGCCTCCACCATCCATCTCCACTCCACTGTCATTTTCACTCTGTCTCTTCCATCCATCTCCACTCCACTCTCATTTTCACTGCTGTCTCCACCATCCATCTCCACTCCACTCTCATTTTCACTGCTATCTCCACCATCCATCTCCACTCCACTCTCATTTTCACTGCTGCCTCCACCATCTATCTCCACTCCACTGTCATGTTTATTACTGTCTCCACCATCCATCTCCACTCCACTCTCATTTTCACTGCTGTCTCCACCATCCATCTCCACTCCACTCTCATTTTCACTGCTGTCTCCACCATCCATCTCCACTCCACTCTTATTTTCACTACTGTCTCCACCATCCATCTCCACTCCACTGTCATTTTCACTGCTGCCTCCACCATCCATCTCCACTCCACTCTCATTTTCACTCTGCCTCCACTATCCATCTCCACTCTACTCTCATTTTCACTGCTGTATCCACCATCTATCTCCACTCCACTCTCATTTTCACTGCTGCCTCCACCATCCATCTCCACGCCACTCTCATTTTCACTGCTGCCTCCACCATCCATCTCCATTCCACTGTCATTTGTATAGCTATCTCCACCATCCATCTCCACTCAACTCTCATTTTCACTGCTGTCTCCACCATCCATCTCCACTCCACTCTCATTTTCACTGCTGCCTCCACCATCCATCTCCACTCCACTCTCATTTTCACTGCTGTATCCACCATCTATATCCACTCCACTCTCATTTTCACTGCTGCCTCCACCATCCATCTCCACTCCACTCTCATTTTCACTGCTGCCTCCACCATCCATCTCCACTCCACTCTCATTTTCCCTCTGTCTCCACCATCCATCTCCACTCCACTGTCATTTTCACTCTGTCTCCACCATCCATCTCCACTCCACTGTCATTTTCACTCCTGTCTCCACCATCCATCTCCACTCCACTCTCATTTTCACTCCTGTCTCCACCACCCTTCTCCACTCCACTGTCATTTTCACTGCTGTCTCCACCACCCATCTCCACTCCACTCTCATTTTCACTGCTGTCTCCACCATCCATCTCCACTCTCATTTTCACTGCTGCCTCCACCATCCATCTCCACTCCACTGTCATTTTTATTGCTGTCTCCACCATCCATCTCCACTCCACTCTCATTTTCACTGCTGCCTCCACCATCCATCTCCACTCCACTGTCATTTTTATTGCTGTCTCCACCATCCATCTCCACTCCACTCTCATTTTCACTGCTGTCTCCACCATCCATCTCCACTCCACTCTCATTTTCACTGCTGTCTCCACCATCCATCTCCACTCCACTCTCATTTTCACTGCTGCCTCCACCATTCATCTCCTCTCCACTGTCATTTTTACTGCTGTCTCCACCATCCATCTCCACTCCACTCTCATTTTCACTGCTGCCTCCACCATCCATCTCCACTCCACTCTCATTTTCACTGCTATATCCACCATCTATCTCCACTCCACACTCATGTTCACTGCTGCCTCCACCATCCATCTCCACTCCACTCTTATTTTCACTGCTGCCTCCACCATCCATATCCACTCCACTGTCATTTTTACTGCTGTCTCCATCATCCATCTCCACTCCACTCTCATTTCCACTGCTATCTCCACCATCCATCTCCACTCCACTGTCATTTTCACTGCTGCTTCCACCATCCATCTCCACTCCACTCTCATTTTAACTGCTGTCTCCACCATCCATCTCCACTCCACTCTCATTTTTACTCTGTCTCCACCATCCATCTCCACTCCACTCTCATTTTCACTGCTGTCTCCACCATCCATCTCCACTCCACTCTCATTTTCACTGCTGTTTCCACCATCCATCTCCACTCCACTCTCATTTTCACTGCTGCCTCCACCATCCATCTCCACTTCACTCTCATTTTCACTCTGTCTCCACCATTCATCTCCAGTCCACTCTCATTTTGACTGCTGCCTCCACCATCCATCTCCACTCCACTGTCATTTTCACTCTGTCTCCACCATCCATCTCCACTCCACTGTCATTTTCACTCTGTCTCCACCATCCATCTCCACTCCACTCTCATTTTCACTGCTGTCGCCACCATCCATCTCCACTCCACTCTCATTTTCACTGCTGCCTCCACCATCCATCTCCATTCCACTGTCATTTTTATTGCTGTCTCCACCATCCATCTCCACTCCACTCTCATTTTCACTGCTGTCTCCACCATACATCTCCACTCCACTCGCATTTTCACTGCTGCCTCCATCATCTATCTCCACTCCACTCTCATTTTCACTGCTGCCTCCACCATCCATCTCCACTCCACTTTCATTTTCACTGCTGCCTCCACCATCCATCTCCACACCACTCTCATTTTCACTGCTGCCTCCACCATCCATCTCCACTCCACTGTCATTTTCACTCTGTCTCCACCATCCATCTCCACTCCACTGTCATTTTCACTCCTGTCTCCACCATCCATCTCCACTCCACTCTCATTTTCACTCCTGTCTCCACCACCCTTCTCCACTCCACTGTCATTTTCACTGCTGTCTCCACCACCCATCTCCACTCCACTCTCATTTTCACTGCTGTCTCCACCATCCATCTCCACTCATTTTCACTGCTGCCTCCACCATCCATCTCCACTCCACTGTCATTTTTATTGCTGTCTCCACCATCCATCTCCACTCCACTCTCATTTTCACTGCTGTCTCCACCATCCATCTCCACTCCACTCTCATTTTCACTGCTGTCTCCACCATCCATCTCCACTCCACTCTCATTTTCACTGCTGCCTCCACCATTCATCTCCTCTCCACTGTCTTTTTTACTGCTGTCTCCACCATCCATCTCCACTCCACTCTCATTTTCACTGCTGCCTCCATCATCCATCTCCACTCCACTCTCATTTTCACTGCTATATCCACCATCTATCTCCACTCCACACTCATGTTCACTGCTGCCTCCACCATCCATCTCCACTCCACTCTTATTTTCACTGCTGCCTCCACCATCCATATCCACTCCACTGTCATTTTTACTGCTGTCTCCATCATCCATCTCCACTCCACTCTCATTTCCACTGCTATCTCCACCATCCATCTCCACTCCACTGTCATTTTCACTGCTGCTTCCACCATCCATCTCCACTCCACTCTCATTTTAACTGCTGTCTCCACCATCCATCTCCACTCCACTCATTTTTACTCTGTCTCCACCATCCATCTCCACTCCACTCTCATTTTCACTGCTGTCTCCACCATCCATCTCCACTCCACTCTCATTTTCACTGCTGTTTCCACCATCCATCTCCACTCCACTCTCATTTTCACTGCTGCCTCCACCATCCATCTCCACTTCACTGTCATTTTCACTGCTGCCTCCACCATCCATCTCCACTCTCATTTTCACTCTGTCTCCACCATTCATCTCCAGTCCACTCTCATTTTGACTGCTGCCTCCACCATCCATCTCCACTCCACTGTCATTTTTACTCTGTCTCCACCATCCATCTCCACTCCACTGTCATTTTCACTCTGTCTCCACCATCCATCTCCACTCCACTCTCATTTTCACTCCTGTCTCCACCATCCATCTCCACTCCACTCTCATTTTCACTCCTACCTCCACCATCCATCTCCACTCCACTCTCATTTTCACTCCTGTCTCCACAATCCATCTCCACTCCACTCTCATTTTCACTCCTATCTCCACCATCCATCTCCACTCCACTCTCATTTTCACTCCTGTCTCCACCATCCACCTCCACTCCACTTTCATTTTCACTGCTGTTTCCACCATCCATCTCCAGTCCTCTCTCATTTTCACTCCTCTCCCAATTCCTCCAAATCACACTGTATGCAATCTTTCCCATTTCAGTCTTCCTTGTCTTCATCTTCTTTTACCTTCCACCTTGAGGACATCTCATCACTATCTGTTCTCCTACCGTGTGCTCCCCATATCCAGACCATATTTGCCACGTCCTCACCAGCTTCTTCTTGAAACTCTCCTTTACTCCTGCCTCACCCCCCCCCCCTTCTTAAAGGTGAATCTTTTTTCAGATCATGTGCCAGTGAAGTTGAGTTTACAATCATCTGAGACGAAGGTGTCATTTCTTCTGACAGACTTTGACTTTTATAACTGTAGCATGCATGAAAGGTGAGTAGTATGTCAAACGCATGTATAGCCTGTATTTCCCATTTCTTTGTTGAATATAAATGATCCAGACAAGATATACACATAGCTCATGTTATGTATTCAGTGCTCATGAGACATTCAGTTCCCTTGTATCTTGTTTTAGTTGTAGCATGTTCTTATTCATCCACCCACCAACATCTTCAACACACGCCTTAGTGGCTGGTGATATGCCAAGTCCAGTTCTTATCGTAGATTTGCCCGTCATAGATGATGTGTCTTGGCTAAGTCTCCGATTTGTGTTGTGCACATCTAGTGCATCTTCAAGCCTTGCATCAATCCTTGCACTGACGTGTATCAGATGATGTTGCAGGGCTAAGTGACATACATACATATTCTGCCATTTGTAGGACCCCATCTAGTCTAGGACTACTGCAGTCACAGCAAAAACTTGTCAAAAACAACTGAACATGATATCATGATTGATAGTGATAACATCAAACGCACTTGATAGATCTATCATGACCAACACTATTACATGTTTTCAATGGAAGGCGTCTGCGGTGTCACTCTAGAACTTCAATGAAGCTGTCTTAATGGAGTGGTTACTGTGGTAAACTCATTGGTGAATGTAATGTAGACTGGTCATGACGTAGGTTGTTGAGGTTGAGATGATCTTTCAAATGATGTTCTCGAGAAGCTTTGACACATATAATAGGTTGGAAACAACCTGATAATAATGAATAATCTAACAGCCACTATACACTTACTATGTCAATAGACAATTTTTTTCAACAGTACATTGTATGTTTTTGTTTTTTCAAAAGTTGCACTCCCTGCACTAGTGCATTATGGGGCTGCCACTGGTGTATCTACAAGAATAAGTGCACACGGAACAGTTTCTGTGATACAGAAGATACCTTCGTACAACACAACAACGTAAGTCCCTTTCTCACAGTCTACCTATCCGAAGTAAAGAAAGAAAAAATACTAAATTGATTGTTTCACGTAGTTCTCTATAGTTTACAATGTATATTTTACCATTACATCATCTCACAATTTGTTTATTGCCCTGTGCGACTTGCTTTGTTTACATTGGTTGATGTTTGTTTCCCAGTCCTGTCCCCATCTGCAAGACAACGAGATGGAGATTCTTCTGCCGGTAGAGTATCAGAAGGAGATCATGTTGAATGGGACCAACTTACCAGAGCCACAGGTAAGTAGCGTGGTTCATGCAAGTAGGGCGGTTCATGAAGTAGGACGGTTCATGCAAGTAGGGTGGTTCATGCAAGTAGGGTGGTTCATGTAAGTAGGGCGGTTCGTGTAAGTAGGGCGGTTCATGCAAGTAGTTCATGGAATTAGGGTGGTTCATGTAAGTAGGGTGGTTCATGTAAGTAGGGTGGTTCATGTAAGTAGGGTGGTTCATGTAAGTAGGGTGGTTCATGTAAGTAGGACAGTTCGTGTAAGTAGGGCGGTTCATGCAAGTAGGGCGGTTCGTGCAAGTAGTTCATGGAATTAGGGTGGTTCATGTAAGTAGGGTGGTTCATGCAAGTAGGGTGGTTCATGCAAGTAGGGTGGTTCATGCAAGTAGGGTGGTTCATGCAAGTAGGGTGGTTCATGTAAGTAGGATGGTTCATGCAAGTAGGGTGGTTCGTGTAAGTAGGGCGGTTCGTGTAAGTAGGGCGGTTCATGCAAGTAGGGCAGTTCGTGCAAGTAGTTCATGGAATTAGGGTGGTTCATGTAAGTAGGGTGGTTCATGTAAGTATGGTGATTCATGCAAGTAGGGTGGTTCATGTAAGTAGGATGGTTCATACAAGTAGGGTGGTTCATGTAAGTAGGGCGGTTCGTGTAAGTAGGGCAGTTCGTGCAAGTAGGGCGGTTCGTGCAAGTAGTTCATGGAATTAGGGTGGTTCATGTAAGTAGGGTGGTTCATGCAAGTAGGGTAGTTCATGTAAGTAGGATGGTTCATGCAAGTAGGGTGGTTCATGTAAGTAGGGCGGTTCGTGTAAGTAGGGCGGTTCGTGCAAGTAGGGTGGTTCGTGCAAGTAGTTCATGGAATTAGGGTGGTTCATGTAAGTAGGGTGGTTCATGTAAGTAGGGCGGCTCATGTAAGTAGGGCGGTTCATGTAAGTAGGGCAGATCATGGAATTAGGGCGGTTCATGTAAGTAGCGTGGTTCATGCAAGTAGGGTGGTTCATGTAAGTAGGATGGTTCATGCAAGTAGGGTGGTTCATGTAAGTAGGGCGGTTCATGTAAGTAGGGCGGTTCGTGCAAGTAGGGTGGTTCGTGCAAGTAGTTCATGGAATTAGGGTGGTTCATGTAAGTAGGGTGGTTCATGTAAGTAGGGTGGTTCATGTAAGTAGGGCGGCTCATGTAAGTAGGGCGGTTCATGTAAGTAGGGCAGATCATGGAATTAGGGCGATTCATGTAAGTAGGGTGGTTCATGTAAGTAGGGCGGTTCATGTAAGTAGGGCGGTTCATGTACATAGAGGGGTTTGTCGTATTCTAGGTCACACAGATGCAGCATGAAAGCTTTGGCATTGTGTTAACAAAACCATTCTTCACCATTTTTTCACCAATGTCATTATTGACCAGTGTCATTCTTGATCAATGTCATTCATGACCAATATCATTCTTAACCAATGTCATTTATGACCAATATCATTATTGACCAATGCCTTTCTTGACCAATGTCATTATTGACCATTGTCTTTCTTTATCCAATATTATTTTTGACCAATGTCATGATATACGTGGTGTTTATCAACTGGTTTGGTTATGTTTAGTCTGGAGGCTACGAGTGTCTCGTGCATCTATCGAAGCCCCCGCTGCATGTGCCAGCCACCAGGGTGAACAGTACATCGGTGAAGTGCAAAGCGTATAAGGTAACTAGCTCCTAAACTAATACCTTAGGCTAGTATGTAATTGTCTAACTAGTCTGTAAGGACCTCCCACAAGTAGATAAGCTGTTATCTCAACAGCTTTAATATGCTAACTTGATGGTATTATATTGTATCTCCTCCCTGGTGCCGAGGTTGTGTTGTATCTCCACCCTGGTGCCGAGGTTGTGTTGTATCCCCTCCCTGGTGCCGAGGTTGTGTTGTATCCCCTCCCTGGTGCCGAGATTGTGTTGTATCTCCACCCTGGTGCCGAGGTTGTGTTGTATCTCCACCCTGGTGCCAAGGTTGTGTTGTATCCCCTCCCTGATGCCGAGGTTGTGTTGTATCTCCACCCTGGTGCCGAGGTTGTGTTGTATCTCCTCCCTAGTACCAAGATTGTGTTGTATCTCCACCCTGGTGCTGAGGTTGTGTTGTATCTCCACCCTGGTGCCAAGGTTGTGTTGTATCCCCTCCCTGGTGCCGAGGTTGTGTTGTATCTCCACCCTAGTGCCGAGGTTGTGTTGTATCTTCTCCCTGGTGCCGAGGTTGTGTTGTATCTCCACCCTGGTGCCGATGTTGTGTTGTATCTCCACCCTGGTGCCGAGGTTGTGTTGTATCTCCACCCTGGTGTCGAAGTTGTGTTGTATCCCCTCCCTGATGCCAAGGTTGTGTTGTATCTCCACCCTGGTGTCGAGGTTGTGTTGTATCCCCTCCCTTGTGCCGAGGTTGTGTTGTATCCCCTCCTTGGTACCGAGGTTGTGTTGTATCCTCTCCCTGGTGCCGAAGTTGTGTTGTATCTCCACCCTGGTGCCGAGGTTGTGTTGTATCTCCTCCCTGGTGCCAAGGTTGTGTTGTATCCTCTCCCTGGTGCCGAGGTTGTGTTGTATCTCCACCCTGGTGCCGAGGTTGTGTTGTATCTTCTCCCTGGTGCCGAGGTTGTGTTGTATCCCCTTCCTGGTGCCGAGGTTGCGTTGGGCCATGTTATGTTCATTCACATCCTTGAATCAGTGGCTTTTGATCTACCAGTTTGTGATGTTTTAAAAAAACACAAAGGTAGTTGTTTCAAATTATTTACTTACAAAATAACACATTTGCTTTGCCACCTATCAGAGAAATATGGAAACTGTAGAGTGATTAGCAACTCTCCAGATAGCGCCACTGTGAATATGTTTAAAATTAAAATACTGTAATGGTACTAACAGACGCCCTTGGCTTGGTGCATCTTGGGTAGGTATAAGCTAGTTTATTAATAGTTGGTTTAGCTAGTTCTTGCTTTGTTACATGAGAGTAAGCTTATGTGATCATAGCTTGTTGCAATATTCATGTAATGTATTGGATGTGTGCATACCATGCTTCTATGCTACTCTTGTTGTTGTAGTATTTGTACAGTTCAAGTGATGACCACAGGACAGTGCAGCTTCAAGTCATCTGGGATGGCAACCATCTAATTGATGACATTTACAAGACCAAAGGTGAATGAGCACAAATTAGAGCCAGTTACACAGCTGTGGCAGGTTTCTTTCATTGGTCTGCCACTCAGTTTATAATTGTTTCAATGTTCAATTTTTCTAGTTTAGAATTACCATGTCATAGTCATTCAGTTCCAGCAACAGTGTACTCATGTACTGCAGGCCTATATACTGCAGGCCTCTGTAATGCAAGCCTCTACTGCAGGCATCTGTACTGCAAGCCTCTGTACTGCAGGTATTTGTACAGCAGGCCTCTGTACTGCAAGCCTCTGCACTGCAGGTCTCTGTACTGCAAGCCTCTATACTGTAATCCTCTGTACTCTTGCAAGCCTCTGTACTGTAGACATCTGTACTGCAAGCCTCTGTACTGCAATCCTATGTACTCCAGGTCTCTGTACTGCAATCCTCTGTACTGCAAGCCTATGTACTGCAATCCTCTATACTGCAAGCCTCTGTACTGCAGGCCTCTGTGCTGCAAGCCTCTGTACTGCAGGTCTCTGTACTGCAGGTCTCTGTACTGCAGGCCTCTGTACTGCAGGTCTCTGTACTGCATGCCTCTGTACTGCAATCCTCTGTACTGCAAGCCTCTGTACTGCAAGCCTCTGTACTGCAGGCCTCTGTACTGCAGGCCTCTGTACTGCAAGCCTCTGTACTGCAGGTCTCTGTACTGCAAGCCTCTGTACTGCAATCCTCTGTACTGCAAGCCTCTGTACTGCAGACCTCTGTACTGCAGGCCTCTGTACTGCAAGCCTCTGTACTGTAGGCCTCTGTACTGCAAGCCTCTGTACTGCAGGTCTCTGTACTGCATGCCTCTGTACTGCAATCCTCTGTACTGCAAGCCTCTGTACTGTAGACCTCTGTACTGCAAGCCTCTGTACTGCAGGTCTCTGTACTGCAGGTCTCTGTACTGCATGCCTCTGTACTGCAGGTCTCTGTACTGCAGGTCTCTGTACTGCAAGCCTCTGTACTGTAGGTCTCTGTACTGCAGGCCTCCGTACTGCAGGTCTCCGTACTGCATGCCTCTGTACTACAGGTCTCTGTACTGCATGCCTCTGTACTGCATACCTCTGTACTGCATGCCTTTGTACTGCAAGCCTCTGTACTGCAGGTCTCTGTACTGCAGGTCTCTGTACTGCAATCCTCTGTACTGCAAGCATCTGTACTGCAGGTCTCTGTACTGCAAGCCTCTGTACTGCAGGCCTCTGTACTGCAAGCCTCTGTACTGCAGATCTCTGTACTGCATGCCTCTGTACTGCAGGTCTCTGTACTGAAAGCCTCTGTACTGCAGGCCTCTGTACTGCAAGCCTCTGTACTGCAGGCCTCTGTACTGCAAGCCTCTGTACTGCATGTATCTGTACTGCAGGCCTCTGTACTGCAATCCTCATTACTGTAGACCTTTTTAAAGCCTTGTGTTCATTCAGCTGTAGATAATCATGCCAGATACACACAGGTATGCCACTTCATGTAATACATAACACTAACTGGATTATGCACTTGACATGTGCTGCCTGTGTAAGATTGTAAATGTTTGGTATGCATCCTTGCGACCCAGTCACCATCTACAAGTGCAGTGAGCTGGGCCGCGACTGCAGTAGATGCTTCAGTCTACCCAACAATGCGACAACAGCGAGGTTTCAGTGTGTGTGGTGTTCGCCCGGCGTGTGTGCCTACAGTCGAGACTGCACCAACACACGTGACAAGTGTGCCGGCCCAACCATCACAAATGTAAGAGTGGCTCATCTAATCAACTTGTATACATTGATATCGTCTCTCAAGCCTGTGGTCATACAGCAGCTAGTCCATGTATAATAATAATAATAGAATGATTTCTTTAGTGCCAATATCCTCAGAAAATCCAAGCTCAGTGGCGCAACAAATCCAAAGAATTAAGCGTTCTCATTGTTAGCAAAAGTCGCCAACAGATGGACGGAACTGCTAAGAAGCTAGGGAGGATATGCAGTATTAAAAAGATAGGTTTTTAGATGACGACGAAATGAAACTATATTTCCTACTGAAAAACATATCACATTTACTAAACATTATACAGTACTATTGATAATCATGAATATGTATATTATAACTATTCTCCTGTGATTGTATGTAATATTTACCTACGTATAATTCTGAAAGAAACAAATTTACAATAAAAATCAACTGTCAAATAAAAGTAATATGTGATGTTAGTATTTTTATGATTAGTTTTCTGTTGATGCAGGATGTTCACCTTTTTGTTAAAAAACGTTTCTGTTTAACTAAGAAAACTATTGTAATGCAAAATACCTTGTATGTATATTGCATAGTCATAAAACTGTTGTGTTTACACATTTCTATGAATAATATTGTAGTCAACAAACATTTGAAAAAATGACCTATAATTCTGTTCCATCATTTATTATGATGGTGTATAGCTGGTGTGCAACATCGCGGTGTGGGTCTTTTGATAAAATGTTCTTGAACAACTCTAACTGCACTGACACATGTTTATTTTGGATTTTAGTACATAAATCGTCACATTAAAACGTGACATGACAAATGAAGGATTATATTTTGGTTTATACTTTATAGCCTAACCCTAGGGCTAGACTCCCGAAGCTGTCAGAGGCGAAATGTCGAGCACGTCGGTCCCGCTTGTCAATACACATTGCATTGTGGCTATTGTGATGAATATAGATTCTTTGGCTTTGTCGTCAGTAGTGACTGAAATCTTTGAATCACTCCATGACACTGACAGCGACAGTGAAATCACTGAATGGTTGGCTTGCACAATTCTGTCACTTGCGTGTATCATATTATTAATACTATTACAATATGATACAGTTATGTGTATGGGACATTGTATCTGTCAATGAAAATAATCCGTGTGATTCTGCATAATGTCATGGAATGTATTTTTTTTCCCAATAAAACTTTCTATGTTCGGCCCATAAACCTGAAATTGTCGTTTGTCACCGGCAATGACGACAGTCTCAAAATATTCCTTTTTAGTCCTTTGGCCGAAGGTCCAAGGGACTATTGCCATCACTCTGCGTCCGCCGTCCGCCGTTAGCTGCCGTATCTCAGAAACCGTTTAGCAACTTTTTCTCTAATTTGGCATATACATATCTTGGGGCACTGCCACTATGCACGAGAAATCTGTATTTGATTGAATCATTTTAAGGGCTCCCTAGGGCCTCCAAGGACCCTCAAACTGGTAAAAATGTAACATTTGGCCTATTTTTTCAAAAACTGTTCAGCAACTTTTTTTCTAATTTTGCATAGATGTATCTTAGGGTTCTGCCACTATATACATGAAATCTGTATTTGATTGAATCATTCTAAGGGCACCTAAGGGGCCCCCAAAATGCAAAATGTTTACATTATCTAGTGATGTGGTTTTGAGAAGGGCTCTTGAGACCACCCCCAACAGTAGATGTTGTGTATTGTGCCACAAAGTCAACAGCTGTGACTAATCTCTACAGCCCAGTCCACTGAGACCTTGACTAATCTTTAATTGGTCACAGCACCCAGGCAGAGTAGACACACTTGACCCCTGTTAGACTGAACAGTTGCCAAACACTTTTAAACTGTATCTTCAAAACTATTGATTTTCTATAATTGCAAGTTGTGTTTATTTTGATGTTCATTTAATTATTATAAAATGGTGTGACTGTGGTGTCTATTGGTTAAAGATGTATTGTCTGTAGAAACCTGTAGGTGACAAACATAGAAAATTAATATTCTGTCACCTGTAGGTGACAAACATAGAAAATTAATATTCTGGACAACTATAGAGTGAAATATCCTACACTTTATTTATATCCAGTGCATTCTACTGTTCTGTTTTCGCTTGCCATGCTTTGTGTAGACATGGTACTGTGTAAATCAATTGTATCAATATAGACTAATAACTATAGATTCACAATATAGTTGACACCTGAAACAACCAAATGTCAACCATTAGAAGAGTTGACATAGTTCTGCTACACACAAGCAAGAAATCTGTATTTTATTGAATCATTCTAGTGTCATCAGCATATAGTAGAACATACATTTTCTATATCATCATCACTAAGGTTGTTGTAAATTTAACCAGCTGCCATGTCAAGTCTGTTATAATTGTGACTAACAGTGTTCAAAATTATTCAGGTAAATAGCAAATAACAAAGGACACAAGTTTTCTCCTTGCCATACCTCTACACATGAGAAGAAGGCTGACACAGCCTGGCCCTCATTTATACATGATTTAGAATTTTTGTACATGTTGTATACAACTTTCAACACATTACCATTAATACCGCATTAAATTATCTTAGACCACAGGGAGGACCGGTCTAGTAAATCAAATGCTTTCTTATAATCGATGAAGGCACAATAAAGCCTTTTGCGTTGAGACAAATACAATTCAACCTATACCCCTATTTGAACACTGCCTGTTCTTCACCTATTACATTCGCTTTGTTTAGGTATGTGGTCAGTCTGGTGTTCTGAACAATCACTAAGGATTAATGAACACTTGTGCAGAATGTCACCCACTTGGCAGGTTTAATTGATCTATTCAGCAATGATGACACTGCTTAGGCCTCACTCTGGACACTGTCACTCACAGTGTTGTGTATTGTCTTAGTTGGTGCATTGAGCTAATCTACTTGACCATGAATCAGTGGTGGCTCTGGTTGTGTATTACACCCAGCTGTGGAGCTAAGATTCTCTGCCTGCTATTGTTTGATGGAAACTGTGACTAATCTGTAATTGGTCACTGCCAGTAGCTTGTGTCAACAGACAGCATTAAGCCACTAGACCCCTGTTAAATTGGACAGTTGCCTGTAGGTTTTAAACTGTGTCAAACAGTGAATCTACCTTTTGCTCTCAGATATTCTGTCCTCTTAGCTTTACACATGAAGACATAATCTGGCATAACTTGATAAGTCTTTGTAGCAGCACATTTGTACTTCCAGTGTATCATTGCAACATAACATACATATTACATACTGTGCCACATTTGAATGTTGTGCATGTAATATTTCCATGCAATCCATTTGCATATATAATGTAAAACTTCAATAGCCGTTTTCTTAATTTTTTACTTTTTGATCCCTACCATGTTCAATGCTCCATAACTTTGCCAATTTTTGTAACAGTCATATTTTTTTGAAACCGTGTAAAGTACCCTACCAAACCTTTACAAGGATGTAAGAAAACAATGTTACAATTTTTCTGACTTATCATTCATTTGGTCAGCCGGGGTCACATATAGACGTATTAGTCCAAAGGACTTCAGGGCCACTTGGCCCATTTTTTTACATCGTCGTCATCATCGTACATGTCATAAACTGTCCTGAGTGACGTCTGTTGCCAATGGTTCATCTCTGTATGCGGTAACAGTCCTACAAGTCCTCACATTTGCGACACAACTCTTCAAATCCAAATCACAAGAATCTTACGCCGTGTCTTCCATGTTTCCAGTGGTGAGACAGATTTGGGCTATGACACATATTACGTCACAGTACTTTTCCAAGCGGCAGTCAGGATTTGTACACATTAAACTGCGTGTATATATTAACTAAGGAACCTGTCAGGTGTTACACCTGTCTAAATAGCATCACGTTTGTATGTTATTTACGTGGTTAAAATAGGAAATTTATATTCATGTCACCTTTAATATATTCCTTTTTCGTGGAAGGTTTTTAAAAAGAAATAACTAATTTATCTAACATATATTGATTGGCATTTCATGTTCTATTGCCAACTTGCGCTATTGTCAAGAGAAACTTGTAGTGTGTGGAATTAGTGGCCACAGACAGGTATCAAGTGATAGAGTGCCTCACTGTAGCCATGTACAGTTGGTAGTCACATGGTGCCACACTACTTGCAGGTGACACCCCTGACTGGACCTCTAGAAGGTGGCACTTTGCTGACGATTACCGGCAAAAACTTGGGTTACAGCTTTAATCAGATACAAAATGCAGTGAAGATTGGTGGAGAGCCCTGCATTGCTATTCAACCCAAGTACAAGATCTCGATTCAGTACGTGTTTGCCAAAAGTTTTAGATAGTCTGATAATGTAATTGTTTTTTGAAAGTCTTGAGCATAGGCAGAACCTTTTGAACCTTAACTTTAGCAATTTTGTCAAGTAGACATTTCACTGAATTAGTAAAGGAACAACGAAAATATTGTATGTTAAGTGATTATACATTCCTATTTGCAATTCTGGTGTTTGCTAAATTAATTCAACGCATCTGTCTATACTTGGCTGGTTTGTGTTATAGTTGATGATTTATACTGTTGTTTGCTAACTGCACCTCCAGGTTTGTTGTAGTTTGTACACATCGTGATAGCAATTTTAGCATGCTGTGCTTCTGTTGTAGGATAGTGTGTCGAACACCATCAGTGAAAGAACCAAAGAATGGCACTGTGACAGTTGCTATGGACCAACCACCCACCCACTGGTCACACCAGTTCAGTTATCAGGTAATAATGTTATCAGTATAGGGTTTTCTACATTGTTAACTAAATGAGAGTTGCCGTTGCAGTGCTGCCATCAACTGATGCCATCATTTAGATAACATTAGGTGTACACCTCTATTCTGTTTATCTCTTCAATCTGCCCACAAAGCAAATTTTATTATTCTTTTTGTCATGGAGAGCTTCTAATTAGAAAGACTGCTTGACACAACCAATAGTAGAGACTAAACAGAGTGTCTGGGTCTCTCCACTACATCACTCCACATGTTTAGTTGTGTGATCATGTCACAAACTATCCATCCATTTTCTCACCATAAGACTACAAACACTAGTTTTTCACTTACAATTACTGCTGTATGAATTTACTGTACATTATAAATGTGAACCTCAGGGCTGTGTGAAACAAAAATAATATACAATAGGTTCACGGTAATAATTATCGTCACCATTTGTGGTGTGACTGTAAAGTATTTGGTAGTTTGTTGGGACAAATATAACAGGTGGCCTGACTGTTGTTTTTTTAAGCATGGTGTCAAAACCTTGCGTGATACACATGTGTAATCACAAGTGTAATCACAAGTGTAATCACAAGTGTTCTCATCATTTATGGCTGGTGTATGTTTTATTTCTGGTCTGTAAACTGTGTGTACCATATTATGGACAATGTTAACATGGAATTCAAAAGTCAATGACGCGTTTTAGTCAAGCACACAAATGTAACAGAGTCTATAATAGAGCGACTGGGGTGATGTTTAGCAGAAAGTATATAACAACTTTTGTCATTGTTGCGCATATGCTGTTTCAGAATCCTGAAGTGAGTTCCATGTCCCCCACTGTTGGCCCCAGGTCTGGCGGTACTAGACTCACCATCAAGGGAAGGAAGCTCAACACAGGCTCTAATCTTGTTGTGCTCATTGGAAACACAAACTGCAAAGTCACGTAAGTCTGGTAGTCTCCTGACTCTATATTAATATGTACAAATAATAATACTATAATCTATATAAAAACATGGTAACAATGTTGAGTCATTGTTGTACTAACTCAAAGACATTATTCCTTTTTGTAACTTAAAAAGAATGAATGAATTGTTATTTTTATGTCACATTGTTGTAGAAGTAAAAGTAAATACTGAATTATAAATCAAACATGTATGCAGTCTATATTGTAAATTCTGACACTCTCACAAGCATCCTCCGTTGCGATTCTGTTATGACTGACTCGACTGTGTTCTCCCTGTAGAGGGAGAATAACACGCTCAGACTAACTGAATGTATCTTGCCATCTTTCACATGGATGATATAATGGCTTTGTCACTGCCATCAGAAGTGTGTGTTGTGTTTGCAGTGATGCAGTGGAGGATGGAGAGATCCACTGTGTGACGCCAGCAGTTGACGTCCCTCTTCACATGTCTGTACGAGTCGAGTTTGATAACGCTACCAAGAGTCTCAATAGCGACTTCACATTCACAGAAGATCCAAACATCACAAGTATTCATCCACTGACAACATTTCAAGCGTATGTGTTTGTTTATTGGTTATTACAAACTTATAGAACAAAACTATCTTCTGTGTATATGTAGTGCCGTCTGGAGGATTATGCTAATACTTCTAATGTTGTCACATAGAGTTGCACTAATGTTGTCACATGTTGTTGCACTAATGCTGTCACATGTTGTTGCACTAATGTTGTCACTTGTTGCACTAATGTTGTCATGTGGTGTTGCACTAATGTTGTCACATGTTGTTGCACTAATGTTGTCACATGGTGTTGCACTAATGTTGTCACATGGTGTTGCACTAATGTTGTCATGTGGTGCTGGGCTAGTGTTGTTATGTGGTGTTGCAATAATGTTGTCACATGTTGTTGCATTAATATTGTCCCATGTTGTTGCAGTGGGGGCAGAACAGTGACAGTCGACGGAGTCTATTTCACCAGCATCCAACAACCACAGATGTTTATCAGACAGGAGGAAACAAGGTCAAACTTAACTGTAAGTCGACCTCACAACTTCATCATGGCAAGGCAACTTGTACGGTGCATAGAGGATAGAAGGATAAGTGTTTTGACATGTGCATAATTTGTTGAATTGAAATAAATTGCTCTTTCACTGTGTCTTCATCATACATTTGTTTTGTCATGTGTAGCTTCTACATATTATTTAAAAGGAAGAAGATACCATAGTTGCAGAGCACACACTTTTCCAATGGTACATATCTTTTCATGTGCACACAATGTTACACGTGAAAACTGTCCAATTAAGAAGAATCTGCTTTATACAAACACAAACAATCATTACAACCAGAATTTTGCTCTAACACTGATGTTGTGTTTTTTTTTGGAACAGAATGGTACATGAATTAAATATGTGACCGTTTTAAAAAGGGAACAACATTTGTGTTGGCCTGCTGGTGGCCTGAGACCAGCAACCTTTAACTTGGGCCACCATCTTATGACTAGGACCAAGAACTGTCTACCAGATGTATGCCCCAATATCCCACACTTATTTTAAATATATTTTTAAAATCCATCTTTTATATGATGCTGGTTTGTTTTCAACAAAACTAGTAAAATCTACAAAAATCATTCTTATATTAATATTTTCATCAGCTTTCGGGATCTTTCAGAACTGTGCCATCATCAGTGCTGAAGTCATCAAGTGCCCCTTCCCAGCACTGCCCCCTGGTGACCACAGGAAGAGACGCAGCACTGCCAAGAGTCAGCCAACAGTGGGGTTTGTGATGGACGGTGTCCAATCAGTGGCCAACATATCAGCCTACTTCCCAGATGTTGCCTCCAACATTAAAGTTGTTGCCAATCCTGTGTACAACAGGTTTAAGAATGGCCGGAAGGTGTACAAGGGGGAAGCACTGGTCTTACAGGTTCGTGTTAGCTTCTTATCAAGTTGTTACCATGGCTTCTTTTAGCTTTCATTTTCTTTTAGTACAGTTTTTGGCAGATTTTACAAAATATATGCACTTTGTTACAGTAATTATGAGATAATGTAATTATATAGACATGTTTACAAATGTAATATTACAACTACTGAGATTTTAAATCTTAATAATTAAGTCACGTTCACTGAAGAGTTTCTGTTTATAATCTAGCTGAATTTGCACGATGTACAATAGCCATCACTGTCCACTGCCACAGTTGAATGACCTTCACCTTGCAGGGTGAGAACCTCAGTGCAGCGAGTGAACCTTCGGATGTGAATGTAACAATTGGACTGTCCCCATGCAAGGTGAAGTCACTCACCGATGACAGTCTGCTGTGCGCCCCTCCTGACAAACAACCCCCTGGTGTGACAGCGGGCCAGGAAGATGTCAACAAGCTACCTGTAGTCGTGGTAAATATCACTCTCTAGTAGTAAATTTGCTGCCATTACATAGCCACTGGAACAGGGGCTAATTTTTTTAGTGGGGAGGGACTGAAGATACGATTAGCCCAACAATATTTCGGGATTTGTCATTTTTTGTGCAATTTGATGTTTTGAGAGCTGGTGAGGACTGAAGATAGAATTATCCTCTGAATATTTATGGGAAAAGGGCTTAATTTTAGGTACAATTAGACATGTTTTGGAGAGCATGAAGGTGGGGTATTTTTGTGAGCCTCGGGCGGTGCAATTGGAGGAGTTTTGGTCAACTTAAACAAATTTAGAATGTCACCACCAAAAATAAAATATCGAACGGCATCTCCCTGTCTTCCAATGTCATGATCCGACAGTGGAGTGGTGCTGAAGCTCCGGCTCAGTCCAACCAATAATAATGTCATGATCCGACAGTGGAGTGGTGCTGAAGCTCCGGCTCAGTCCAACCAATAATAATGTCATGATCCGACAGTGGAGTGGTGATGAAGCTCCGGCTCAGTCCAACCAATAATAATGTCATGATCCGACAGTGGAGTGGGGCTGAAGCTCCGGCTCAGTCCAACCAATAATAATGTAATGATCCGACAGTGGAGTGGTGCTGAAGCTCCGGCTCAGTCCAACCAATAATAATGTTGTTCTGGCACTAGTACATCAACTTGGGTTTTGTCTGTCCCAGTGTGTATCGTTAACCCTTTCTACAGCTACCCCAGGAGAGAGTGCATAAACTGGAGTATGTGCTTGCATGTCACATTGTGTGTTACTCTGCTCCAGGTGTGAGTGGGTAATCTGGAGTATGTGCTTGCAAGTGACAGGTGCGAATGGATAACCTGGAGTATGTGCTTGCATGTGACAGGTGCAAGTTGGTAACCTTGAGTATGTGCTTGCATGTGACAGGTGCATGTGGGTAACCTGGAGTACGAGCTTGGTGAGCTGGAGTACCAACAGCCCAGTGTGAAGTTGGGCAATGAGCTGTGGATCATCGGCGTGGCCTTGGGAGGAGGATTCCTCATCACTGTCATCATCATCATCCTCGTGATCTACAAGCGCAAGAGTACATACTCCGAGCGGCAGTTCAAGAAGATGCAGATCCAACTGGACACACTCGAGAGCAATGTACGCAACGAGTGCAAACAAGGTGAGTCTCATTGAGTGCAAACAGGATGAGTCTCATTGAGTGCAAACAGGGTGAGTCTCATTGAGTGCAAACAGGGTGAGTCTCATTGAGTGCAAACAGGGTGAGTCTCATTGAGTGCAAACAGGGTGAGTCTCATTGAGTGCAAACAGGGTGAGTATCATGTAGTCTCTGTGACCTCTGTCTCATGTAGTCTTTGTGACCTCTGTCTCATGTAGTCTCTGTGACCTCTGTCTCATGTAGTCTCTGTGACCTCTGTCTCATGTAGTCTCTGTGACCTCTGTCTCATGTAGTCTCTGTGACCTCTGTCTCATGTAGTCTCTGTGACCTCTGTCTCATGTAGACTCTGTGACTTCTGTCTCATGTAGTCTCTGTGACCTCTGTCTCATGTAGTCTCTGTGACCACTGTCTCATGCAGTCTCTGTGACCTCTGTCTCATGTAGTCTCTGTGACCTCTGTCTCATGCAGTCTCTGTGACCTCTGTCTCATGCAGTCTCTGTGACCTCTGTCTCATGCAGTCTCTGTGACCACTGTCTCATGCAGTCTCTGTGACCTCTGTCTCATGTAGTCTCTGTGACCACTGTCTCATGCAGTCTCTGTGATCTCTGGCTCATGCAGTCTCTGTGACCTCTGTCTCATGTAGTCTCTGTGACCACTGTCTCATGCAGTCTCTGTGACCACTGTCTCATGCAGTCTCCGTGATCTCTGTCTCATGTAGTCTCCGTGACCACTGTCTCATGCAGTCTCCGTGACCACTGTCTCATGCAGTCTCCGTGACCACTGTCTCATGCAGTCTCTGTGACCTCTGTCTCATGTAGTCTCTGTGACCACTGTCTCATGCAGTCTCTGTGACCACTGTCTCATGCAGTCTCCGTGATCTCTGTCTCATGTAGTCTCCGTGACCACTGTCTCATGCAGTCTCCGTGACCACTGTCTCATGCAGTCTCCGTGACCACTGTCTCATGCAGTCTCTGTGACCTCTGTCTCATGTAGTCTCTGTGACCACTGTCTCATGCAGTTTCTGTGACCTCTGTCTCATGTAGTCTCTGTGACCTCTGTCTCATGCAGTCTCTGTGACCTCTGTCTCTTGTAGTCTCTGTGACTACTGTCTCATGCAGTCTCTGTGACCTCTGTCACATGCAGTTTCTGTGACCACTGTCTCATGTATTCTCTGTGACCACTGTCTCATGCAGTCTCTGTGACCTCTGTCTCATGTAGTCTCTGTGAACTCTGTCTCATGCAGTCTCTGTGACCTCTGTCTCATGTAGTCTCTGTGAACTCTGTCTCATGCAGTCTCTGTGACCACTGTCTCATGCAGTCTCTGTGACTACTGTCTCATGCAGTCTCTGTGACCTCTGTCACATGCAGTTTCTGTGACCACTGTCTCATGTATTCTCTGTGACCACTGTCTCATGCAGTCTCTGTGACCTCTGTCTCATGTAGTCTCTGTGAACTCTGTCTCATGCAGTCTCTGTGACCTCTGTCTCATGTAGTCTCTGTGAACTCTGTCTCATGCAGTCTCTGTGACCTCTGTCTCATGTATTCTCTGTGACCTCTGTCTCATGCAGTCTCTGTGACCTCTGTCTCATGTAGTCTCTGTGACCACTGTCTCATGCAGTCTCTGTGACCTCTGTCTCATGTAGTCTCTGTGAACTTTGTCTCATGCAGTCTCTGTATCCCTGCAGCCTTTGCTGAGCTGCAGACAGAAGTGTCCGACTTCACCAGTGACCTGAGTGCGAAGGGCGTGCCGTTCTGGGATTACCGGACCTACACATTTAAAGTGCTCTTCCCTTCCTACAACGACCACCCCATCCTGCACAGCACCCCACCCTCTGTGACGACCACCTTCGGGGGCACAGACCAGGCCCTGGGCCAGTTCAACCAGCTGCTCAACAGCAAGCAGTTCCTGCTCATCTTCATCCGCACGCTGGAGGAGCAGAAGAACTTCATGATCCGAGACAAGGCCCTGGTTGCCTCCCTGCTCATGGTGGTCCTCCAGGACAAGATGGAGTATGCCACCGACATCCTCAAGGCTCTGCTCAATGAACTCATTGACCGCTCCGTTGAGAAAAAGAACCCAAAGTTAATGTTCAGAAGGTGAGCACTGACAATGGGAGTGGGACATATCGTGCTTGGATGTGTATTAGAATCAGACAACCTCTCTCTGCAGTTTGTGAAACAGGTCTCTCTACATCAATGTTGTTAGGTACCTTGCAATGTTTCAGCGCAGTAGAACCATGTTACATGTGGTACACCATGTATAACAACATAGACCTGTCACCATGTACAACAACATAGACCTGTCACCATGTATAAGAACACAGACCTGTCACCATGTATAAGAACACAGACCTGTCACCATGTATAACAACATAGACCTGTCACCATGTACAACAACATAGACCTGTCACCATGTACAACAACATAGACCTGTCACCATGTATAACAACATAGACCTGTCACCATGTACAACAACATAGACCTGTCACCATGTATAAGAACACAGACCTGTCACCATGTATAAGAACACAGACTTGTCACCATGTATAAGAACACAGACCTGTCACCATGTATAAGAACACAGACCTGTCACCATGTATAACAACATAGACCTATCACCATGTATAACAACACAGACCTGTCACCATGTATAAGAACACAGACTTGTCACCATGTATAAGAACACAGACTTGTCACCATGTATAAGAACACATACCTGTCACCATGTATAAGAACACAGACTTGTCACCATGTATAAGAACACAGACCTGTCACCATGTATAAGAACACAGACCTGTCACCATGTATAACAACATAGACCTGTCACCATGTATAACAACATAGACCTGTCACCATGTATAACAACATAGACCTGTCACCATGTATAAGAACACAGACCTGTCACCATGTATAACAACATAGACCTGTCACCATGTATAACAACACAGACTTGTCACCATGTATAAGAACACAGACTTGTCACCATGTATAAGAACACAGACCTGTCACCATGTATAACAACATAGACCTGTCACCATGTATAACAACACAGACTTGTCACCATGTATAAGAACACAGACTTGTCACCATGTATAAGAACACAGACCTGTCACCATGTATAACAACACAGACTTGTCACCATGTAAAAGAACACAGACTTGTTACCATGTATAAGAACATAGACCTATCACCATATACAACTACATAGACCAGCCACCATATATAACAACATAGACCTACTTCCATATACAACAACATAGACCCACCTCCATATACAACAACATATACCTACCACGATATACAACAACATAGACCTGTCACCATATACAACAACATAGACCTACCACCATATGCAACAAGGATGCATGGTTGGCATTGACCAGTGGCTAGTATTTGAGCAGTAAGTGTAGAAGACAAAGTAATGTGATGTGGTGTTTGTTTCAGAACAGAGTCTGTGGTGGAGAAGTTGTTGACCAACTGGATGTCTTTGTGCATGTACGACTACCTGAAGGTGACTGCCACAACTACACACTCTGTACATGACGAGTCATGTAACACAGTCTCAGCATATCACTAGTAGATGTTTGATTACAAGGATGATTGTATAAGAGTATTTTTAAGTAATAATAACAATAACAAAGTAGCATAAACCCTTCAATGGATATATAATACTGTACAGAATATTTGATATCACGTTATTGTTGGTGTGTAAGTTATTGTTGAGTTATTATTTGCAGCCATTAAGTAATATTTGTGGTTTGTCTGTGTTAACAGGAGCATGCTGGGAAGACAATGTTTATGTTGTACAAGAGCATCAAGCACCAGACAGAGAAAGGACCCGTGGACGCCATCACGTCCGAGGCCAAGTACTCACTGTCAGAAGACAGGCTGCTCCGTGAAAAGATCGACTTCCACACACTTGTATGTAGCTCTATCACATGATACTTCAACACATTTGTATGTAGCTCTGTCACATGATACTTCAACACATTTGTATGTAGCTCTGTCACATGATACTTCAACACACTTGTATGTAGCTCTGTCACATCATACTTCAACACACTTGTATGTAGCTCTGTCACATGATACTTCAACACACTCTGTCACATGATACTTCAACACACTTGTATGTAGCTCTGTCACATGATACTTCAACACACTTGTATGTAGCTCTGTCACATGATACTTCCACACACTTGTATGTAGCTCTGTCACATCATACTTCCACACACTTGTATGTAGCTCTGTCACATCATACTTCAACACATTTGTATGTAGCTCTGTCACATCATACTTCAACACACTTGTATGTAGCTCTGGCACATCATACTTCAACACACTTGTATGTAGCTCTGGCACATCATACGTCAACACACTAGTATGTAGCTCCGTCACATCATACTTCAACACACTTGTATGTGTATCCCATGAAACACATATATTGGTAGATGTGTTTGGTTTACTTGTGCTCCACAAAACATTAGTTAGTAAGTGTGTTTGGTAACTTGTGTGTTCTACTAAACACATCTTCTGGTAGGTGTGTCTGGTAAACTTAAATGTTCCAAGAAACCACTCTACTTGTGTTGCATAAAGCATCTGTAAGTTGCCAGGCCTCTAAGTTGTACAAAACCAAATTCAAAGTGTCAGATTGACCAGTGTTTTGACCACTGCACCATGTGACCTGTGATGTTGTGTTGTGACAGAATGTGGAGTTGACAACCGAGTCGTGCCGAGAGCCTGTCATGTGCAAGGTGCTGGATTGTGACACGATCACACAGGCGAAAGAGAAGTCTCTGGACGCCATCTACAGGAACACACCGTTCTCTGTCCGACCGTCCATCTACGATGTCGAACTCGGTCAGTCCCAATTATAACACTACTCAATAGCTCCACTCTATAGCCCCACTCTATTGCTCCACTCTATAACCTCACTCTATAGCCCCACTCTGTAGCTCCACTCTGTAGCCCACTCTATAGTCCCACTCTATAGCTCCACTATATTGCCCCACTCTATAGCCCCAATCTATAGCCCCATACTAGCCTCACTGTAGATCCACTGTATAGCTCCACTGTATAGCTCCACTCTATAGCTCCACTCTATAGCTCCACTCTGCTCTCTCCATATGTTATTCTATACAAGAGCTCACATTAAACAAAGTGTTTGCTGAAAAATGTCCCCTATGTGTATATTTAAACAATTCAAAATGTTACAGAAGAGAATTTTTATCAAAATTGTTTTGAAATGTTTAATTTGTGTTTGTGAACAATTGATTCCAATCATAGCCTCTAATGAGGGAAATCATTCTTCACTATGATCTGATCTGTGTAGAAATAGATTTTGATATAATCCCTTACTGAATCTGACTGCCATCATGTGTGAGACAGAGTGGCGGTCAGGCAGGAGTGGACATCTGCCTCTCCAGGACGAGGACGTCACCACAGAGATCAAACACAAGATGAAACATGTCAACACACTGGCACACTATCACATCCCAGACCACTCCGAGATGACACTCGTCCGCAAACATGACAACAACGAGGGTGTCAGAAAGGTTCATGGTGAGTGCATTAGTTTAGTACAAAGATGACAACAACAAGGGTGTCAGAAAGGTTCATGATGAGTGCATTAGTTTAGTACAAAGATGACAACAACAAGGGTGTCAGAAAGGTTCATGGTGAGTGCATTAGTTTAGTACAAAGATGACAACAACGAGGGTGTCAGAAAGGTTCATGGGGAGTGCATTAGTTTAGTACAAAGATGACAACAACAAGGGTGTCAGAAAGGTTCATGATGAGTGTATTAGTTTAGTACAAAGATGACAACAACAAGGGTGTCAGAATGGTTCATGATGAGTGCACTAGTTTAGTACAAAGATGATAACAACAAGGGTGTCAGAAAGGTTCATGGTGAGTGCATTAGTTTAGTACAAAGATGACAACAACAAGGGTGTCGGAAAGGTTCATGGTGAGTGCATTAGTTTAGTACAAAGATAAAAACAACGAGGGTGTCAGAAAGGTTCATGGTGAGTGCATTAGTTTAGTACAGACATGACAACAACAAGGGTGTCAGAAAGGTTCATGGTGAGTGCATTAGTTTAGTACAAAGATGACAACAACAAGGGTGTCAGAAAGGTTCATGGTGAGTGTATTAGTTTAGTACAAAGATGACAACAACGAGGGTGTCAGAAAGGTTCATGGTGAGTGTATTAGTTTAGTACAAAGATGACAACAACGAGGGTGTCAGAAAGGTTCATGGTGAGTGCATTAGTTTAGTACAAAGATGACAACAACGAGGGTGTCAGAAAGGTTCATGGTGAGTGTATTAGTTTAGTACAAAGATGACAACAACGAGGGTGTCAGAAAGGTTCATGGTGAGTGTATTAGTTTAGTACAAAGATGACAACAACGAGGGTGTCAGAAAGGTTCATGGTGAGTGTATTAGTTTAGTACAAAGATGACGACAACGAGGGTGTCAGAAAGGTTCATGGTGAGTGCATTAGTTTAGTACAAAGATGACAACAACAAGGGTGTCAGAAAGGTTCATGATGAGTGCACTAGTTTAGTACAAAGTGAGTTGGGTACAGATGTGGGGATACACTTATCCTCCACCTGCACTGATTCCAGCAGTGTTACAAAAGATTTGACATGACCAATGTCGGTCGCCCCCCTTTGGCCTGAAGCTAAAGCACGTTGGTTTATAGACCTACTAGCTATGTTGATAGATCTACCACGGTCACTGTCACCTCTCACAGATCTGCTGTATCAGGGCAATCTCTACCACAGAGACCCCTCCAACACGCACTGCTATTATCATAGAAGCCCTTAGAACAGAGGCTTTTCAGAACAAGTTGCCGATCGTGCATCGCAACTGCAATGGGCTTCTACTCTCGCCATTTATGAATCTAAGTGGCGGAGTTTTGTCAATTGTTGTAGTAAAAGGAAAGCTAATCCATTCTCTGCCTCTTCGGCTTTAGTGGACGACTTCATTCTTTTCCTCTTTAAAAAGAAGAAACTAGCTATGTCTACTGTTGAGGGATACAGAATAGCTATAGCAAGTGCCTTGTGCACCACTACTGGTGCGGAGGTGGGTCATTGTGACACTCTTATTAGAAATTTTACAGTTGACCAGGTCAAACCCTTAGAGTCTGCTTCTTTGAAGCTTTTGACCTGCAAACTACTTTTTAGTCTCACTTGCTTCTGGCAATAGAAGGAATGAGTTACACCCCTTTTTGTTTTCTTCCTTCGTTTGGAAGCCAGACTGGTCTTCTATAACTTTTTCAGTTAGCTCTTTCTTTCTGGCAAAAACCCACTTAGCAGAGAAGGGTGCAGAAACATTACTGTCCGTTTCTATTCCTGCTCTCAATAATGTGTTAGGAGGGGACATGCAAGAAGATCTTCTACTGTGCCCTGTTAGGGCAGTGGAAATTTACCTCCACAGAACCAAGGAAACTCGAAATGATCAGAGATTATTTTTAAAATATAATTTCAGCCGAACCATGAAGGGGATATATCCCCAGTTACTTTATTTGGATGGATAAGATATTTTATTTCATTTTGATATAATCTAGAGGGTGGTAGATAGCGATCTACTCCTAAAGTGCACTCAGTTCGAGCTTTGGCAACTTCCTTGGCCTTCTTTTAACAAGCTTCCATGCAGCAGATTCTAGCTGCACGAACTTGTCATCAAGCACCTTTATGTCATACTATTTAAAGGACGACTCTTCTGAGTGGCCAGATATCTTGTCTGGCACCACTTGTGACTGCGGGAGTTACCCTGATGTAGGTGAGTTATCTTCCCCCCCATCCTAACTCTCGATTCATTCATTGTTTCCGATGGTAATTATCTGGCGTATTGGAATTTTTATTTTTAGTATTAAAATATATTTCCATTATCTTAGATAGTTACCATTGGAACTTTTAGGACCTGCCCTACCTTCCCCACGTCTGATACCTAACTCTGCGTTAGATAATAACAAAAATTGGAAACGAGGCAGTGTCAGATGCATGATGGGAGCAGGTTTTTGCGTTTTGGTATACCTGGTCAGCCAGGTGATATTATGTGATCGAGGCTAGAAATTATATTGACAAGTAAATTCGTTGTTTCCGATGGTAAGTATCTAGGCTAATGGAAATATAATTTATTTTAATACTAAAAATATAAATTAAAGTTGAAGATCAACACTACCAAAACTGTCCTGCCAAAGTACTTGTTCGTTCTGGAAAGACATCATATCAGTTGCTAATCCATTTATGTAATTTGCTATATATTTAAAACAGACTTCCCATTTGAGTAAAGGTGTGAAGTTACAAACCATAGCACAATTGCCAGTGGCTCCATCTAGCAGATAATGGAATCATGTTGCATACAGTTATGTTGGTTTAGAAAGTGGATGCTGATGAAGATGACAGGTTAGAAATAGCTGGGCTCAAGAATTAAGTAAAGTGTATATTACTGAAGAGCAAAAGCTCGTGATATGTGTTACTTTGACTGACTGCACTGTGTGTGGCTGCAGGGCGCCTAGAGATCACGTCAGGATTGGCACTGAACGCAGTAGTGGAAGTGGAGGATGGGGTCAAAGTGTGGCATCTGGTAGGACTCTATACTCTGTGCAGCCAGTTTATTCATCTTGCAACATAAGGTTCAGCTTTGTAAGCTTATGTTTGACAAGGGAGACCAGCAGGCTTTGTATTCCCCCTGCCTGTTGCCCTACGTACCCTCTTTATTTCTCACCCTCCCCAACACCTTGACATGTGTTGATCTAGCTGAGAATAGGAGACTTGTTGTATTAAGTGGAACACCGTCAAGTGTTTGACACATCAACGCTCAATTTCTCCACATGTTCCAGTGACTAGAGATGCACCTAATAAATTATCTCTAGATAAACTTGAATACAAATACCTTTTATGTTTAACTACTTGTGCAGTGTTACATTGTTCATTATTTGTTTTGTTTTATGTTTAGCTACTTGTGCAGTGTTACATTGCTCATTAGTTGTTTTGTTTTATGTTTAGCTACTTGTGCAGTGTTACGTTGTTCATTAGTTGTTTTGTTTTATGTTTAGCTACTTGTGCAGTGTTACATTGCTCATTATTTGTTTTGTTTTATGTTTAGCTACTTGTGTAGTGTTACATTGCTCATTATTTGTTTTGTTTTATGTTTAGCTACTTGTGCAGTGTTACATTGCTCATTATTTGTTTTGTTTTATGTTTAGCTACTTGTGCAGTGTTACATTGTTCATTAGTTGTTTTGTTTTATGTTTAGCTACTTGTGCAGTGTTACATTGTTCATTAGTTGTTTTGTTTTATGTTTAGCTACTTGTGCAGTGTTACATTGCTCATTATTTGTTTTGTTTTATGTTTAGCTACTTGTGCAGTGTTACATTGCTCATTATTTGTTTTGTTTTATGTTTAGCTACTTGTGCAGTGTTACATTGCTCATTATTTGTTTTGTTTTATGTTTAGCTACTTGTGCAGTGTTACATTGCTCATTATTTGTTTTGTTTTATGTTTAGCTACTTGTGCAGTGTTACATTGCTCATTATTTGTTTTGTTTTATGTTTAGCTACTTGTGCAGTGTTACATTGCTCATTATTTGTTTTGTTTTATTTGAGTTGACTTTTCGTTTTCATCATCTTATTTTGTTATTGATTATTTTGTATTACATGGAAGTTAGATATTTCAATGGTTAATTTACAATTGACTATATTAACAGTGTAATTTCCTAATTAGGTCCTTTACAAAGAGGTTTTCCTCCAGGCGTGTTTTGTGCCACCTTTATAATGTGGCATTCATAAACAGAGATTTTGAGGAACATTTCATAAGTTGTAAAGGTCTGTCCCTGTGATTACATTATGAAAAAGGTTATGAAGGTGGTTAAACCATGAGTAGAGTTATACAGGTATATCCCAATGACTTAACCATGAGTAAAGTTATACAGGTATATCCCTATGACTTAACCATGATTAGAGTTATACAGGTATATCCCTGTGACTTAACCATGATTAGAGTTATACAGGTATATCCCTGTGACTTAACCATGATTAGAGTTGTACAGGTATATCCCTGTGACTTAACCATGAGTAAAGTTATACAGGTATATGCCTGTGATTTAACCATGAGTAAAGTTATAAAGGTATATCCCTATGTCTTAACCATGAGTAACGTTATACAGGTATATCCCTATGACTTAACCATGAGTACAATTATACAGGTATATCCCTATGACTTAACCATGAGTAAAGTTATACAGGTATATCCCTGTGACTTAACCATGAGTAAAATTATACAGGTATATCCCTATGACTTAACCATGAGTACAGTTTTACAGGTATATCCCTATGACTTAACTATGAGTAAAGTTATACAGGTTTTGCCTGTGACTAAACTGTGACAAAGCTTAAACAGGTATATCCCTGTCCCTGTAATAAAGTAAAAGAAGTCCCTGTGTCCAAACTAAGAAAGACTGTACAGGTGTATCCCTGGGTTTCAGATGAAACACGATGATAATTCAAATGCATCACATGGACCAAAAGTGATTTCAGAAATATTTCTGACTCGGTTACTGGCCACTAAGGTGAGGTTTTTGTTTTCTCTTGTAGATGGTCTTGTTAGAACTATGAGGTATTTCAGAGCCTCCATTGTGAGCTGTTTAAATCAATAATTATGGTGTGTGTGTTTTTGTGTCACACAATCGTTCACTGAAAGAATGAGGTCAGTGACTTATCTGACATGACACATAACCAATCACCTTCATGCTGCTTTGTCCTTGCCTGCTCTCTGTCACCCTGTCACCTCTCAATCACCCTCCTTGCTTGCTCTCTGTCACCCTGTAGTGTAGTGTAGCGCCGTGGTGCAGTGGCTAGAGCTTCAGACTCTCAACCGAGAGAATCCGGGTTCAAATCCTGTGTGGCAGTGTCGAACCTTGGGCAAGTTCGATCACTATATGTTGCTCCAGTTCACTCAGCTGTATGAATGAGTACCTGGCTGTAGAAAGTAGTGTATATTTCTGTACGAATAGTCAGCGCGCATTAATTGCAGCATGGCTAGATGCTTCCCGGAGAAGTCGAGATGATGTTCGATTGAACAGGTCTGCCAGGGAGTAAAGTGTAAAGCGCTTTGAGCAGTCCTGAGGACTGAATACTACGCTATATATAAGAACTTGCCTATACTTTACTTTTACCCTGTCACCTCTCAAGCATCTTCCTTGCCTGCTCACCCTGTCACCTCTCAAGTATCTTCCTTGCCTGCACTCTGTCACCTTGTCACCTCTCAAGTATCTTCCTTGCCTGCACTCTGTCACCCTGTCACCTCTCAAGTATCTTCCTTGCCTGAACTCGGTCACCCTGTCACTTCCCAAGCACCCTCCTTGTTTGCTCTCTGTCACCCTGTCACCTCTCAAGTATCTTCCTTGCCTGCACTCTGTCACCCTGTCATCTCTCAAGCACCATCCATGTTTGCTCTCTGTCACCCTGTCATCTCTCAAGCACAATCCTTGTTTACACTCTGTCACCCTGTCACCTCTCAAGCATCTTCCTTGCCTTCTCTCTGTCACCCTGTCACCTCTCGAGCACCATCACTGTTTGCTCTCTGTCACCCTGTCACCTCTCAAGTATCTTCCTTGCCTGCACTCTGTCACCCTGTCATCTCTCAAGCACCATACTTGTTTGCTCTCTGTCACCCTGTCACCTCTCAAGAATCTTCCTTGCCTGCACTCTGTCACCCTGTCACCTCTCAAGCACCATCACTGTTTGCTCTCTGTCACCCTGTCACCTCTCAAGTATCTTCCTTGCCTGCACTCTGTCACCCTGTCATCTCTCAAGCACCATACTTGTTTGCTCTCTGTCACCCTGTCACCTCTCAAGAATCTTCCTTGCCTGCACTCTGTCACCCTGTCACCTCTCAAGCACCATCACTGTTTGCTCTCTGTCACCCTGTCACCTCTCAAGTATCTTCCTTGCCTGCACTCTGTCACCCTGTCATCTCTCAAGCACCATACTTGTTTGCTCTCTGTCACCCTGTCACCTCTCAAGAATCTTCCTTGCCTGCTCTCTGTCACCCTGTAACCTCTCAAGTATCATCTTTGCTCTCTGTCACCCTGTTACCTCTCAAGTATCCTTCTATTTCCTCTTTGTCACTGTGTCATCCTTTTGCTCTGCACACTACAACAGTTCATAGACGACTTGTTCAAACTGTTCTCATGGCACACTACAACAGTTCATAGATAACTTGTTCACACTGTTCTCATGGCACACTACAACAGTTCATATATGACTTGTTCACACTGTTCTCAGGGCACACTACAATAGTTCATAGATAAATTGTTCACACTGTTCTCAGGGCACACTACAACAGTTCATATATGACTTGTTCACACTGTTCCCGTGGCACACTACAACAATTCATATATAAATTGTTCACACTGTTCTCATGGCAAACTACAACAGTTCATAGATAACTTGTTTATATTGTTCTCAGGGCACAGTACAACATTTCATATTTGACTTGTTCACACTGTTCTCATGGCACACTACAACAGGTCATAGACGACTTGTTCAAACTGTTCTCAGGGCACACTACAACAGTCCATAGACGACTTGTTCAAACTGTTCTCATGGCACACTACAACAGTTCATAGACGATTTGTTTACACTATTCTCATGACACACTACAGCAGTCCATAGATAACTTGTTCACACTGTTCTCATGGCACACTACAACAGTTCATATATGACTTGTTCACACTGTTCTCAGGGCACACTACAACAGTTCATATATGACTTGTTCACACGGTTCTCATGGCACACTACAACAGTTCATGGATAACTTGTTTATATTGTTCTCAGGGCACAGTACAACAGTTCATAGATAACTTGTTTATATTGTTCTCAGGGCACAGTACAACATTTCATATTTGACTTCTTCACACTGTTCTCGTGGCACACTACAACAGTTCATAGATAACTTGTTCACACTGTTCTCATGGCACACTACAACAGTTCATATATGACTTGTTCACACTGTTCTCAGGGCACACTATAATAGTTCATAGATAAATTGTTCACACTGTTCTCAGGGCACACTACAACAGTTCATATATGACTTGTTCACACTGTTCCCATGGCACACTACAACAGTTCATAGATAACTTGTTCACACTGTTCTCATGGCACACTACAACAGTTCGTAGATACCTTGTTCACACTGTTCTCAGGGTGCACTACAACAGTTCACAGATAACTTGTTCACACTGTTCTCATGGCACACTACAACAGTACATAGATAACTTGTTCACACTGTTCTTGTGGCACACTACAACAGTTCATGGATAACTTGTTTATATTGTTCTCAGGGCACAGTACAACAGTTCATAGATAACTTGTTTATATTGTTCTCAGGGCACAGTACAACATTTCATATTTGACTTGTTCACACTGTTCTCATGGCACACTACAACAGTTCATAGATAACTTGTTCACACTGTTCTCATGGCACACTACAACAGTTCATATATGACTTGTTCACACTGTTCTCAGGGCACACTACAATAGTTCATAGATAAATTGTTCACACTGTTCTCAGGGCACACTACAACAGTTCATATATGACTTGTTCACACTGTTCCCGTGGCACACTACAACAGTTCATAGATAACTTGTTCACACTGTTCTCATGGCACACTACAACAGTTCGTAGATACCTTGTTCACACTGTTCTCAGGGTGCACTACAACAGTTCACAGATAACTTGTTCACACTGTTCTCATGGCACACTACAACAGTACATAGATAACTTGTTCACACTGTTCTTGTGGCACACTACAACAGTTCATGGATACCTTGTTCACACTGTTCTCAGGGCACACTACAACAGTTCACAGATAACTTGTTCACACTGTTCTCATGGCACACTACAACAGTTCATAGATAACTTGTTCACACTGTTCTCAGGGCACACTACAACAGTTCATAGATAACTTGTTCACACTGTTCTCAGGGCACACTACAACAGTTCACAGATAACTTGTTCACACTGTTCTCAGGGCACACTACAACAGTTCATAGATAACTTGTTCACACTGTTCTCAGGGCACACTACAACAGTTCATAGATAACTTGTTCACACTGTTCTCAGGGCGCACTACAACAGTTCATAGATAACTTGTTCACCTTGTTCTCAGGGCGCACTACAACAGTTCATAGATAACTTGTTCACCTTGTTCTCAGGGCGCACTACAACAGTTCATAGATAACTTGTTCACATTGTTCTCAGGGCACACTACAACAGTTCATAGATGACTTTGTTCACACTGTTCTCATGGCACACTACAACAGTTCATATATGAATTGTTCACACTGTTCTCAGGGCACATTACAACAGTTCATAGATAACTTGTTCACATTGTTCTCAGGGCACACTACAACAGTTCATAGATAGCTTGTTTACATTGTTCTCAGGGCACACTACAACAGTTCATAGATAACTTGTTCACACTGTTCTCATGGCACACTACAACAGGTCATAGACGACTTGTTCAAACTGTTCTCAGGACACACTACAACAGTCCATAGACGACTTGTTCAAACTGTTCTCATGGCACACTACAACAGTTCATAGACGATTTGTTTACACTATTCTCATGACACACTACAGCAATCCATAGATAACTTGTTCACACTGTTCTCATGGCACACTACAACAGTTCATATATGACTTGTTCACACTGTTCTCAGGGCACACTACAACAGTTCATATATGACTTGTTCACACGGTTCTCATGGCACACTACAACAGTTCATGGATAACTTGTTTATATTGTTCTCAGGGCACAGTACAACATTTCATATTTGACTTGTTCACACTGTTCTCGTGGCACACTACAACAGTTCATAGATAACTTGTTCACACTGTTCTCATGGCACACTACAACAGTTCATATATGACTTGTTCACACTGTTCTCAGGGCACACTACAATAGTTCATAGATAAATTGTTCACACTGTTCTCAGGGCACACTACAACAGTTCATATATGACTTGTTCACACTGTTCCCGTGGCACACTACAACAGTTCATAGATAACTTGTTCACACTGTTCTCATGGCACACTACAACAGTTCGTAGATACCTTGTTCACACTGTTCTCAGGGTGCACTACAACAGTTCACAGATAACTTGTTCACACTGTTCTCATGGCACACTACAACAGTACATAGGTAACTTGTTCACACTGTTCTTGTGGCACACTACAACAGTTCATGGATAACTTGTTTATATTGTTCTCAGGGCACAGTACAACAGTTCATAGATAACTTGTTTATATTGTTCTCAGGGCACAGTACAACATTTCATATTTGACTTGTTCACACTGTTCTCGTGGCACACTACAACAGTTCATATATGACTTGTTCACACTGTTCTCAGGGCACACTACAATAGTTCATAGATAAATTGTTCACACTGTTCTCAGGGCACACTACAACAGTTCATATATGACTTGTTCACACTGTTCCCGTGGCACACTACAACAGTTCATAGATAACTTGTTCACACTGTTCTCATGGCACACTACAACAGTTCGTAGATACCTTGTTCACACTGTTCTCAGGGTGCACTACAACAGTTCACAGATAACTTGTTCACACTGTTCTCATGGCACACTACAACAGTACATAGATAACTTGTTCACACTGTTCTTGTGGCACACTACAACAGTTCATGGATACCTTGTTCACACTGTTCTCAGGGCACACTACAACAGTTCACAGATAACTTGTTCACACTGTTCTCATGGCACACTACAACAGTTCATAGATAACTTGTTCACACTGTTCTCAGGGCACACTACAACAGTTCATAGATAACTTGTTCACACTGTTCTCAGGGCACACTACAACAGTTCACAGATAACTTGTTCACACTGTTCTCAGGGCACACTACAACAGTTCATAGATAACTTGTTCACACTGTTCTCAGGGCACACTACAACAGTTCATAGATAACTTGTTCACACTGTTCTCAGGGCGCACTACAACAGTTCATAGATAACTTGTTCACCTTGTTCTCAGGGCGCACTACAACAGTTCATAGATAACTTGTTCACATTGTTCTCAGGGCACACTACAACAGTTCATAGATGATTATGTTCACACTGTTCTCATGGCACACTACAACAGTTCATATATGAATTGTTCACACTGTTCTCAGGGCACATTACAACAGTTCATAGATAACTTGTTCACATTGTTCTCAGGGCACACTACAACAGTTCATACATAGCTTGTTTACATTGTTCTCAGGGCACACTACAACAGTTCATAGATAACTTGTTCACACTGTTCTCATGGCACACTACAACAGTTCATATATGAATTGTTCACACTGTTCTCAGGGCACACTACAACAGTTCACAGATAACTTGTTCACACTGTTCTCATGGCACACTATAACAGTTCATAGATAACTTGTTCACATTGTTCTCAGGGCGCACTACAACAGTTCATAGATAACTTGTTCACATTGTTCTCAGGGTGCACTACAACAGTTCATAGATAACTTGTTCACACTGTTCTCAGGGCACACTACAATAGTTCATAGATAACTTGTTCACACTGTTCTCATGGCACACTACAACAGTTCATATATGAATTGTTCACACTGTTCTCAGGGCACACTGCAGCAGTTCATAGATGACCTGTTCATGACAATCCTGCGGGCAGACTGCACCTTGCCACCAGCTGTCAAACACCTGTTTGACTTCCTTGACAATGCCATCAAACGACACAACATTGTCGACCCTGAAGTGATTCACACATGGAAGAGCAACAGGTGGGCTGGTATTGGCAACACTCACTTTACACAATCACTGGGGTTCTCATGCACGGTGTGGTTCCATTGATGATAACAGATGTCTTAATAATTGCTGAGTGGGTAGTGATTGGTGTGAATTGGATGTGTAATGATGGTTAATGGTTGGTGTGGTTTGGGTATATAACAGTGTTTTGGTGATTGGTGTGTGTTGAATGTGTAATGGTGGATTGGTGTTTAGTGTGTGTTGAATGTGTAATGGTGGATTGGTGTGTGTTGAATGTGTAATGGTGTCTTAATGATTGGTGTGTGTTGAATGTGTAATGGAGTCTTGGTGATTGGTGTGTGTTGAATGTGTAATGGTGTCTTAATGATTGGTGTATGTTGACTGTGTAATGGTGGATTGGTGTTTGTTGAATGTGTAATGGTGTCTTAATGATTGGTGTGTGTTGAATGTGCAATGGTGGATTGGTGTGTGTTGAATGTGTAATGGTGTCTTAATGATTGGTGTATGTTGAATGTGTAATGGAGTATTGGTGATTGGTGTGTGTTGAATGTGTAATGGTGGATTGGTGTGTGTTGAATGTGTAATGGTGTCTTAATGATTGGTGTGTGTTGAATGTGTAATGGTGGATTGGTGTGTGTTGAATGTGTAATGGTGTCTTAATGATTGGTGTATGTTGAATGTGTAATGGAGTCTTGGTGTGTGTTGAATGTGTAATGGTGGATTGGTGTGTGTTGAATGTGTAATGGTGTCTTAATGATTGGTGTGTGTTGAATGTGTAATGGTGGATTGGTGTGTGTTGAATGTGTAATGGTGTCTTAATGATTGGTGTATGTTGAATGTGTAATGGAGTATTGGTGATTGGTGTGTGTTGAATGTGTAATGGTGGATTGGTGTGTGTTGAATGTGTAATGGTGTCTTAATGATTGGTGTATATTGAATGTGTAATGGTGGATTGGTGTTTGTTGAACGTGTAATGGTGTCTTAGTGATAGGTATGTGTTGAATGGGATGGTGTCTTAGTGATTGGTGTGTGTTTGATGTCTAATGGTATCTCAATGGATTGTTGTGTTTTAAATTTCCACTGAAGTACCAGTAATAATTGTGTTTTTATGTCCTCTGAAGTATTAATTGTGTTCCTACGTCCACTGAAGTATTAATTATAGTGTTTTATGTTCACTGAAGTACTAATTGTTGTTTTGGATGTCAGTGGTTTATCCGTGTTTGTGTTCTTCATATGTGCAGCCTTCCGCTGAGATTCTGGGTGAACATCATCAAGAACCCAGAGTTTGTGTTTGACATCCACAAGTCCAACATTGTTGATTCGTGTCTGTCTGTCATTGCCCAGACCTTCATGGACAGTTGCTCGACCGTGGAGCACCGACTTGGCAAGGTACGGGTGTATCTCTTGTATCCCTCACACCAAACACTCAAGTCTTGTTTATCCTTCTGTTCCTGTTATATGCTATCACAACTCATAGACAAATCTTACACCATTTCATTTCCACTGGGTACCAGGTTAGCTAACTATCACACAGACAGAATTATACTAACTGTCATTATCTGTTTTACCATCGATAGAGGCATCATTAGATCAATTATTATTATATTGTGATAATATATTACTTGTGTCAGTGGTTGATTTTGTTTGTAGAATACTGACTTTTTGTGTAATATTTTATATTACTTTCTGCACAAATTCAATATGATGTGTATTCAACTGAGCTGTTTATAGTAAAGTTGTTTGTGTCAACACAAGAAGTTGTTGGAGAATTCTATAAATGTATATAAATTAAGATAAAATTGGAAAATAGACAAGAATTGTAAGCCCACTTTTGACTTGTGAGAAATGCTATGGAATGATTGTGGTTTGTTGAACTCTTATTGGTGTACATATAGAAAGTATTTTTTAAATCACAGCAATGTACAGGTGTACATATAGAAAGTATTTTTTAAATCACAGCAATGTACATTTTATGACATTAACATCCAAGACAAACATTAATAATTATTATGTTTGTTGTCAAACAACTATTTCATTCTGAAACAGATTACTTGCCCACATCTCCAGAGTGTCAGTATGTGTGAAGACACAGGTGTAGGTAATAACAAACATGTTTGTTGCTTGCTGTCATCAGGACTCTCCATCAAACAAGCTGCTGTTTGCCAAAGACATCCCCCGCTACCGCCAGTGGGTGTCACAGTTCTACCACAACATCCAGGAGATGCTCCCTGTCACTGATCAGGAGATGAGCACCGCCATGATGGAACTCTCAATGGTGTGTCTACTCTCTGTCTGTCTGCCTGTCTATCTCACTCTTTCTCTCCCTCTCTCTCTGTCTTGCTCTCCCTCTCTAACCCCCTGCTTCTCTCTCTCTCTCCCTATCTCAGTCTCTCTCTCAGTATCTCGCTCACTCTCTTGCTCTCTTGACTGTCCACTCTCTGTAGATAGACCAAACTTTGTAGTCTCTTCACTTTCCACTCTGGTGTAGTTATACGTTAAGATTGGTACATGTTAGTTAACATCATGTGAAGACCTGAAGTTTGCCTTCATGTAAACTCTGTCAGTTTTGCTTTCATGTGTTTCTTTGTTTCTACTATTTTCAGAACAACCGGTTAGACTTCAATGTGTCAGTAGCCTTGAGGGAACTGTTCCAGTATGCTAAACAGTACAGCTTTGAGGTAGGTCAAAATAATAACGCTTGTATTTACATAATGTCTTCACAAAATAGAACAAAACTGTTGTGTTAAACGTTTGTGAAATTCCCTAATTGTATTTGCCTGGCAAGATCCAGTTTATAGTATACATGTCTTCACTGTGTGATCTTGTCATATTTACTGTGAACACTTGAAATGACATGTCATGGTGTCCTCAGGCTGTTCCTTGAGACACATTCATGCTGCTAAGTCGTAACCACTGGGGAAGGTGGACCCATGTGATCCGGCTCGCTATGTATCTACTTCCCACCATCTCCAACTGCATAACTGTTTATGTGTATATCTTTCAAGATGCAACCTAACCAATGCTCTGTTGTTGTGCAGCTGTTGGAAGCTCTGGATGATGACTCTTCTGGCAAGAAACTCAGACTCGCAACAAGATTTGAGGAAGTTCTCATCACCAGTGGCGAACAACCAGATTACTGAACCCTGGTGCTGACCTACTGTACTGTTGACCCCTGGTGGTGAATTACTGCACTGATGATCCCTGATTGTGAACTACTGCAACATTGACCCCTGATGGTGAACTACTGCGCTATTGACCCCTGATGGTGAACTACTATACTGTTCACCGCTGGTGGTGAATTACTGCACTGATGGTGAACTACTGCACTGTTGACCCCTGATGGTGAACTACTGCACTGTTGACCCCTGATGGTGAACTACTGTACTGTTGACCCCTGGTGGTGAACTACTGCACTGTTGTTCCCTGGTGGTGAACTACTGCACTGTTGACATCTGATGGTGAATTACTGCCATAATTTATGACAGAGACTGGATATGTGATAGAGATGCATTAATGTGTCTCAGCTATAGATATTCTGTGGGACATTATTTGAGAGTGTCTTTCAGGCAGTCAAATCATGCGTATGTGAAGTTTCTGTAGCCATTCATTCAATCATGTTAGTATAATTCAATAAGTTATTAATTTCATGCAAGACATTTGTGATATTTTGACTGAATCATGCTAAAACGGGAGATGTTTATGTACTGAGAAAAATCAGTAGAAGACATGTATTTGAGTGTTGTATCATAGCTAACATGATAGAATATCTATACTGAAAACCCATTCTGTTTACAGAACAAAAACAGTTTGATGTGTGAGCACTTTAATTAATGAGCCACGTCTAAAACTGAAAATGTAATTTGATTGTCTTCCTTCAGAGTTGACATTAAACAATGCATCAGTGGTACTGTCAGTGCTCCATCGAACCACCTCAACACACAAGCAGTGGAACAGAATAATATCAACACACAAGCAGTGGAACAGAATAATATCAACAACATATTGTTTTTTTATTAACAAAATAAATTGCGTTCAATTGTATATGTGGCTACGCAGGCTAATGATTTAGATTTTCTGAGGTTCCGGAAAGGAGTTGGTTTAGACAACACTGGTAACACAAGGATGGAATCCATTGCTGATGTGCTGTATATTAAACAGTATTAGCATTATTTCTTAACTTTATTGTACAAATATCATAGACTCCTTCGATTCCAAACTTACTTTTCATTCGTGCTGATTTATTTATTTTGTCCCTTTAATTAGTTTGATGAGTGTTACAAAGAACTGATATGTTTCCATGTATATGTTTCCTATCAACATAATAAGGGTGCGAGTCAACAGCAATGGAACATTTCTAGTGTTCCAGTTAGAGGTTTGCCAAGTAAATGGCATGGTTTGCATTCTGGTTGGAGTAATAAAATTAGAAGTATTTAAAAAAGTTTATTGTCAAACCTGTACACAATTGTAGTGTGAATATACCTTACCAATAACTAGGTAATTAATACATCTCCACCAAGTCGTAGCTTTCCATTTGTACCTCTATTTTGTTTATGGTATTTATGTTGCATGGCTCAACAGTATGTCACTAGTGTTCACAGTCACAACACTATGTCACTCCTTGTCACAAGTGTCCAGTCACAACAAAGCAGGCTATGGAAATATGACAGAATTATGTGTTATTTTGTTATTTAAGTAGTCTGTTTTGTTAAGTTGATATTAATGTGTTCATATGAATACGTTGTCAATGCAGTTCATATTAGGACATTTTACCTCATGGTGAAAGCTTTGTGTTGACAGTTTGTAAGTGTTACTCTATGAAGGCGGGGAGCTGTCTCTGAAGGATAAATATTGACTGACGGTCGACATTTACACAAGATTGCAATGTGGTGTTGGGGAATTATGGTTCCTTAAGAAAGTAAGGATCAGTGGTAGATTGTCTTCATTACTATGATAATTAGTTCTCTCTTCTTATTTAACATTGTATATGTCCCCACGTTGTGCTTCCTTCTACATTGAAACTTCTCAATAACTTCTGTTTCCCAAATCTTAATAGGTATTTCACAGAATGATTTATGTGGAATTAAAAGTTGCCAAAGAAAACTGCAACTGACTGGTATTTCTCTAAAGTAACAGCTGTAACAACAGCAGTAACACTGTAACCACTGCAGATGTATAATACCAGTATTGTAGTGCATCAAGATGTTTAGTTTATGTAATGAGAGTCGATTGATATGTGTGTCTGAATTCGTATATGTATATACATACATACCGTGCGTGTGTGTGTGTGTGTGTGTTATGTATGCATTGTGTAAGTATAAATTTTACCATGACTAATAATTTTCCTTGTGAATTTATTACTTATGTACAGTTTCTATAATAAAGACATTCAATTCATAGCAAGACAAAATTTGTTATTATATTCCTCTCAACTTCATAATTTATTTTAGGACAGTGGTGGCCACTGGGCACTGGTTTACCAGTCATCTTATCACAGCAGTTCTCACTTTGTCGTACCTACTACAATATTGATGTCACAGCACAATGCAATATCATCCCAAGCTTCATGCTCCAGACTGCATGTGAACTATGATGCCTTAGGCTTATCAAGAGTTTTTTTCCACCTTCGAATAACCTGTCGTTATTAAATATGTATGAATTCCATTTTAAGCATATTCATACTGCTAGAATTAACACAATCATCAGATAATTTGTTCCAATCATTTATTGTCTTTCTCATATCCAACCTACACTGTTCCTTAATTAATGCTGCATTGTGCCCTCTGGTTCTACAACCTTCTTTAATTTAAAACGTGTACTCTAATCATTATCTTCATAACCGTCCAATATTTAAGCCCTTCTACTTTGCCTCCTATTATCCTGGTCTCTAATGTTCTTAACCCACATTCTATTAGATGGCTTTCATAACTAAAGTTTCTCAGCTCAGGAATTATCTTGGTCACTCTTCATTGTACTATATATATATATATATTGCTTATTATATGACCTCAAAGATTCCATGTTGAATGTAATATTCCAAATGAGGCCCAACTGTTGCTTTGTACAATGGTACAATTACCTATTTCTCTTTATATGATGTTTCTTCTGATCAGCCTTAGAATTTGACTACCTTTTGAAGCAGCAAACGCAAAATTTCATATTGGCACTAACTGTTACTACGAAGTCCTTTTCCGTTTTGTGATTTCATCTAATATGGTATCCCCAATAATATTGTTTCAGACATTAGAAGTTTTCTCTTCTGATGTCATTGCTTTACTCGTCTTTGAACATCTTTCATCACAATGACTGGCACATGTATACCACCTAGTTTAGTCTCACCCATTGATTTGTCAGTTGTCACACTACCACGTACAGACACAACAGGCTTTTCAATGACTGGCACATGTATACCACCTAGCTTAGTCTCACCCATTGATTTGTCAGTTGTCACACTACCATGTAGAGACATAAGAGGCTTTTCAATGATTGGCACATGTATACCACCTAGCTTAGTCTCACCCATTGATATGTCAGTTGTCACACTACCACGTAGAGACACAGCTGGCTTTTCAATGACTGGCACATGTATACCACCTAGCTTAGTCTCACCCATTGATTTGTCAGTTGTCACACTACCACGTAGAGACACAACAGGCTTTTCAATGACTGGCACATGTATACCACCTAGCTTAGTCTCACCCATTGATTTGTCAGTTGTCACACTACCACGTAGAGACACAACAGGCTTTTCAATGACTGGCACATGTATACCACCTAGCTTAGTCTCACCCATTGATTTGTTAGTTGTCACACTACCACGTAGAGACACAACAGGCTTTTCAATGACTGGCACATGTATACCACCTAGCTTAGTCTCACCCATTGATTTGTCAGTTGTCACACTACCACGTAGAGACACAACAGGCTTTTCAATGACTGGCACATGTATACCACCTAGCTTAGTCTCACCCATTGATTTGTCAGTTGTCACACTACCACGTAGAGACACAACAGGCTTTTCAATGACTGGCACATGTATACCACCTAGCTTAGTCTCACCCATTGATTTGTCAGTTGTCACACTACCACGTAGAGACACAACAGGCTTTTCAATGACTGGCACATGTATACCACCTAGCTTAGTCTCACCCATTGATATGTCAGTTGTCACACTACCACGTAGAGACACAGCAGGCTTTTCAATGACTGGCACATGTATACCACCTAGCTTAGTCTCACCCATTGATTTGTCAGTTGTCACACTACCATGTAGAGACACAGCAGGCTTTTCAATGACTGGCACATGTATACCACCTAGCAGTCTCACCCATTGATTTGTCAGTTGTCACACTACCACGTAGAGACACAACAGGCTTTTCAATGACTAGCACATGTATACCACCTAGCTTAGTCTCACCCATTGATATGTCAGTTGTCACACTACCACGTAGAGACACAACAGGCTTTTCAATGACTGGCACATGTATACCACCTAGCTTAGTCTCACCCATTGATTTGTCAGTTGTCACACTACCACGTAGAGACACAACAGGCTTTTCAATGACTGGCACATGTATACCACCTAGCTTAGTCTCACCCATTGATTTGTTAGTTGTCACACTACCACGTAGACACAACAGGCTTTTCAATGACTGGCACATGTATACCACCTAGCTTAGTCTCACCCATTGATTTGTCAGTTGTCACACTACCACGTAGAGACACAACAGGCTTTTCAATGACTGGCACATGTATACCACCTAGCTTAGTCTCACCCATTGATTTGTCAGTTGTCACACTACCACGTAGAGACACAACAGGCTTTTCAATGACTGGCACATGTATACCACCTAGCTTAGTCTCACCCATTGATTTGTCAGTTGTCACACTACCATGTAGAGACACAACAGGCTTTTCAATGACTGGCACATGTATACCACCTAGCTTAGTCTCACCCATTGATTTGTCAGTTGTCACACTACCACGTAGAGACACAACAGGCTTTTCAATGACTGGCACATGTATACCACCTAGCTTAGTCTCACCCATTGATATGTCAGTTGTCACACTACCACGTAGAGACACAGCTGGCTTTTCAATGACTGGCACATGTATACCACCTAGCTTAGTCTCACCCATTGATTTGTCAGTTGTCACACTACCACGTAGAGACACAACAGGCTTTTCAATGACTGGCACATGTATACCACCTAGCTTAGTCTCACCCATTGATTTGTCAGTTGTCACACTACCACGTAGAGACACAACAGGCTTTTCAATGACTGGCACATGTATACCACCTAGCTTAGTCTCACCCATTGATTTGTCAGTTGTCACACTACCACGTAGAGACACAACAGGCTTTTCAATGACTGGCACATGTATACCACCTAGCTTAGTCTCACCCATTGATTTGTCAGTTGTCACACTACCACGTAGAGACACAACAGGCTTTTCAATGACTGGCACATGTATACCACCTAGCTTAGTCTCACCCATTGATTTGTCAGTTGTCACACTACCACGTAGAGACACAACAGGCTTTTCAATGACTGGCACATGTATACCACCTAGCTTAGTCTCACCCATTGATTTGTCAGTTGTCACACTACCATGTAGAGACACAAGAGGCTTTTCAATGATTGGCACATGTATACCACCTAGCTTAGTCTCACCCATTGATATGTCAGTTGTCACACTACCACGTAGAGACACAGCTGGCTTTTCAATGACTGGCACATGTATACCACCTAGCTTAGTCTCACCCATTGATTTGTCAGTTGTCACACTACCACGTAGAGACACAACAGGCTTTTCAATGACTGGCACATGTATACACACCTAGCTTTTCAATGACTGGCACATGTATACCACCTAGCTTAGTCTCACCCATTGATTTGTCAGTTGTCACACTACCATGTAGAGACACAAGAGGCTTTTCAATGACTGGCACATGTATACCACCTAGCTTAGTCTCACCCATTGATTTGTCAGTTGTCACACTACCACGTAGAGACACAACAGGCTTTTCAATGACTGGCACATGTATACCACCTAGCTTAGTCTCACCCATTGATTTGTCAGTTGTCACACTACCACGTAGAGACACAACACGCTTTTCAATGACTGGCACATGTATACCACCTAGCTTAGTCTCACCCATTGATTTGTTAGTTGTCACACTACCACGTAGACACAACAGGCTTTTCAATGACTGGCACATGTATACCACCTAGCTTAGTCTCACCCATTGATTTGTCAGTTGTCACACTACCACGTAGAGACACAACAGGCTTTTCAATGACTGGCACATGTATACCACCTAGCTTAGTCTCACCCATTGATTTGTCAGTTGTCACACTACCACGTAGAGACACAACAGGCTTTTCAATGACTCGCACATGTATACCACCTACCTTGGTCTCACCCATTGATTTGTCAGTTGTCACACTACCAAGTAGAGACACAACAGGCTTTTCAATGACTGGCACATGTATACCACCTAGCTTAGTCTCACCCATTGATTTGTCAGTTGTCACACTACCACGTAGAGACACAACAGGCTTTTCAATGACTGGCACATGTATACCACCTAGCTTAGTCTCACCCATTGATTTGTCAGTTGTCACACTACCACGTAGAGACACAACAGGCTTTTCAATGACTGGCACATGTATACCACCTAGCTTAGTCTCACCCATTGATATGTCAGTTGTCACACTACCACGTAGAGACACAGCAGGCTTTTCAATGACTGGCACATGTATACCACCTAGCTTAGTCTCACCCATTGATATGTCAGTTGTCACACTACCACGTAGAGACACAACAGGCTTTTCAATGACTGGCACATGTATACCACCTAGCTTAGTCTCACCCATTGATTTGTCAGTTGTCACACTACCACGTAGAGACACAACAGGCCTTTCAATGACTCGCACATGTATACCACCTACCTTGGTCTCACCCATTGATTTGTCAGTTGTCACACTACCAAGTAGAGACACAACAGGCTTTTCAATGACTGGCACATGTATACCACCTAGCTTAGTCTCACCCATTGATATGTCAGTTGTCACACTACCACGTAGAGACACAGCTGGCTTTTCAATGACTGGCACATGTATACCACCTAGCTTAGTCTCACCCATTGATTTGTCAGTTGTCACACTACCACGTAGAGACACAACAGGCTTTTCAATGACTGGCACATGTATACCACCTACCTTAGTCTCACCCATTGATATGTCAGTTGTCACACTACCACGTAGAGACACAGCAGGCTTTTCAATGACTGGCATATGTATACCACCTAGCTTAGTCTCACCCATTGATATGTCAGTTGTCACACTACCACATAGAGACACAGCAGGCTTCTCAATGACTGGCACATGTATACCACCTAGCAGTCTCACGCATTGATATGTCAGTTGTCACACTACCAAGTAGAGACACAACAGGCTTTTCAATGACTGGCACATGTATACCACCTAGCTTAGTCTCACCCATTGATTTGTCAGTTGTCACACTACCACGTAGAGACACAACAGGCTTTTCAATGACTGGCACATGTATACCACCTAGCTTAGTCTCACCCATTGATTTGTCAGTTGTCACACTACCACGTAGAGACACAACAGGCTTTTCAATGACTGGCACATGTATACCACCTAGCTTAGTCTCACCCATTGATTTGTCAGTTGTCACACTATCACGTAGAGACACAACAGGCTTTTGAATGACTGGCACATGTATACCACCTACCTTGGTCTCACCCATTGATTTGTCAGTTGTCACACTACCACGTAGAGACACAACAGGCTTTTCAATGACTGGCACATGTATACCACCTAGCTTAGTCTCACCCATTGATTTGTCAGTTGTCACACTACCACGTAGAGACACAACAGGCTTTTCAATGACTGGCACATGTATACCACCTAGCTTAGTCTCACCCATTGATATGTCAGTTGTCACACTACCACGTAGAGACACAGCTGGCTTTTCAATGACTGGCACATGTATACCACCTAGCTTAGTCTCACCCATTGATTTGTCAGTTGTCACACTACCACGTAGAGACACAACAGGCTTTTCAATGACTGCACATGTATACCACCTAGCTTAGTCTCACCCATTGATTTGTCAGTTGTCACACTACCAAGTAGAGACACAACAGGCTTTTCAATGACTGGCACATGTATACCACCTAGCTTAGTCTCACCCATTGATTTGTCAGTTGTCACACTACCACGTAGAGACACAACAGGCTTTTGAATGACTGGCACATGTATACCACCTACCTTGGTCTCACCCATTGATTTGTCAGTTGTCACACTACCACGTAGAGACACAACAGGCTTTTCAATGACTGGCACATGTATACCACCTAGCTTAGTCTCACCCATTGATTTGTCAGTTGTCACACTACCACGTAGAGACACAACAGGCTTTTCAATGACTGGCACATGTATACCACCTAGCTTAGTCTCACCCATTGATTTGTCAGTTGTCACACTACCACGTAGAGACACAACAAGCTTTTCAATGACTGGCACATGTATACCACCTAGCTTAGTCTCACCCATTGATTTGTCAGTTGTCACACTACCACGTATAGACACAACAGGCTTTTCAATGACTGGCACATGTATACCACCTAGCTTAGTCTCACCCATTGATTTGTCAGTTGTCACACTACCACGTACAGACACAACAGGCTTTTCAATGACTGGCACATGTATACCACCTAGCTTAGTCTCACCCATTGATTTGTCAGTTGTCACACTACCATGTAGAGACACAAGAGGCTTTTCAATGACTGGCACATGTATACCACCTAGCTTAGTCTCACCCATTGATATGTCAGTTGTCACACTACCACGTAGAGACACAGCTGGCTTTTCAATGACTGGCACATGTATACCACCTAGCTTAGTCTCACCCATTAATTTGTCAGTTGTCACACTACCACGTAGAGACACAACAGGCTTTTCAATGACTGGCACATGTATACCACCTAGCTTAGTCTCACCCATTGATTTGTTAGTTATCACACTACCATGTAGAGACACAACAGGCTTTTCAATGACTGGCACATGTATACCACCTAGCTTAGTCTCACCCATTGATTTGTGAGTTGTCACACTACCATGTAGAGACACAAGAGGCTTTTCAATGACTGGCACATGTATACCACCTAGCTTAGTCTCACCCATTGATATGTCAGTTGTCACACTACCACGTAGAGACACAGTTGGCTTTTCAATGACTGGCACATGTATACCACCTAGCTTAGACTCACCCATTGATTTGTCAGTTGTCACACTACCACGTAGTGACACAACAGGCTTTTCAATGACTGGCACATGTATACCACCTAGCTTAGTCTCACCCATTGATTTGTCAGTTGTCACACTACCATGTAGAGACACAAGAGGCTTTTCAATGACTGGCACATGTATACCACCTAGCTTAGTCTCACCCATTGATTTGTCAATTGTCACACTACCACGTAGAGACACAACAGGCTTTTCAATGACTGGCACATGTATACCACCTAGCTTAGTCTCACCCATTGATTTGTCAGTTGTCACACTACCACGTAGAGACACAACAGGCTTTTCAATGACTGGCACATGTATACCACCTAGCTTAGTCTCACCCATTGATTTGTCAGTTGTCACACTACCATGTAGAGACACAACAGGCTTTTCAATGACTGGCACATGTATACCACCTAGCTTAGTCTCACCCATTGATTTGTCAGTTGTCACACTACCACGTAGAGACACAACAGGCTTTTCAATGACTGGCACATGTATACCACCTAGCTTAGTCTCACCCATTGATTTGTCAGTTGTCACACTACCACGTAGAGACACAACAGGCTTTTCAATGACTGGCACATGTATACCACCTAGCTTAGTCTCACCTATTGATTTGTCAGTTGTCACACTACCACGTAGAGACACAACACGCTTTTCAATGACTGGCACATGTATACCACCTAGCTTAGTCTCACCCATTGATTTGTTAGTTGTCACACTACCACGTAGACACAACAGGCTTTTCAATGACTGACACATGTATACCACCTAGCTTAGTCTCACCCATTGATTTGTCAGTTGTCACACTACCACGTAGAGACACAACAGGCTTTTCAATGACTGGCACATGTATACCACCTAGCTTAGTCTCACCCATTGATTTGTCAGTTGTCACACTACCACGTAGAGACACAACAGGCTTTTCAATGACTGGCACATGTATACCACCTAGCTTAGTCTCACCCATTGATTTGTCAGTTGTCACACTACCATGTAGAGACACAAGAGGCTTTTCAATGACTGGCACATGTATACCACCTAGCTTAGTCTCACCCATTGATTTGTCAATTGTCACACTACCACGTAGAGACACAACAGGCTTTTCAATGACTGGCACATGTATACCACCTAGCTTAGTCTCACCCATTGATTTGTCAGTTGTCACACTACCACGTAGAGACACAACAGGCTTTTCAATGACTGGCACATGTATACCACCTAGCTTAGTCTCGCCCATTGATTTGTCAGTTGTCACACTACCATGTAGAGACACAACAGGCTTTTCAATGACTGGCACATATATACCACCTAGCTTAGTCTCACCCATTGATATGTCAGTTGTCACACTACCACGTAGAGACACAACAGGCTTTTCAATGACTGGCACATGTATACCACCTAGCTTAGTCTCGCCCATTGATTTGTCAGTTGTCACACTACCATGTAGAGACACAGCAGGCTTTTCGTCACCTGCATTTTATAATAAAATAAGATCACTTCTATTGTTCCTAAATCCTTGGAAACCAAGCTCGGAGGCGCATCAAAACAAAAGGATTGGGCAATCTCAAAATCAGTATTGCAATTGTCAACAGATGGGTCAAGGCGCTAGGGAGCTACGGTGGATAAGCAAGGTTGCAAAGAGAAGTTTTTAAATGATGACGGAATTGTGTAATATTTTCAACTGAGCCATGGAGCCTTGATCCAGTAAAGGTCTTGTGAAGGCCCCCGTATAAACTATTTAGTGGGGGCCTCTGTACAACTGCCCAGTATGCCCTGTCCTAAATCCTGCATTGCTCTACTTTAGCAATATGTAATGACTTACTAAGTTTATTTCAAAATTAAAAGGTTACACATTTCTTTACTTATTTGACTTAAATGTACAATCACACAGGCCACATTGACTGTTTACTGTCCTGGGTGTCACATCTCTCCATCTTGTCCTGTTTACATCACACTGTTATCCCTGATGACACACCCCTCCATCTTGTCCTACTTACATCATACTGTCCTCCTGGATGTCACACTCCTCCATCTTGTCCTACTTACACCATACTGTCCTCCTGGATGTCACACCCCTCCATCTGGTCCTACTTACATCGTACTGTCCTCCTGGATGTCACACCCCTCCATCTTGCCTTACTTACATCGTACTGTCCTCCTGGATGTCACACCCCTCCATCTTGTCCTACTTACATCGTACTGTCCTCCTGGATGTCACACCCCTCCATCTTGTCCTACTTACATCATACTGTCCTCCTGGATGTCACACTCCTCCATCTTGTCCTACTTACACCATACTGTCCTCCTGGATGTCACACCCCTCCATCTGGTCCTACTTACATCGTACTGTCCTCCTGGATGTCACACCCCTCCATCTTGTCCTACTTACATCGTACTGTCCTCCTGGATGTCACACCCCTCCATCTTGTCCTACTTACATCGTACTGTCCTCCTGGATGTCACACCCCTCCATCTTGTCCTACTTACATCGTACTGTCCTCCTGGATGTCACACCCCTCCATCTTGTCCTACTTACATCATACTGTCCTCCTGGATGTCACACCCCTCCATCTTGCCTTACGTACATCATACTGTCCTCCTGGATGTCACACCCCTCCAACTTGTCTTACTTACATTTTACTGTCCTCCTGGATGTCACACCCCTCCATCTTGTCCTACTTACATCATACTGTCCTCCTGGATGTCACACTCCTCCATCTTGTCCTACTTACATCTTCCTGTCCTCCTGGATGTCACACCCCTCCATCTTGCCTTACTTACATTTTACTGTCCTCCTGGATGTCACACCCCTCCATCTTGTCCTACTTACATCATATACTGTCCTCCTGGATGTCACACTCCTCCATCTTGTCCTACCTACATCATATACTATCCTCCTGGATGTCACACCCCTCCATCTTGCCTTACTTACATCATACTGTCCTCCTGGATGTCACACCCCTCCATCTTGCCTTACTTACATCGTACTGTCCTCCTGGATGTCACACCCCTCCATCTTGCCTTACTTACATTTTACTGTCCTCCTGGATGTCACACCCCTCCATCTTGTTCTACTTACTTCATACTGTCCTCCTGGATGTCACACCTTCCAACTTGTCCTACTTACATCATAGTGTCCTCCTGGATGTCACACCCCTCCACCTTGTCCTACTTACATCGTACTGTCCTCCTGGATGTCACACCTTCCATCTTGTCCTACTTACATCATACTGTCCTCCTGTATGTCACACCTTCCATCTTGTCCTACTTACATCGTACTGTCCTCCTGGATGTCACACCTTCCATCTTGTCTTACTTACATCATAGTGTCCTCCTGGATGTCACACCCCTCCACCTTGTCCTATTTACATTGTACTTTTATGCTACTAACAGCAGGATTCAGTGTTATTTTTCAGTTGATCACTCCACCTCTTCCATGGCCTTCCTCTTTTTCTGCATCCTTTAAATCTTGCTTGAATGCTAGGTAGTGTATCTTGTGATATGTTGAGTATTGTGTTATGTTGGGTATCGTGTTATGTTGGGTATCATGTTATGTTGGGTGTCGTGTTATGTTGGGTGTCGTGTTATGTTGGGTATGTGTGTTTTGTTGTGTACCATGTGGCATGTGTTGCGTCATGTATCAGGCATATATGAGGTGAATAACATTGAATAGTATACTTCTCCACACCACAGAAGAATCATAGATGAATATGTTAGATAACATTATTTGTTTGTCTCACACTTAGGATTCTTTTACGAATATATTCCTGTGTGACAGTTTATCCTCCCCCCAGATATATTCACCTGTCCTGTTATACGTTCCACTTATAAGAAGAAATATATAGGCCTACATACTGCTAAATGAAGTTTCAAATGTTCACATCATAACAAAACGTTATGTTGTAAATTTAATATTCTAATCAACTGAAATAACTCCATACACGTATACTAATGTTCGTAGAATTGGAATCCTCTTAGAGTTAGACGCCATGTCTTCGATCTCGGACGCCACAACCCTCCGTACGCTAGTTGAGGGTTCTCGCATTTATTACCAGTCACCCACTAGATGTCACCACTGACACCATGAGCGAAGTCGGCGTTAGTCTCGCACCAACTCTCGCCCAGCTGCGTGACTGGATAATCTGTGCTAATACGGCGTAATCATGTGATGGTCACATGCAGCTGAACAACATAAACGATGGCCATGTTGTTGTCATCGATATCTTGTAGTTTAGTTATATTTTACTTAGCCGCACATACAGCTGCTAAGCATTTAAATGAACGACCAAATATCGTGTTCATATTGACGGACGACCAAGATGTAGAGCTGGGTAGCATGGTGCGTGACAATGAAAGTTCTCTTTGAACGATGCATGAATGAGTGTTTTTATCAAATTGTTGTGTGTTATTGTAAAGAACTTATGTTTTGATGAGTCGAGTAGTCACAGTAGATCGTTCGTTCCGGTCAATCAGTATAATCGGACAGCTTATATATATATATATATATAGCCTTTAAATGGTATAATGACATTATGGGGGTTTAACGGATACATGTGAAATGTCTTATCTTTATTGTGTTCATTGTCATTACTTTTAAATACTAATTTGTTTTAAGTTTTGGTCTTTGCAATTTTACATGAACCCCCTTATTAAGTTAAGGTTAAATTTGGCACTTATTTCGAATCCAGACCCTCCTCGATTTCGCTGTTATAAGTTGAGTTTTGCCTTATAGTCCAGTAGAAATCGGCACATTTTTTACCAAACCCGGACATTTTGGTTAAAAAGCCAATTTTTGTTTTAGGATGACCAGTAGTGTTTCCTGAACTTCCAGAAAAAAAATAACCAAAATCAACCCTGGGGAACCTCGACTTTTTTCATGAACTATATACGTACCCTGTCAGTCATTTTGTAACATTTTCTTTTTATTGGCTGTCCATACATAAATGCAAATGAGTTTTGGCGCACTGACTTCCACTGGCCAGCAAGTTAACGGTTAGGATACTTAATTGTGGTGATTTGTATTTTATGTATCCATAACTCGCTAATATAAGAAACCAAGTGTTTGCCACAAGATTAGATCTTACAATTGTGTATCGAAAGCCAATGTTTTAAAATCCAAGCACTAGCAATAGTATCACATATATATATTAATTTAACCAAAATCCGTAGTACTTATAAAACAACCGTTTTCGTAAACCCCCTCAAGACATTTTACGCAGTAGTTCTATATTCTAAATAAATAACAGCTATTGTATTAATTACTTGCTTACAGATTGTTAGAAAAGTTACAATAAATTTCTGTATTGATTATTCTGGATTATTATGCATTTATATGCTTGAGCGATTTGAAAATGTGTCGTATGGAAAGCCAAACATGACATTGTTCATAATTTTGTAGCTAAGGCATAACAGTAGATCTTGGTTTATTTATTAGTGAAAAATTCATAGTTAGTAAGATAGCATGTTAAATCCGAAATCTCTGTTTTAGTAATTATATAAAGTAAAGTTAGCAACTGTTGTTGAACATATAATAGTACACATACAGTACTGCCAGAAAGTCATTGGTACGCTCACTTAGATTTTAATTTTTATACATTATTGTCTATCCATTAGGTGACAGCACTCCCAGTTGTCAATCAAATTTAATGTACTGCCCTCTAGAGGATTACTATTTTGTTATGCATCTGATATTGTCCTTAAGTGTGTGTTAATGTGGTACTTTTGTCAAAAAATCATTACAAGTGAAGCCGACGAGACAGTCCACGGAAAACTGAGGTAATTATCCTTCTACTGTTATGATTATAATTGTTGAAACTACGTATTTTATCATACATTTGAGGTTGTAGGATTGTTATAGTGGGTGATAATAAGACACTTTTTAATACAAGCATGATGTATCAATTTTTTTTTAACCCAAATTAAAAATCATTAAAAACAATAACATTTTTAAAAATGAGGAAAAGATCATAAATATTCAATTAAATCATCTGAATTAGTAGATTTCTAAATTTTATTATTTATTTAAAACATATTTATGATAAATACGTGCTCTGTATACAATAAAACACTAATAATTTTTTTTAAAATAATTTTTAGTCATGTTGCGATACCAAAAGACGAGCTTGGAAACCCGAACCCGAGCTGTTATACTGGTGGAACAGGGGCTCAGTCGGCGTGAAGTGAGCAGGCACCTTGGCCTAAATGTGAAGACAGTTTGTGCTATAATAAAGAAACATCAGGAGACTGGATCAGTCGAAGACAAGTCCAGAAGTGGTCGGCCAAAGAAGCCAACAACAAGGCTGGATCGTATTCTGGTTCAGACCAGTCTTGCTGATCGCCACCTCACATCCTCGGAACTAAGAGCCACTCTGGAAAGAGACCACGGGGTGTCAGTATCTTCCAGCACAGTGAGGAGTCGCCTGTATGCAGCAGGATTACGTGGCTGTGTGGCTGCAAAAAAGCCTCTGTTGAGGAAAGCAAACATGCAGGCATGTGAGGAGAAGGGTGGGTGAGAGATTCAGCCCACAATCTGTTGCACCCACAGTTAAGCATGGAGGGGGCTCTCTGATAGTCTGGGGATGCATGTCGGGGCTCGGGGTTGGCCAACTGTATCGGTGTGAAGGCACCATGAGGCAAGACCAATACCTCAGAGTGCTCAGAAATCATATGTTACCTTCTGCTAGAATGCTTTATGGTAAGGACCGGTTAGTTTATGTATTCTAGTGTAAAACATGCTAAACAACAACAAACATTACAAAATATTGCCTGTACCAATGACTTTCTGGCAGTACTGTAGTCATATTATGAAGATTGCCTAGAAAATAGCCATACATCTTTTTTCAGGAACGAGTCACTGATATGGAGCAACGTGTCATTTGTTAAGAAGGTGGCGGTGGCTTAATGGTTAAACTTAGAAAGAAAGGGATATATTCATTGGTGGCGGTGTCAAAACTACGTGGTGATGGGTTGGCTGAATAATTAAATAATGCAGGTGATCATTATGTCCATAAAAAATGTAGAAAGACTTACACTGCCTAAAAAAATGTGACTAAATCATCTCGGGCAACAAACCAGGTTGTTGCATCAGAATGTATGCCAACTCGTATGAACTCGAGAGGTTACGATTATCAAATTCACTATCGCATCAAACAGGACAACATTGATCTAGCCAAATTCCTGACCTTTCTGCGAAGTCACAACCCATTTTCCACGACAGTGATGAGCGCCTGCAAAATCTTGCTACTGGGGTCATAGCTAACGAGAGACTCAATGTAGACGAAGCTATTGGAATTAAAATCCACCAGAAAATCACAGATCAGAAGTACGGAGACATCGTTCTCAGGAAGTCAGACCGAGTGAAAACCTTCGCAGATATGAGAAAAACTATCAAACTGAAAAATGGAAAAGAAGTGCGCGTGTCGTCGACGGAGTTGTACCAGAGACTATTGGCCAGGGCATATACTTCTGGACCACCAGATCGCAGTGTCTTCTCACATGAGCTAGCAGCCGTAGCCCCAGCTATATTCCACGACAACGGCACAATGCGAAGGCCAGTGAAGTCTAAATTAGTTTCGTACATCGCTACCCTCGATCCCCATGATGGAATTGACGACAAAGCCACAGTTGTGGATGGATGTGCCATTTCTACTTAGGTTAATCTGAAGACGGTATTGGACAGAAAGAAACAATATGGCTTCCACTGTGACGCACACTCAGTAGTGCCCATCACCACAGACAAAGAACCAGCACCCGATCATCTTCTACAAGATGAACTGTGTGTGTCTTGCAACTGCTCAAAGATGCATCTTGCCTGTGGCGTCCACTGCAAATGTCAAGGACAGTGCGCAAACGGCCCAACTCTTGTACAGCTACCCGACAGTGACGATGATGACAATGCTGATGATGATGTTTAGCAAATGATATATTAGAAGATTAAAGAAACATTTATGATCTCTCCTAGTTATATTCAAGTTTGAATGCTATACCATTCACTGCTTGGGGTATAAGTGACATTCATGTGATCTTAGTTAAGATGTTAATTAAATCCCAGAACAACGTTGGTACGGAGTGCTATATAAGAAATATATTACTAATTAATCAGTTAATTGGTTAATTACTTACTTGATTAATTAAACTTGATTAATCATTAATGTGTGGCTTGACAGACCAGTAATCATATCATTACAAACATATTAACCAATAAATGAAACAGTTAAACATATGATTAACAAACGCAAACAAAAAATGTGCCTTCGAAATTGGACCGAAACACCCAAAAACAAGGATTGGGGTAAAAACAAAGTTCCCCAGGATTGATTTTGGTTGTGTTTTTTGGAAGTTCAGGAAACCTTACTGGTCACCTTAAAACAAAAATTGGCTTTTTAACCAAAATGTCCGGGTCATCATCAATTTCTACTGGACTATAACTTTGATACAATAGTTTGTTAGTTCCATCATAATCCCATGCATATTTATATTACAAAATATATTATGAAGCCCGGCCAACTAGTGATCCGGTTTGCGCTAGTCTGTGTTGTTGCAGTCGTGCGTTACCGTGTCGCACTAAAATGAGCGATATTGCAGCATATGTTGACGCAAACCAGGGTGCTATTCACGCCTCAAAAGTGCGCTAAGACGCAATATTCTTAAACGTAAATAAATGTTGAATGATCGAACTGATGCACTGAGGTATCAAAGTTAGGCAAAACACAAGTTGTAACTGCGAAATCGAGGTGGGTCCGGATTCCATTTTACAAGTGCCCTCAATTTGAGCCTGCTCAGTTACTGTTATGACTATCTTTAGACTTGAATTTACCTTAGAAGTTTAGTTAAAGGAATAAAAGATACTACACTACAGCATTAAGTACTCCGCAGGCTCACAACTTGTGAAATTACTTGATACCCCTTCCTTGAGCTGTCAGCCATAACCAATGAAAGATACGTCCTTGGTAAGATGCAATAGTCGAGCTGTTCTTCTTGTCAAAATGGGGCATGTACATTTATGATGATTGCCACATACGCTTACAAACAAAATCCAGTATCAGCCTACTTGCTGATTCATATTTGTTTATCTCTTTTAGAAACCTATGGTAAAGGCCAAAAAGTTGATTGGCGATGCTGGTGTCATATTTAAGAACATGGTGAGTTGTTTTATTACTTATGTCCTATGAGTGATATCCAGATCTCTTAGACTGCTAGAGTTTGTTGTTATCACTAGGCCATTGTTAAAGGTAGAAGTACGTTATATTTATTAAATGAGTAAAACTAGTTAAATGACAAGTTGGCAACAGTTTTATAATGACTGATCAAAATGCACATTTGATAATATAAATATTCTATGATTATTACTAATATTTAATTACACATTCTTGCAGATTAATGAAGACATACTCTAACAAATTGTCAATACTTGTGTTGACAGATGCCAGTGTTGTTGTCACCTGTTTGTAGTTTGTCACCAGTCCTCTTTGTTGTCCAAGTCGGTCATCTATCCTCACCGGTAATTACGTCCACAACCACGGCGCAGTCAACAACACGATATCGGGAAACTGCAGCAGCACCACCTGGCAGGCCTCATCAGAGATGAGGACATTTGCTACGTACCTGAAGAAGCAAAACTACAGAACATTTTTTGCTGGGAAGTACCTCAACCAGGTACAGTGTGTATGGGTGGCATTTGATCTAGATATTTTAGCATGTCAGCTTGTGCAGTTAAATACACTGTATCTTGTCCTTTTCCTTTGATCATTTGTGGAGTGGTGCCAAATTACTTGTTCCGTTCCACCATCTCGACATCTCCATCTGTGATGATCCTCTGCCATTCTCCCACAATGCATTGTTCACCCTGTTGTTTGTTAGATTGCCAGTAATACTGTCTCTCCATCTTAGTTTTAGTCTTCCTCTCCTCCTACTACCTTCTTCTATTTCCATGCCCTCTTGGACAATCTACTCTAGATAATTATACTACTAAATATGTTATTGTGATTGTGGCCACTATTGTGATTGGCAGCACTGGTCACTATTGTGATTGGCAGCACTGTCCACTATTGTGATGTTTTTACAATATAAAGATGTTATAATTTTTACTTCCAGTATGGGAAGCAGAAGGCTGGTGGAGTGGGACACGTTCCCCCAGGCTGGGACAGTTGGATGGGGCTGGTGGGTGGACTCAACCCTCATTGGTCTTTGTCAACACACCCCACACCTCAGTGTGGGAAACACCTGTCATTTACACGCACCACATCACACCTGTAATGTACATGCCCGATGATGCACCTGCAACACTCCCCAGTACGAAACACACCTGTAACTAACATGCACCGGTGCAGTTAACATGCACCACAACACTCCTGTAGTGAACATGTACCAATGTAGATCATAAAATAATGTTATATAATTTAAACGTACATGTATAAATTGCATATATACAGTTGGTTTGAAGGTGATGTGTGGGTTAGTGTTTAGCAGTATTACTGTACTTTATGAGATCCTTGCTGTCATCGTGCTTACTTACATCATACTGTCACACCCCTTCATCTTGTCCTACTTACATCATACTGTCCTCGTGGATGTCACACCCCTCCATCTTGTCCTACTTACATCATACTGTCCTCCTGGATATCGCACCCCTCCATCTTGTCCTACTTACATTATACTGTCCTCCTGGATGTCACACCCCTCCATCTTGCCTTACTTGCATCATACTGTCCTCCTGGATGTCACACCCCTCCATCTTGCCTTACTTGCATCATACTGTCCTCCTGGATGTCACACCCCTCCATCTTGTCCTACTTACATCATACTGTCCTCCTGGATGTCACACCCCTCCATCTTGTCCTACTTACATCATACTGTCCTCCTGGATGTCACACACCTCATCTTGTCCTACTTACATCATACGGTCCTCCTGGATGTCACACCCCCTATCTTGTCCTACTTACATCATACTGTCCTCCTGGATGTCACACCCCCTATCTTGTCCTACTTACATCATACTGTCCTCCTGGATGTCACACCTCTCCATCTTGTCCTACTTACATCATACTGTCCTCCTGGATGTCACACCCCTCCATCTTGTCCTACTTACATCATACTGTCCTCCTGGATGTCACACCCCTCCATCTTGTCCTACTTACATCGTACTGTCCTCCTGGATGTCACACCACTCCATCTTGTCCTACTTACTTCATACTGTCCTCCTGGATGTCACACCTCTCCATCTTGTCCTACTTACATCATACTGTCCTCCTGGATGTCACACCCCTCCATCTTGTCCTACTTACATCATACTGTCCTCCTGGATGTCACACCCCTCCATCTTGTCCTACTTACATCGTACTGTCCTCCTGGATGTCACACCCCTCCATCTTGTCCTACTTACATCATACTGTCCTCCTGGATGTCACACCCCCTATCTTGTCCTACTTACATCATACTGTCCTCCTGGATGTCACACCTCTCCATCTTGTCCTACTTACATCATACTGTCCTCCTGGATGTCACACCCCTCCATCTTGTCCTACTTACATCATACTGTCCTCCTGGATGTCACACCCCTCCATCTTGTCCTACTTACATCGTACTGTCCTCCTGGATGTCACACCACTCCATCTTGTCCTACTTACTTCATACTGTCCTCCTGGATGTCACACCCCTCCATCTTGTCCTACTTACTTCATACTGTCCTCCTGGATGTCACACCCCTCCATCTTGTCCTACTTACTTCATACTGTCCTCCTGTATGTCACACCTTCCGTCTTGTCTTACTTACATTACATGTTGGGTATCGTGTAATGTTGGATATCGTGTAATGTTGGGTATCGTGTTATGTTGGGTATCATGTAATGTTGGGTATCGTGTTATGCTGGGTATCGTGTAATGTTGGGTATCGTGTTATGCTGGGTATCATGTAATGTTGGGTATCGTGTTATGCTGGGTATCGTGTAATGTTGGGTATTGTGTAATGTTGGGTATCATGTTATGCTGGGTATCGTGTAATGTTGGATATCGTGTAATGTTGGGTATCGTGTTATGCTGGGTATCATGTTATGCTGGGTATCGTGTTATGCTGGGTATCGTGTTATGCTGGGTATCGTGTTATGCTGGGTATCATGTAATGTTGGGTATCATGTTATGCTGGGTATCGTGTAATGTTGGGTATGGTGTTATGTTGGGTATCGTGTTATGTTGGGTATCGTGTTATGTTGGGTATCATGTTATGCTGGGTATCGTGTAATGTTGGATATCGTGTTATGTTGGGTATCATGTTATGCTGGGTATCGTGTAATGTTGGGTATTGTGTTATGTTGGGTATCGTGTTATGCTGGGTATCGTGTAATGTTGGGTATCGTGTTATGTTGGGTATCATGTTATGCTGGGTATCGTGTAATGTTGGGTATTGTGTTATGTTGGGTATCGTGTTATGTTGGGTATCGTGTAATGTTGGGTATCGTGTTATGTTGGGTATCGTGTAATGTTGGGTATTGTGTTATGTTGGGTATCATGTTATGCTGGGTATCGTGTAATGTTGGGTATCGTGTAATGTTGGGTATCGTGTTATGCTGGGTATCGTGTAATGTTGGGTATTGTGTTATGTTGGGTATCGTGTTATGCTGGGTATCAGTTTATGTTGGGTATCGTGTTATGTTGGGTATCGTGTAATGTTGGGTATCGTGTTATGTTGGGTATCGCGTTATGCTGGGTATCGTGTTATGTTGGGTATCGTGTTATGCTGGGTATCGTGTTATGCTGGGTATCGTGTTATGCTGGGTATCGTGTTATGTTGGGTATCGTGTTATGTTGGGTATCATGTTATGCTGGGTATCATGTTATGTTGGGTATCATGTTATGCTGGGTATCGTGTTATGCTGGGTATCGTGTTATGTTGGGTATCGTGTTATGCTGGGTATCGAGTTGTGCTGGGTATCGTGTTATGTTGGGTATCGTGTTATGTTGGGTATCGAGTTATGTTGGATATCGTGTTATGTTGGGTATCGTGTTATGCTGGGTATCATGTTATGTTGGGTATCGTGTTATGCTGGGTATCGTGTTATGCTGGGTATTGTGTTATGTTGGGTATCGTGTTATGTTGGGTATCGTGTTATGCTGGGTATTGTGTTATGTTGGGTATCGTGTTATGCTGGGTATCGTGTTATGCTGGGTATCGTGTTATGCTGGGTATCGTGTTATGTTTGGTATCGTGTTATGTTGGGTATCGTGTTATGTTGGGTATCGTGTTATGCTGGGTATCGTGTTATGCTGGGTATTGTGTTATGTTGGGTATCGTGTTATGCTGGGTATCGTGTTATGTTGGGTATCGTGTTATGTTGGGTATCGTGTTATGCTGGGTATCATGTTATGTTGGGTATCATGTTATGCTGGGTATCGTGTTATGCTGGGTATCGTGTTATGCTGGGTATCGTGTTATGCTGGGTATCATGTTATGTTGGGTATCATGTTATGCTGGGTATCGTGTTATGCTGGGTATCGTGTTATGCTGGGTATCATGTTATGCTGGGTGTCGTGTTATGTTGGGTATCATGTTATGCTGGGTGTCGTGTTATGTTGGGTATCATGTTATGTTGGGTATCATGTTATGCTGGGTATCGTGTTATGCTGGGTATCGTGTTATGCTGGGTATCATGTTATGTTGGGTATCATGTTATGTTGGGTATCATGTTATGTTGGGTATCATGTTATGCTGGGTATCGTGTTATGCTGGGTATCGTGTTATGCTGGGTATCGTGTTATGCTGGGTATCGTGTTATGTTGGGTATCATGTTATGCTGGGTATCGTGTTATGCTGGGTATCGTGTTATGCTGGGTATCATGTTATGCTGGGTGTCGTGTTATGTTGGGTATCGTGTTATGTTGGGTATCATGTTATGCTGGGTATCGTGTTATGCTGGGTATCGTGTTATGCTGGGTATCGTGTTATGCTGGGTATCTTGTTATGCTGGGTATCGTGTTATGTTGGGTATCTTGTTATGCTGGGTGTCGTGTTATGTTGGGTATCATGTTATGTTGGGTATCATGTTATGCTGGGTATCGTGTTATGTTGGGTATCGTGTTATGCTGGGTATCATGTTATGCTGGGTATCGTGTTATGTTGGGTATCTTGTTATGCTGGGTGTCGTGTTATGTTGGGTATCTTGTTATGCTGGGTGTTGTGTTATGTTGGGTATCATGTTGTGTTGGGTATCGTGTTATGTTGGGTATCTTGTTATGCTGGGTGTCGTGTTATGTTGGGTATCATGTTATGCTGGGTATCGTGTTATGTTGGGTATCTTGTTATGCTGGGTATCGTGTTATGTTGGGTATCTTGTTATGCTGGGTGTCATGTTATGTTGGGTATCATGTTATGTTGGGTATCGTGTTATGCTGGGTATCGTGTTATGCTGGGTATCGTGTTATGTTGGGTATCGTGTTATGCTGGGTGTTGTGTTATGTTGGGTATCATGTTATGTTGGGTATCGTGTTATGTTGGGTGTCGTGTTATGTTGGGTATCATGTTATGTTGGGTATCGTGTTATGCTGGGTATCGTGTTATGTTGGGTATCGTGTTATGCTGGGTGTTGTGTTATGTTGGGTATCATGTTATGTTGGGTGTCGTGTTATGCTGGGTATCGTGTTATGCTGGGTATCGTGTTATGTTGGGTATCGTGTTATGTTGGGTATCGTGTTATGTTGGGTATCATGTTTTGTTGGGTATCGTGTTATGTTGAGTATGTGTGTTTTGTTGTGTACCATGTGACATGTGTTGCGTCATGTATCAGGCATATATGAGGTGAATAACATTGAATAGTATACTTCTCCACACCACAGAACAATCATAGATGAATACGTTAGATAGCATTATCTGTTTGTCTCACACTTAGGATTCTTTTACGAATACATTCCTCTGGGACAGTTTATCCTCCCCCAGATATATTACACAATGTACAATGGATGGAATATATTAACAAATTTGACAGTTTGACGATGAACCATGTTTTGCTGTATGTATACCATGACATGTCTGTTACTAGGTTGGTAACTCTGTCTACTACAATTACACCCTGTCTGTGGATGGCAAGCCAGAGACACACGGTGACAACTACAATGATGACTACCTCACTGATGTTATTGTGAGTATAACTCACATTCACCAATGTGCATTGCACACCTCACATGCTCTTTGGTGTCCACATTCTTACGCTTCATCCAACTTGTAACACCATTCTCTGTAACATCCAACTTGTAACACCATTCTCTGTAACATCCAACGTCTAACACCATTCTCTGTAACATCCAACTTCTAACACCATTCTCTGTAACAACCAACTTCTAACACCATTATCTGTAACATCCAACTTGTAACACCATTCTCTGTAACATCCAACTTCTAATACCATTCTCTGTAACATCCAACTTCTAACACCATTCTCTGTAACATCCAACTTCTAACACCATTCTCTGTAACATCCAACTTCTAACACCATCCTCTGTAACTTCCAACTTCTAACACCATTCTCTATACCATCCAACTTCTAACACCATTCTATGTAACATCCAACTTCTAACACCATTCTCTGTAACATCCAACTTCTAACACCATTCTCTGTAACAACCAACTTCTAACACCATTCTCTGTAACATCCAACTTCTAACACCATTCTCTGTAACAACCAACTTCTAACACCATTATCTGTAACATCCAACTTGTAACACCATTCTCTGTAACATCCAACTTCTAACACCATTATCTGTAACATCCAACTTCTAACACCATTCTCTGTAACATCCAACTTCTAACACCATTCTCTGTAAAATCCAACTTCTAACACCATTCGCTGTAACATCCAACTTCTAACACCATTCTCTATACCATCCAACTTCTAACACCATTCTCTGTAACATCCAACTTCTAACACCATTCTCTGTAACATCCAACTTCTAACACCATTCGCTGTAACATCAAACTTCTAACACCATTCTCTATACCATCCAACTTCTAACACCATTCTCTGTAACATCCAACTTCTAACACCATTCTCTGTAACATCCAACTTCTAACACCATTCTCTGTAACATCCAACTTCTAACACCATTCTCTGTAACAACCAACTTCTAACACCATTCTCTGTAACATCCAACTTCTAACACCATTCTCTGTAACAACCAACTTCTAACACCATTCTCTGTAACATCCAACTTGTAACACCATTCTCTGTAACATCCAACTTCTAACACCATTCTCTGTAACATCCAACTTCTAACACCATTCTCTGTAACATCCAACTTCTAACACCATTCTCTGTAACATCCAACTTCTAACACCATTTGCTGTAACATCAAACTTCTAACACCATTCTCTATACCATCCAACTTCTAACACCATTCTCTGTAACATCCAACTTCTAACACCATTCTCTGTAACATCCAACTTCTAACACCATTCTCTGTAACATCCAACTTCTAACACCATTCTCTGTAACAACCAACTTCTAACACCATTCTCTGTAACATCCAACTTCTAAAACCATTCTCTGTAACAACCAACTTCTAACACCATTCTCTGTAACATCCAACTTGTAACACCATTCTCTGTAACATCCAACTTCTAACACCATTCTCTGTAACATCCAACTTCTAACACCATTTTCTGTAACATCCAACTTCTAACACCAATCGCTGTAACATCCAACTTCTAACACCATTCTCTATACCATCCAACTTCTAACACCATTCTCTGTAACATCAAACTTCTAACACCATTCTCTGTAGTATAATTCTTTCTGTACTTCTTTCTGTTTTCATTACCCTGAACACTTTTAACCATGAATTCATATTGACATATTCTTATGTAAGGTTGCAGAAAATAAATATGCATTTATTTTTAATTAATTCCTTATACAGCTCTACATTTATACATGTTTTATGTTGTTGACAAATGTGTCCCAGCTGCTGATTTGTCCACCTCTGAAGTTATTTTATTTTTACGTGAATGTTTTAAATTAATGCATTGTGTTTGTGTTCAACAGGCAAGACAAGCTGCAGCATTTCTGAAGCATCAGCGCTCTCACAAGCCATTCTTTATGATGCTTTCTACCCCGGCATGCCATGCTCCCTTCACCCCCGCCCCACAGTACAACAAGGCATTCTCAAACATCTCGGCTCCTCACACTGGCAGCTTCAATTACTTTGGAAAGGTAGGTCAGTTAGTTACTGTTTTTTTGAGCTGACTTTGGCCCAGTGGTCTGTACAGTATATAGGCAGTTGCAGTCATATTACACCTTATGGCTAGCACATATTGATGTCTGGTGTGTTTTCTTCTAACTCTTGTTTATTTTACATAACTACATTTCTCTGTCTTCAAAATTGTGTTGATTCAATTTAGTATTAAACAGGTTTAAAACCAGACTATGTTTGCATTACAATATATTATTCATGGTTGCCTTGTAATACAGGTATACCAGTATACTGCAGTATTTTGCATATCATGTGCATGGTACATATTGCTAACCTGTTTTGGATAGCAGCATATCCAGACGCTGTGATGAGTTCCTGGTTTATTCGCTAGGTGTCACAGCAGCACCTGGTAGACAAACCAGGAACATTGTATGGCGATGACAACTAACCCGGGTACTTGTGTCTAAAGGTGATGTTTGTTCACTGACTGTAGGACAAGCACTGGCTGCTGAGACAAGCAAAACATCCTCTAGGAAAGGAATCACTGCAGTACATCGACTCAACTCACAGAAACAGGTGCCCAAGATCATATTTATAATGCGATCTTATTTAGCATTGGTATCCACCTTTCATAAGGCACCCATAATGTTTAATCTGTTATCGCAGCAATTGTTTTGGCTTTGGCTAAGCAGTGCCTGTGTGGATTTCTGTAGATCAAGACCATTGGCTCTGTTAATCCATGATAGTTTTTTCCATTTCTAAGTGTGCAATGTTTTATTTCCTGTGCAGCTTTTACTACTGATCAGAAGTCAGATTTTGGTAAAAATAATGTCGGGCTTTCCATATCACTGTTTTCCCACATTTTAATAGTGGTAAGTTCTTTTGAAACTGAGTATATATATATATATGTATATTAGGGTATATATCCTCAATATAAGTATTTGTTGCCTGCATTGATTCTTGAGGTGTTTCTTAAAAATAATTTTAAAATAAAAGATTGATGTGAAATGCAGGTGGCGCACCCTGCTGTCAGTGGATGACCTTGTGGAGCGGGTGATGACTCAACTCGACAAGTATGGCCTGTTGAACAACACATATGTCATCTTCACTTCGGACAATGGCTTCCACTTAGGTATGAACAATCTCAGTCTATTGAAATCATCATTGCCACATTACCATGGTAATGACTAGGATACTTTTTATATTGTGTTATTCACTGTTTGTTTTACTATTGTGTCCACTTGTATATATTAATACGCTAACTTTGGATCATTCTAAGTGTACCTCCTCCATGGCACTGAGGTCCGTTTGTTTCTATGTTCAGTCACTTCCTTGCCCCACTGCCTCGGTTTAACCAGTTGGCAATGTAATAATAAAAGAAGGGAGTTTTTTAGAATTTACCTTTTTAAATGGACAAATTAAATGGTAAGACATTTTCCAGAGGGTGTCACTGTGGCATTATGTTCGATTTTTCCGGGTGTGAGGTGTTGGCCCTGGATACTGTGGGTTGTACGCCCTGGTACTGTGGGTTGTAGGCCCTGGGTACTGTGGGTTGTAGGCCCTGGTATTGTTGGTTGTAGGCCCAGTGTACTGTGGGTTGTAGGCCCTGGGTACTGTGGGTTGTAGGCCCTGGTATTGTTGGTTGTAGGCCCAGGGTACTGTGGGTTGTAGGCCCTGGGTACTATGAGTTGTTGGGCTGTGGGTTGAGGGCCCTATGTACTGTGGGTGGTAGTCCCTGGGTACTGTGGGCTGTAGGCCCTGGGTACTGTGACTTGTTGGGCCCTGAGTACTGTGACTTGTTGGGCCCTGGATACTTTGACTTGTTGGGCCTTGGGTACTGTGACTCGTTGGGCCCTGGATATTGTGGGTTGTTGGGCCCTGGATACTGTGACTTGTTGGGCCCTGAGTACTGTGACTTGTTGGGCTCTGGATACTTTGACTTGTTGAGCCTTGGGTACTGTGACTCGTTGGGCCCTGGGTACTGTGACTTGTTGGGCCCTGGGTATTGTGACTTGTTGGGCCCTGGGTACTGTGACTTGTTGGGCCCTGGGTACTGTGACTTGTTGAGCTATGGGTACTGTGACTTGTTGGGCCCTGGGTACTGTGACTTGTTGGGCCCTGGGTACTGTGACTTGTTGGGCCCTGGGTACTGTGACTTGTTGGGTCCTGGGTACTGTGACTTGTTGGGCCCTGAGTACTGTGACTTGTTGGGCTCTGGATACTTTGATTTGTTGGGCCTTGGGTACTGTGACTCGTTGGGCCCTGGGTACTGTGACTTGTTGGGCCCTGGGTATTGTGACTTGTTGGGCCCTGGGTACTGTGACTTGTTGGGCCCTGGGTACTGTGACTTGTTGGGCCCTGGGTATTGTGACTTGTTGGGTCCTGGGTACTGTGACTTGTTGGGCCGTGGGTACTGTGACTTGTTGGGCCCTAGGTACTGTGTCCCTACTTCATCACTGTGCTCTATGACCCTAGGTCAAATGTCACTGCCGAATGACAAGCGCCAGTTGTATGAGTTTGACGTGCGTGTGCCGCTGATGGTCACTGGTCCAGGAGTGACTGCGGGTCAGATCAGAGAGGTCAGTGGCCCCACTGTTGGACTCATGTTGCAACTCGCAGATAGCCAGATTTCATTTTTTAGTGATTAATTGAAATTTCATCACTAATGTATCATGTGTATGTTTGAAATAGTTCACCTTAAGGCATGGTGCATGTTGACAGTTTATAAAAGTGCAGTCTATCTTATTTTTATTGAATGGCAATTTTTTATTTCAACTTTTGCAATATAACTCCTGCTCTGATATCAACATTTTAGCTAATTATTTAGTATGTAACTCTTTATATATCGTAGTTGCTATCAATGTATTAGGGCAGAACCTAAACAGAAATAGCTTCAAATACACACTTTCATGACAACAGGTCTAATTCAAATATTTCTGATTCCAGGAAATTATTTTGAACATAGATTTTGCACCGACATTCCTAGAAATGGCTGGGCAGTCAGTGGGTGCCTTGACAACAGCTATGGATGGCCGCTCCTTCCTGTCACTTCTTGGGAACTCTTCCTGGACAGACAGGGCATGGCGGGAAGACTTCCTGGTGGAACACAAGGGGGAATACAAGGATGTCAACGCAGGCTGCCCTCAATTCGACCACCAACAGTTGTCGGTCAGAAGTATACTGTTTATTTGTTTATCCATAGCACATGACATGAACATTGTAATAAATATTTGTATCATGAAAGTAGATACACTGTGTGGGCTATAGGATCAGCTGTACTGATATGACATCTACCAGTAGCAACTGGGACTCCTGGCGAAGTAGATACACTGTGTGGGCTATAGGATCAGCTGTACTGATATGACATCTACCAGTAGCAACTGGGACTCCTGGCGAAGTAGATACACTGTGCGGGCTATAGGATAAGCTGTACTGATATGACATCTACCAGTAGCAACTGGGACTTCTGGCAAAGTAGATACACTGTGCGGGCTATAGGATCAGCTGTACTGATATGACATCTACCAGTAGCAACTGGGACTCCCGGCGAAGTAGATACACTGTGCGGGCTATAGGATCAGCTGTACTGATATGACATCTACCAGTAGCAACTGGGACTCCTGGCAAAGTAGATACACTGTGCGGGCTATAGGATCAGCTGTACTGATATGACGTCTACCAGGAGCAACTGGGACTCCTGGCGAAGTAGATACACTGTGCGGGCTATAGGAATAGCTGTACTGATATTACGTCTACCAGTAGCAACTGGGACTCCTGGCGAAGTAGATACACTGTGCGGGCTATAGGATCAGCTGTACTGATATGACATCTACCAGTAGCAACTGGGACTCCTGGCAAAGTAGATACACTGTGCGGGCTATAGGATCAGCTGTACTGATATGACGTCTACCAGGAGCAACTGGGACTCCTGGCGAAGTAGATACACTGTGTGGGCTATAGGATCAGCTGTACTGATATGACGTCTACCAGGAGCAACTGGGACTCCTGGCAAAGTAGATACACTGTGCGGGCTATAGGATCAGCTGTACTGATATGACGTCTACCAGTAGCAACTGGGACTCCTGGCAAAGTAGATACATGTGCGGGCTATAGGATCAGCTGTACTGATATGAAGTCTACCAGTAGCAACTGGGACTCCTGGCAAAGTAGATACACTGTGCGGGCTATAGGATCAGCTGTACTGATATTACGTCTACCAGTAGCAACTGGGACTCCTGGCGAAGTAGATACACTGTGCGGGCTATAGGATCAGCTGTACTGATATGACATCTACCAGTAGCAACTGGGACTCCTGGCAAAGTAGATACACTGTGCGGGCTGTAGGATCAGCTGTACTGATATGACATCTACCAGTAGCAACTGGGACTCCTGGCAAAGTAGATACACTGTGTGGGCTATAGGATCAGCTGTACCGATATGACATCTACCAGTAGCAACTGGGACTCCTGGCGAGGTAGAGTGGTGCCATATTGAAGTGTTTGTCTGCATGTGTGCACGCGTGTATACATCCATGTATACATACATGCGTGTGTGCATTGATGTGTGTGTGCGCATATGTGTGTTAATGCATGTCTGCATGCGTGTGTGTGAGAAGAAACGGAAAGAACTACAAGATGTCAGCTCTAGTCACATCCACTGTGTCATCCATGCTGGGTCATATGACCAACTGTCTTGCAGTCGGTCTTGGACACTTGGACACTGACTCGCTATATGATTTTGACAGTTCGGCATCAATTTATAGGCTTTGTTAAATATTTCTTTGATGTATATTTTTGTATGAAATATTCGTTATGCTTACATGTTTTACATCCGGCACTCGTTATAACTTATTTATTTTATTTTTGACATCACATGACCACTGTCATGTGACATGTCTTGAACGTATATCTAAATATTTTCATATAAGTTCTTGTACTCTTACAGAATTGTTTCCCGGACTGTGTTTGTGAGGATTCATTCAACAACACTTACACATGTGTGAGGACGCTCTCCAAAACATGCAACCTCATGTACTGTGAGTTCGCAGACCACGAGGTAAGCGTCAAGTCTCCAAGTCTTAAGACATCATGCACTGTTAGTTTGTGAACCATGCATGAGGTATGTAAAGTCTCTCCAAGTCTTAAGACCTCATGTACTATGAGTTTGTGGAACATGAGGTATGTAAAGTCTCTCCAAGTCTTAAGACCTCGTGTACTGTGAGTTTGTGGATCATGAGGTATGTAAAGTCTCTCCAAATCTTAAGACCTCGTGTACTGTGAGTTTGTGGACCATGAGGTATGTAAAGTCTCTCCAAGTCTTAAGACCTCGTGTACTGTGAGTTTGTGGACCATGAGGTATGTAAAGTCTCTCCAAGTCTTAAGACCTCGTGTACTGTAAGTTTGTGGACCATGAGGTATGTAAAGTCTCTCCAAGTCTTAAGACCTTGTGTACTGTGCTTGTGGACCATGAGGTATGTAAAGTCTCTCCAAGTCTTAAGACCTCGTGTACTGTGAGTTTGTGGACCATGAGGTATGTAAAGTCTCTCCAAGTCTTAAGACCTCATGTACTGTGAATTTGTGGACCATGAGGTATGTAAAGTCTCTCCAAGTTTTAAAACCTCGTGTACTACGAGTTTGTGGATGAGGTATGTAAAGTCTCTCCAAGTCTTAAGACCTCGTGTACTGTGAGTTTGTGGGCCATGAGGTATGTAAAGTCTCTCCAAATCTTAAGACCTCGTGTACTGTGAGTTTGTGGACCATGAGGTATGTAAAGTCTCTCCAAGTCTTAAGACCTCGTGTACTGTGAGTTTGTGGACCATGAGGTATGTAAAGTCTCTCCAAGTCTTAAGACCTCGTGTACTGTGAGTTTGTGGACCATGAGGTATGTAAAGTCTCTCCAAGTCTTAAGACCTTGTGTACTGTGCTTGTGGACCATGAGGTATGTAAAGTCTCTCCAAGTCTTAAGACCTCGTGTACTGTGAGTTTGTGGACCATGAGGTATGTAAAGTCTCTCCAAGTCTTAAGACCTCATGTACTGTGAATTTGTGGACCATGAGGTATGTAAAGTCTCTCCAAGTCTTAAAACCTCGTGTACTACGAGTTTGTGGATGAGGTATGTAAAGTCTCTCCAAGTCTTAAGACCTCGTGTACTGTGAGTTTGTGGGCCATGAGGTATGTAAAGTCTCTCCAAATCTTAAGACCTCGTGTACTGTGAGTTTGTGGACCATGAGGTATGTAAAGTCTCTCCAAGTCTTAAGACCTCGTGTACTGTGAGTTTGTGGACCATGAGGTATGTAAAGTCTCTCCAAGTCTTAAGACCTCGTGTACTGTGAGTTTGTGGACCATGAGGTATGTAAAGTCTCTCCAAGTCTTAAGACCTTGTGTACTGTGCTTGTGGACCATGAGGTATGTAAAGTCTCTCCAAGTCTTAAGACCTCGTGTACTGTGAGTTTGTGGACCATGAGGTATGTAAAGTCTCTCCAAGTCTTAAGACCTCATGTACTGTGAATTTGTGGACCATGAGGTATGTAAAGTCTCTCCAAGTCTTAAAACCTCGTGTACTACGAGTTTGTGGATGAGGTATGTAAAGTCTCTCCAAGTCTTAAGACCTCGTGTACTATGAGCTTGTGGACCATGAGGTATGTAGTCTCTCCAAGTCTTAAGACCTATTGTACTGTGAGCTTGAGGACCATGAGGTATGTTAAGTCTCTCCAAGTCTTAAGACCTTGTGTACTGTGAGTTCGTCGACCACAGAGTATATGAAGATTCTCTCCATAGTTAGATGAATGTATATGTACCAAATATGTTATAACTATAATTATGTCTGATTTAATACTCTTACAACTGATTTGTTTCACAGGGATTTGTTGAAGTGTATGATCTTAACAAAGATCCCCACCAGCTGACGAACATCGCCAAGACAATCAGTCCACAAGTTCTTGTGGCGATGAATAAACGTCTCGTCAAACTGGCTGTATGCAGTGGTGACACCTGCAGGGCAAAAGCTGACCCATGGCAAAATAGGGTTACATTTGGTATAGGAGGAGGAACAGGGAGGCCATATGGGGAGACAGGATGGCTATAGAAGGGGGAATAGGGAAAACCGAGGGTAGATATAATGCACAGAAAGGTATTTAAAGCTGAACATGAATTATAATATACGTACTTTAAAGATATCTATGCATTTGATAAGTAGTGCTGTCATGGTTCTTGTTTTTACGCTTCTGTTCGATTCTTTGTGATTGTTTATCCATGGTATGAGTCACTGCCATCGTTCCAGTTGCAACTGCACCATCTGGTGGATAATTGGGAATTATGTACTGATATTTGTGTGACAGTACTTGTAGACATATTTGTGTGACAGTACTTGTAGACATATTTGTGTGACAGTACTTGTAGACATATTTGTCGCATGTTGTGAATGTTGACATCACTTAGACATGTTTCAAATATTTACTTGATTTTATATAATTTTTGTAATTAAACATAAATGACAGCTGTGTCATTCTCAGAAGAGAAACAAAATCAAATAGAAACAATGACAGGATAAAAGAGAATTCAAGTGTTGATGTTGTTGTTTATAGCCAGGTAATTTGAATACCAATCATGTTTCATGTTACTGTGTTAACAATGCTGGTCAGGGATGTTACTGTGTTAACAATGCTGGTCAGAGATGTTACTGTGTTAACAATGCTGGTCAGGGATGTTACTGTGTTAACAATGCTGGTCAGGGATGTTACTGTGTTAACAATGCTGGTCAGGGATGTTACTGTGTTAACAATGCTGGTCAGGGATGTTACTGTGCTAACAATGTTGGCCAGGGATGTTACTGTGTTAACAATGCTGGTCAGGGATGTTACTGTGTTAACAATGCTGGTCAGGGATGTTACTATGTTAACAATGCTGGTCAGGGATGTTACTGTGTTAACAATGCTGGTCAGGGATGTTACTGTGTTAACAATGCTGGTCAGGGATGTTACTGTGCTAACAATGTTGGCCAGGGATGTTACTGTGTTAACAATGCTGGTCAGGGATGTTACTGTGTTAACAATGCTGGTCAGGGATGTTACTGTGTTAACAATGCTGGTCAAGGATGTTACTGTGCCAACAATGCTGTTTATGACTTGATATTCAACCATATGTATATATGAATAGTGTTATATTTATTTGCTTAATGCAAAGTTTGTCAATTTCTGTTGATGTCCAATGCTAAAGATAGATTCTATTTTGTACCATTTGGCTGATGTTGGTAATTGTCTACAATGCTATATTAATTTCTGCTGTGATATTGCATGATTGGTGGTTGTTTGTGGAACAATGATGACTACAGCTAAGTCTGAGATGTGTTGCAGGACTAACAGGAGTAACACTTCGGGTGATACAAGGTTGTAGAATAAAGCATGGGAGGCACATGGGAATGACTTGTGTACAATGTTTACATACAAAACTATACCATACATTCTTACGCATTACAATCATGGTCTTTAAGCGCAACATCCATGACTTCTCTATTACTTAAACTATCAGTTCAATTAGTTTTTGTAGAGATATAACCAATTAGCTTCTGAAGTATTTATCCATCGTACTAACAGTACAGGTGTCATATTTCCCACCCATGTCGTGGTTCTGTATGTCTTAGAAACAACGATAGTTGAGAGCAGAAATACTGACAACTGTTACTCGACCATGTGATTAGCAGTCATTCCACGACACTGACAGTTGCCATTTCCAAAAATTATGTTGCTTTTCAAAATGTGGATTTTGAATGTTTTCAGTTTCATGAGGGTGAACTTTGTGTACAACTGTAAAATAAACATGACAGTGAGGAATCTGACAATGGTTAGGTGCCTGTGTGACCACACCAGATCAAACGTATACATACATGCCTACATGTACACATACATGCCTACACATACACGCCTACATGTACACATATATGCCTACACATGCACAAATACATTTTTAGTCCTTTGGCCGAAGGTCCAAGGGACTATTGCCATCACTCTGCGTCCGCCATTAGCTGCCGTATCTCAGAAACCGTTCAGCAACTTTTTCTCTAATCTTGCAAGGGCTCCCTAGGACCCCAAAACTGGTAAAAATGTAACATTTTTTCAAAAACTGTTCAGCAATTTTTTTTCTAATTTTGCATAGATGTATCTTATGGTGCTGCCACTATATACAAGAAATCTGTATTTGATTGAATCATTCTAAGGGCACCTAAGGGGCCCCAAAGTGCAAAAGTTTTACATTATCTAGTGATGTGGTTTTGAGAAGGGCCCTTGAGACCACCCCCAACAGTAGATTTTGTTTAATGTGCCACAAAGTCAATAGCATGACTAAACTCTGCAGCCTAGTGCTACTGTTCCATTGAGACCTTGACTAATCTTTAATTGGTCACAGCGCCCAGGCAGAGTAGACACACTTGACCCCTGTTAGACTGAACAGTTGCCTAACATTTTTTATCTTCAAAACTATTGATTTTCTATAATTGCAAGTTGTGTTTATTTTGATGTTCATTTAATTATTATAAAATGGTGTGACTGTAGTGTCTATTGGTTAAAGATGTATTGTCTGTAGAAACCTGTAGGTGACAAACATAGAAAATTAATATTCTGTCACCTGTAGGTGACAAACATGGAAAATTTATATTCTGGACAACTATAGAGTTAAATATCCTACACTTTATTGATATCATATGTATTCTACTGTTCTGTTTACGCTTGCCATGCCTTGTGTAGACATGGTACTGTGTAAATCATTTGTATCAATATAGACTAATAATTACAGATTCACAATATAGTTGACACCTGAAACAACCAAATGTCAACCATTAGAAGAGTTGACATAGTTCCGCTATACACAAGCAAGAAATCTGTATTTGATTGAATCATTCTAGTGTCATCAGCATATAGTAGAACATACATTTTCTACATCATCATCACTAAGGTTGTTGTAAATTTAACCAGCTGCCATGTCAAGTCCGTTATAATTGTGACTAACAGTGTTCAAAATGATTCAGGTAAATAGCAAATAACAAAGGACACAAATTTTCTCCTTGCCATACCTCTACACATGAGAAGAAGGCTGACACAGCCTGGCCCTCATTTATACATGATTTAGCATTTTTGTACATGGTGTATACAACTTTCAACACAATACCATTAATACCGCATGAAATTATCTTAGACCACAGGGAGGACTGGTCTACTAAATCAAATGCTTTCTTATAATCGATGAAGGCACAATAAAGCCTTTTGCATCGAGACAAATACAATTCAACCAATACCCCTATTTGAACACTGCCTGTTCTTCACCTATTACATTTGCTTTGTTTAGGTATGTGGTCAGTCTGGTGTTCTGAACAATCACTAAGGATTAATGAACACTTGTGCAGAATGTCACCCACTTGGCAGGTTTAATTGATCTATTCAGCAATGAGGACACTGCTTAGGCCTCACTCTGGACACTGTCACTCACAGTGTTGTGTACTGTCTTAGTTGGTGCATTGAGCTAATCTACTTGACCATGAATCACTGGTGGCTCTGGTTGTGTATTACACCCAGCTGTGGAGTTGAGATTCTCTGCCTGCTATTGTTTGTGACTAATCTGTAATTGGTCAATGGCAGTAGCTTGTGTCAACAGACAACATTAAGCCACTAGACCCCTGTTAAACTGGACAGTTGCCTGTAGGTTTTAAACTGTGTCAAACAGTGAGTCTACCTTTTGCTCTCAAATAATCTGTCCTCTTAGTTTTACACATGAAGACATAATCTGGCATAACTTGATGTCTTTGTAGCAGCACATTTGTACTTCCAGTGTATCATTGCAACATAATATACATATTACATACTGTGTGCCACATTTGAATGTTGTGCATGTAATATTTCCATGCAATCCATTTGCATATATAATGTAAAACTTCAGCCGTTTTCTTCATTTTCACTTTTTGATCCCTACCATGTTCAATGCTCCATAACTTTGCCAATTTTTGTAGCAGTCAACATTTTGAAACCGTGTAAAGCACCCTACCCAACCTTTACAAGAATGTAAGAAAACAATGTTACAATTTTTCCGACTTATCACTCATTTGGTCAGTCGGGGTCACATATAGACGTATTAGTCCAAAGGACTTCAGGGCCACTTGGCCCATTTTTGTATCAGATGTTTGATCAGAATAATTATACTAATTTTTTTTAATTGCCTATAAAATATATATTTTACAATATTATACAAGAAGACCAAACAACTCACCTAAGAAGACACAAAATATAAAGTTGTAACTTTTATTAATGAAAATGACAGACACAGGGTCAACAATGGTGACCCACACTTCTTCACATCAACATCACACTTTCTGTTGACTACAGTTTCTATCCATATAAGCCTCCCCTAATTACCAGTCACAAATAATGTACTCACCCGGTAGTTCCAGTAATGGCATTGTGGAGAACATATATATAATTTTGAGCATTGTGATTTCATATATGTATCATACTAAAGACAGCACATATATTGTGATTGCCTTAAGTTAATATGAAATGTTTTATTTTAAAGATCATACATATAAGGATTAGCTGATCAGTGCACAGCACAGTTGCAATGATCTGTTTAACGGAATGTTGTGAGATGTTCCCTGGAGTAAGCCTTGAATATTATGACATGCCTTCCAGGTGTAACCTTTTTTTTAATTATTTGAACAATTCTTACACTGATAAACTTGTTGATTGCGATGCTCTATGAAGACTAACATCATACAATATGGTTATTGCCAATGCTGTCCAACACAAGGTGCATTTACACAGGTATCCTGCCAATTAATCAGAATCAAAACTATAAATATGTGAATTTTTAATGTGTGAAATGGTTGCTGGAAATTAATTATTTTAATTTCAAGAGCGTAATATAATGTATTCTTGTTACTTCATCTGTTTACCACTAGGTGGCAGGTTGGTTGTCATGTGGGACTGCCGTTACCATCAAGTCACAGGCCTTCTTGTGTTTCTTCCAATGATTCACCTGGCACTCTCTACAACCAAAGATATTATGAACATTCCATCACAAATTTTCTCTAAATATTAAAATAAAATAAAAAAGTATAATGCTGAGATCAATGTATGTTACAATTTAAATTGACATTGCATGAAGTTATGGTCCATTGGTTTTATGTCATCGCTGGAAGTATGCATGTGTTGTAGACTTGTGTCTTCAAGCAGGTTCCAAAGTTACCCTTGAAGATGTCGCAGTGTTTGATGAATGCTGTCCAGCTGGCCGTGATTCTTCTTTGAATCTCCTTGTCTTGGTTGGTTTTTGTCTCTGATACTGTATCGTTGTCCAGATAGACGTAGCTTTTAATGTTCTCTAACTGTGTGGTGTTGATTCTAGCATCACTTGTTTTCATAATGTTCATCTTCAGACCTTGTTTTTCACTTTCACCAGCTAGCTCCTGCAGCATTTTTTGTAGTTCTTGCGGTGTAGTAGCGCACATGAGTATGTTGTTGGCAAAGAGAAGATGACTGAGATAAAACTAAATCTATCCTCTAGCCTCTGGTTTCCCAGGTCAGTCTTTGGAATATGCTTTTGAGTGTTGCCGTAAACAGCTCGGGAGATATGGTGTCACCCTATTGTACTCCTCTCTTGATGTTGATCTTCTTGCTCTTTTTGTGTAGGTGGACTGTCACCGAGCTGTTGGTGTAGATGTCTTTCAGGAGTTCGATGTACTTGTCTTCAATTCCCTGTTCTTGAAAGGAGGTTAGTATTGCTTGAATTTGCACCGAGTTGAAAGCCTCCTCGTAGTCGACGAAATATTCTCGGCACTTCTCTTTCAGTTGGTTTACAACGTGTATGTGGTCTGTCGTTGAGTACATGCTTCTGAATCTTGCTTGCTCTCGTGGTTGTTTTTCGTCAAGTGTCTTCTCTAGCCTATTCGTTTGCATCTTTGTGAGTAATTTGTAGATGTTTGATAACAGACATCGGTCTGTAGTTTGTGAAGTCTTTCTTATTTCCCTTCTTGAAGATTATCACCATCTTTGTGTTCTTCCATGCGGTGGGTATTCGTCTTTCTGATAAGCATTTCGTATACAGCTTAGCCAGTGTCTTCGAGATGGTATCTTCTTCTGCCTTTAATGTTTCAATGTTTACATGGTCACTGCCTGATGTTTTCCTATTCTTCATTCTTGGTTACAGGCATCACGAGTTGGTTATTCTTGGTTACACAGACATCATGAGTTGGTTAGTCTTGGTTACACAGACATCACGAGTTGGTTATTCTTGGTTACACAGACATCATGAGTTGGTTAGTCTTGGTTAAAATAGACATCATGAGTTGGTTAGTCTTGGTTAAAATAGACATCATGAGTTGATTAGTCTTGGTTAAAATAGACATCATGAGTTGGTTAGTCTTGGTTACACAGACATCACGACTTGGTTAGTCTTGGTTACACAGACATCATGAGTTGGTTATTCTTGGTTAAAATAGACATCATGAGTTGGTTTAGTCTTGTTTACACAGACATCATGAGTTGGTTAGTCTTCGTTACACAGACATCATGAGTTGGTTATTCTTGGTTAAAATAGACATCATGAGTTGGTTAGTCTTGGTTACACAGACATCATGAGTTGGTTAATCTTCGTTACACAGACATCATGAGTTGGTTAGTCTTGGTTACACAGATATCACGAGTTGGTTATTCTTGGTTACACAGGCATCATGAGTTGGTTAGTCTTGGTTACACAGACATCACGAGTTGGTTATTCTTGGTTACACAGACATCACGAGTTGGTTAGTCTTGGTTAAATATACATCTGTGTTGGTGTGGGTTCCGTCGTTACAACTGAACAGGTTAGTGCAATTAGTGTTATAACTGAAAGGCAAACAAAGAACACCTAAAAGAATCTGGAGGAGAAATGTGTTAGTATGAATGATACAGTCAGCTGAGAAGCTAAGAGAACTTGGAGTGTGTTTACTGAGCGGTGCCTCACCTTCGGCAATACCACTCATTCTGGCACCGTGAGCACCGCTTGGACGCCTCGGCACCACACATGGCGCACTTGGGCGGCTCTGTGATGAGATTCTCCAGCAGGTCAAAGTTGTAGGTGTCGGCCAGTCTACAAGTGTCAGACAAAGTGGGGATAACTGACTCTTTAACTCATGCATTCATTCTTGCACATGCAGTAGTTTAGTATCTCATTTAATTATACTACACAAGGCCTTTCAGAATAGTATTTGTTTTGATCTAAAATTGTACAGATTCTTTTCCTGTCTGGGATGTTTTAGGATGGATAGGCAGTTAAGTATTTTCTTGGTTTTTAGTCCTTTGGCCGAAGGTCAAGGGACTATTGCCATCACTCTGCGTCCGTCATCCGCCGTCCGCCGTTAGCTGCCGTATCTCAGAAACCGTTCAGCAACTTGTTCTCTAATTTTGCATAGACATATCTTAGGGCACTGCCACTATGCACGAGAAATCTGTATTTGATTGAATCATTTTAAGAGCTCCCTAGGGCCTCCAAGGACCCCAAAACTAGTAAAAATGTAACATTTTGTCTATTTTTTTTAAAACTGTTCAGCAACTTATTCTCTAATTTTGCATATACATTTCATGTGGTAGTGTCACTGTACACAAGAAATCTGTATTTCATTGACTCATTCTAAGGGCACCTAATGACCCCCCAAAAAGGACCCCAAAACTGGTAAATTTTCACATTTTGCCTATTTTTTCAAAAACTCTTAAGTAACTTTTTTGTAAAATTTTGCATAGACATTTCATATGGTAGTGCCACTATACACAAGAAATCTGTATTTGATTGAATCATTCTAATGGCTCCAAATGTCCCCTAAAATGCTAAATTTGTTAACTAAATGGTCTACTGTAGCAGCTCTAGCAGGCTTCCAGTCCTTTTGTTCAACTAATCCCAACATCTGTCACACCTCACTGTGGCTGGCTGGTTAATGTGTGACTAATCTGTAATTGGTCACTGGCAGAGGCTTGGGTCACTGTGGCTGGTGGTAGGAAGTATGACTAATCTGTAATTGGTCACTGGCAGAGGCTTGGGTCAACAAACACAGCACATTGTACCAGAAATACAACACTATTCCCCTTCCCGAAACATCTGTCACATGCGGAGTCTGTGTCTTGTATGGATATATATTTTATGCAGTTGTTTTATATAAGCAGAAAGTTAATTGAAATTAGTTATTCTTAGGCCACAGAAAAGTAATTCCAGGTTTCTCATCGATGTATGTATTTAAAAATATGTGCCACAACATTTTATTTTCTATTATAATTATTCCTCTAAATGCAAGACGTGGTGCAATAAGTGAACAGTAAACATGTAAACATTTTACTTCCATCATAACCCTTAATGATCTGTAACTATGATTCACCAAAAAACATTTGATTAATAATTACCTACAGGGTTGTTTGATTTATGCCGGGCAGAAACTGTTTTTGCCCGGCAGAAACGGCAACAAAAGGAAATACATGCCATTGATAGGCAAACGTGTTCTTTTTATAGAAAATGTCAGTTTCTTTCTGTACTTGTCTACGTATGATAACCATTTGTCCGCCATGCTCACAATAAACATCACATGAATGATAAAAGGAAGATCACTGCCACTTAACTTGTGGATTATTATAAAACTGCTCTGCTACTGCTTGGTGGACAGTAAGCTGCAACTGTCTTTGAGTTTGTTTACATTTTGACAAACTACTATTATATAGCACTAATTTTTGAATGAATCACATTTTGAGAATGCATGTCATTGTTTGCGGTGTAACTTTTGTATGCTTCATTTTCTGCTGCTACAAGTTGCGTTCATCTGAAAGATTATTCAATTACCTATCCAATGGTGTGGTGTTGGAAATATATAGCTTTGGTATATTGTACATGAGGGTTGTGATAGAAAACTATTGGACATTGCGACAGTCCAGAAAGACAGTATGAGATGTGTCACTCAATATATGAAGTGTGACTTTCAGATACTTAATTTTGTAGTGCTATGGATTATGATGGGCCTCTCCATTAGCTCCCTATATAATTATGTTAAATATATCATTGTCATTAAAATATTTCAGAACAGGCTAACGCTAAGCTGCAACTGTCTTTGAGTTTGTTTACATTTTGACAAACTACTATTATATAGCACTAATTTTTGAATTGGCACGACTAATGCTACTATATCGCACAAAATGACTTCTACGGGAAACAACGTTGGTGTAAATTATCATCCCATTATTCTTACTGACAAAGACCTGTAAGTTAGGTGAGTAACATCTTTCGAAGTTCTGACAGCAGGACACCGCCTTTGGTGAAGTCGAGACAAAAGTTTGACAAAGGCTCAAACGGTCTATCACCGTCCAGCTGACCCATTTTTTATTTTCTTTAGACTACCTTTTGCTCTCAAATAATCTGCCCTCTTAATTTTATACATAAAGACATAATCTGGCATAACTTTATACATTTTTGTAGCAGCACATTTGTATTTCAAGTGTATCATATATTTATCACTTGTTGTGCATTACACCCAGCTGTGGAGTTAAGATTCTCTGCCTGCTATTGTTTGATGGAAACTGTGACTAATGTGTAATTGGTCACTGGTAGTAGCTTTTGTCAACAGACAGCATTAAGCCACTAGACCCCTGTTAAACTGGACAGTTGCCTGTAGGTTTTAAACTGTGTCAAACAGTGAGTCTACCTTTTGCTCTCAAATAATCTGTCCTCTTAGTTTTACACATGAAGACATAATCCAGCATAACTTGATAAGTCTTTGTAGCAGCACATTTGTACTTACAGTGTACCATTGCAACATAACATACATATTACATACTGTGTGCCACATTTGAATGTTGTGCATGTAATATTTCCATGCAATCCATTTGCATATATAATGTAAAACTTCAACAGCTGTTTTCTTCATTTTCACTTTTTGACCCCTACCATGTTCAATGCTCCATAACTTCGCCAATTTTTGTAGCAGTCATAATTTTTGAAACCGTGTAAAGCACCCTACCAAACCTTTACAAGGATGTAAGAAAACAATGTTACCATTTTTCCGACTTATCACTCATTTGGTCAGCCAGGGTCACATATAGACGTATTAGTCCAAAGGACTTCAGGGCCACTTGGCCCATTGTTTTGCAAAGACATCACCCACTACATTTCAGACCAAAAACATATTTCCTGTATTTTGACAGTTAGACTTTTGGTCAGGCTAATTTTAATGTTTCCTTGTTCTTGGATTTATACACAATCACAAATAAATTATGTATTTCCCTTGTCATGTTGTAAGAACTTCAGATACATTAACATGGTCAGTCAGGTAACCTGAAACACAAATATTATTCTGAAAGGCCTAAAGACAACTATGACGGCATTCGCATGTGTCATGGGATATGACAAATGAATGTTTTTTGCTGAAAAGAAAATATTTGGTTGTGAAAGAACTTGATGAAAACATTGTCTTTAGTGTTACTCAATGACTCGTGTTGAGCCAATGAATTGGTGGACTTTAGTTTTACTCAGTGCCTCATGTGGGTTTGGTGTTGGTCTTGGCTAAAGTATGCCCTATAGGCTGAGTGGCTAACCTTTTTGCTTGCTCCATCATGTCTACATTGGAAGGGTTGAAAAATTGTTTGCTTTGTTTCTTTGCAATCTTCGTCCATCGTCCATCGTACATTTTCAAGATGTTCTCTCGAATCTCTGGAACCTGTTTGAAAAAAGAGACCACATTATCTAAGTGGCCATACAAATCTGACATTTCCGTATTGTCTTATATGTAATATTTACTGAGCCTTGTTTAACGTGATGGTGGCACTGACTTCCTGGAGAGGCCACATGTGTAACAGTTTTTCTTGTCCAACAGGAGACTAAACATACTATGTAGAATTTACACATTTCATTTACGTCATTATTACAAAACATTCCTAGCTGATAATATCATGTTTTCTGGTATTAACAACAGTTGACAGAAACAGATTAAACATCACCAGATTAAACATCACCAGATTAAAGCTACAATGCCAATAAACAAGTTGTGGTCAGTGTAACATTTGTTAATGAAATGAGCAAAATGAGGAGAGAAACTTCCGATGGTTTCTATTTTTTGGTTGACTTGTCATTGGTGAGCTGTTGTTACGGTGATTTAGTTGACCAGTGAAACCACACCCACTTGCTCCAGAAGTAGGTCTTTCTTGACTGCCGGAGGGTCGGCCATAGACAGCTGCTCCAAATACTTCCTCATCTCCATCAGGATAGGCATTTGGTCAAGCAGAACTTCAGTGAGGTGAGACCGCAGCTAGAATATAGAGGAACATACCACAGTTGAATGGTCTCAGTAGGACCTCAGTTGAGACTTAGAGGAACATACCACAGTTGAGTGGTGTCAATGGGACCTCAGTTGAGACTTAGAGGAATATACCACAGTTGAATGGTCTCAATTGGACCCCAGTTGTGACATAAAGGAATATACAACTATGGTACCAGGTATATTCCTGGTACCATAGTTGAGTGGTCTCAATAGGACCTCAGTTGAGACATAGAGGAACATACCACAGTTGAATGGTCTCAATAGGACCTTAGTTGAGACATAGAGGAACATACCACAGTTGAATGGTCTCAACTAGACCCCAGTTGTGACATAAAGGAATATACCACAGTTGAGTGGTCTCAATAGGACCTCAGTTGAGACATGGAGGAACATACCACAGTTGAATGGTCTCAATAGAACCTTAGTTGCGTCCTAATACATCATATTTATATAGTGCTAGATCAGTCAAGATTGCTCTCAACAATACTTTTAAAATATTTAGACAATTATATATATATATACATATTAAAACAAATCTACCTCATTACATCAACCCAGTGTCACCGACCCTATGGAGTTGACCCCATGACATCTACCCTATATGACATCTACCCCATGATGTACTATCCCACCTTGAGGATGACATTCTTCCTGTAAGAGTTGAGTTGATAGTTCTTCTGGTAGTCTTCTGACATGAGCAGTTGGAAGAGGGACAGCCACACCTCAACAGAAACAAATAGAGACATTTACTACTTACAAACATGCACATCATCACTACATACATGTATGTGTAAGTATGGGTGTACATACATAATACATATGCCAATAAAGAATGTCAAGTTATTTAAATCTACAATCTCCAATCAATGTTAGCTCTTATTGTAACAGACTTTCCAATGTTATAAGGAAGTATAAAAAAACATAAATCTTTATAAAGGACTACTTTGTTAGACATATTAAGAACTGGTGATGAGGTACAGCCATGACCTTACTTAGGCCGTTGGCATCTCCTTGCAATTTCTCTAGCCACTTTGAGTCCACCGTCCATCCAATGCTTGATACTTATTACTTGACGTTGTCAATCTATCCCACTTGTTATTTACCTCTTTAGTTTAGTCCTGGTAGTTCTCCGGTTTTTAAGTGCCAGACTCTCCAGTTTTCTTTTCAAATGACTGCATTTAGCCAGCGTAAACATTCTCCTTCCTTAGTCTTTCTGTGTGTCCAGCTTATCCTGAACATTCTGTGTCATATGCATATCTCGTGTATACACGTTTCAGCTGCCTTCTTGAATCTACAACTCCCAGCCAGACTGAGTCATGCTCCACGCTAGGGAGAATCAGAGTTTCCCTCCCTTAGACCAACTCCCAGCCAGACTGAGTCATGCTCCACGCTAGGGAGAATCAGAGTTTCCCTCCCTTAGACCAACTCCCAGCCAGACTGAGTCATGCTCCATGCTAGGGAGAATCAGAGTTTCCCTCCCTTAGACCAACTCCCAGCCAATACTTGTGCACTGAGTCAAGTGTGCTCCTTCTCTTAGATCCCTTGCATGTTTGTGTTAGACTGCAGTCTGTAGGTTCCCAGTTTCCAGAGGGTAGCATGAGGAGGTTAAGCTAATCTAGTATGTGGCTAAGCTAAGTACCAGTTGGAGCAGCACCCAGAATCTTGTTCCGTTTTTACCCCCATAAAGGGAGCTATCTGACAGCTAAAAGTGAGAGCATGAAGTGCATGCACTGCAGACAACTGATTAACAGCACTAGACACACCACACAGACTTAATCACCACCACACCATCTTAATACTGAGACTTATGTTCTCACCTGGCCTTCAATTTTAGTGAGTTTGAACCTGTCCACACCATCAATCTCTTGCCATTTGTTGTCAATGTACTTCTTGAGTACACCTACAAAACCCACTAGAATCAGACATGTGCAAATATTACAATAATAATCAGAATATATCCCATTAGACTGCCTCAGACTAGAGTCACTAGACTAACCAGTCACTATAGTTGTACTGTTTTGTGACACTAACTGTCACAGATGTGCTCTCAATGAAATGTACTGATGGAAACAGCTTTAATAAATAGTGCATATATTAATTTTATATTGCTATAAAACTAACATCACGTATGAACACACCATTGGACATGTATGAACACACCTTTGGACATGTGTGAACACATCTTTGGACATGTGTGAATGCACCTTTGGACATGTGCGGATACACCACTGGACATGTGTGAACACACCACTGGACATGTGTGAACACACCACTGGACATGTGTGAACACACCACTGGACATGTGTGAACACACGTTTGGACATGTGTGGATACACCACTGGACATGTATGAACACACCACTGGACATGTGTGAACACACCTTTGGACATGTGTGAACACACCATTGGACATGTGTGAACGCACCTTTGGACATGTGTGCATACACCATAGCACATGTGTGAACACACCACTGGACATGTGTGAACACACCACTGGACACGTGTGAACACACCACTGGACACGTGTGAACACACCACTGGACACGTGTGAACACGCCACTGGACATGTGTGAACACACCACTGGACATGTGTGGACACACCACTGTACAATGGACATCTGAGGTCACACCACTGGACAGTGGACATGTGTGGACACACCACTGGACAGTGGACATGTATGGACACACCACAGGACATGTATGAACACATGACATGACATCTGAATTTAGTCCATTAGCGATTATGTGACATCCGGCCACGCATCCTAGCAACTGCCTTTGGCGGGCTATACACAACCACTGCCAAAAGGCGCGTCAGTGTCTATTGCAATAAAACGAGGGAAACAGTCCACTAGTTCTAGTTTTTCAGCTGCACATCTTTGGACGGTCACTTTAAGGACTTGTATATTACTGTCAGACATTAAAGATGTCACTATCCACCAAAATACTGCTGCATCCTTTTGGTTCTATGGTAAACAATACACAACATTCAATTGTGTATAGCCAAGATGGCGCATCACCTTGACGACCGGATACCAAATAAGGGCAATGATGTATGACTAATGGACTAAATACACAACAGGATGTGTGGACACACTGTAGCGAAAAATCCTGCCGCTGAAAAATACTGCCGCACCGACCTTTAATGCACATGTCCGCAAGTACAGTTTTTCGCAGAGAGACATCAGAGCTTGTGATATGTTAGCAGGGGGCTATACCTACACAGACTAATTTTACGAACAGGTAGGCAGGGCTATATGTACACAAACTAATTTTATGAACAGGTAGCCAGGGCTCAACATCCAAATTACATTATTTAGTGTTAAATTTTGACTGATACTGATTAGGACAGTCACGAAATCCATTAATTGTAGATGTTGTCATACTGTCATCTTAACACATTGTAAACACGAAGCAAACAGGTGCAATGTGGAACAACAATTGCCTTTGCATTTATATAATAAAATTCTAGAACATGTGCAAAACTAATAACTAATTAGTTTAACTTTAATCGACCTAGCGTATTAGGGCTAGCGTATTAGACTGCGGATTGTTGTCATTTTTTTCTCTTTGTAATAAAATGTCCATAAGTTTTGCTGTTGCTAAGTTTAACTTTAGTATATCATGTAGGCTCTATACATATTGAAGTAGATTTATTCAAAATATGATATTTGGATCGTTCAAAAGGTGTATCTCCTAAAGCAACCTGTCTCAACCATATATATATATATATAATAAAGTATGTATTATGTCTCCAATAAAATTTGAGACATAATATATATATATGTGTGTGTGTGGGTAAGTATGTATTGTCTCCAATAAAATTGCTTTAATTATACTGTAGCAAAAAATCCTGCCGCTGTAAAATACTGCCACACCGACCCTTAATGTGCATGTCTGCAAGTAAAAGTTCTTTGTGTAAAGAAATATTTTGCCCTATTCTAAATATATTAATGTAATCACGGTCTTCAAGCTTTATTATGAATATATGCCATGGGATGGGTGTAAAATTATTAGAATGTTGTTCATCCGAGACATTTGGAAGAAGGATATACACTGTATGTGGAAATATATTTATAAATGCTAGCCAATTAATGTGTTGTAAGTTGTATTCAGCACAAATAATCTACAAACTGCCAAAACACATATTTGGTTATAAAATAATAGAAATTTTTTAGAGTTAGACTATTTTACCAAAAAATCGGCCAAGTGGCCCTGAATTTCTTTGGACTAATATGTTTATATGTAACCCCTGACCAAATGAGTGATAAGTCAAAAAAATTGTAACATTGTTTTCTTACATTCTTGTAAAGGTTGGGTAGGGTGCTTTACACGGTTTCAAAAATTATGACTGCTACAAAAATTGGTGAAGTTATGGAGCATTGAACATGGTTGGGGTCAAAAAGTGAAAATGAAGAAAACGGCTGTTGAAGTTTTACATTATATATGCAAATGGACTGCATGGAAATATTACATGCATGACATTCAAATGTGGCACACAGTGTGTATGTTATGTTGCAATGATACACTGGAAGTACAAATGTGCTGCTACAAAAACTCATCAAGTTATGCCAGATTATGTCTTTATGTGTAAAACTAAGAGGACAGATTATTTGAGAACAAAAGGTAGACTCACTGTTTGACACAGTTTAAAACCTACAGGCAACTGTCCAGTTTAACAGGAGTCTATCAAACAATAGCAGGCACTACCACATGAAATGTCTATGAAAAATTTGAGAAAAAGTTACTGAACAGTTTTTGAAAAAAAACAGCCCCACAGAACTAACTGGGACAGTGTGACTGCTGCCTGGCTAAATGGATGCAATGGTGCTTTGAAGTTAGTTCTTCTGCCAACTATCCTTTTCACACAAGCCTATAGGTTTAGTAGCTGCCAGCACACTACTGAGCCTAAACTACCATGCAGGTGTAAAAAACGTACTGATGTATTTGAACTTGACCCACTGATTAACAAATGGTTATCATACATAGACAGATACAGAAAGAAACTGTCGTTTTCTATAAAAAGAACACGTTTGCCTATCAATGGCATGTATTTCCTATTGTTGCCGTTTCTGCCGGGCAGAAACAGTTTCTGCCCGGCATAAATCAAACAACCATGTAGGTAATTATTAATCAAATGTTTTTTTGGTGAATCATAGTTACAGATCATTAAGTGTTATGATGGAAGTAAAATGTTGACATGTTTACTGTTCACTTATTGCACCACGTCTTGCATTTAGAGGAATAATTATAATAGAAAATAAAATGTTGTGGCACATATTATTAAATACATGCATTGATGAGAAACCGGGAATTACTTTTCTGTGGCCTAAGAATAACTAATTTCAATTAACTTTCTGCTTATATAAAACAACTGCATAAAAATATATATCCATACAAGACACAGACTCCGCATGTGACAGATGTTTTGGGAAGGGGAATAGTGTTCTGTTTCTGGTACAATACACAAAATCTACTGTTAGGGGACAGTCTCAAGGGCCCTTCTCAAAACCACATCACTAGATAGTGTAAACATTTTGCATTTTGGGGGGCTGTGTCAACCTTCTTCTCATGTGATGTAGAGTTACCACAAGGAGAAAACTTGTCTCCTTTGTTATTTGCTATTTACCTGAATGATTTTGAACACTGTTAGTCATAATTATAAGGGACTTGACATGGCAGCTGATAAAATTTACAATCTTAGTGATGATGATATAGACATTTGCTTGCAAATGTATGTTCTACTATATGCTGATGATACTAGAATGATTCAAACAAATACAGATTTCTTGTATATAGCGGAACTATGTCAACTCTTCTAATGGTTGACATGTGGTTGTTTCAGGATGACCCCTTAGAATGTAGGCACAACTGTCCAGGGGTCTAGAGATTAGTCACACTTTCCACCAGCCAGCCACAGTGATGTTGTGGGGGAAAGGGATTAGTTGAATAAAAGGACTGGAAGCATGATAGATCTGCTGCTACAATAGACCATTTAGTTAGTAAATTTAGCATTTTAGGGGACCTTTGGAGCCCTTAGAATGATTCAATCAAATACAGATTTCTTGTGTACAGTGGCACTACCACATGAAATGTCTACGCAAAATTAGAGAAAAAGTTACTTAAGAGTTTTTGAAAAAAAATAGGCAAAATGTGAAAATTTACCAGTTTTGGGGTCCTTTTTGTGGGTCATTAGGTGCCCTTAGAATGATTCAATCAAATACAGATTTATTATGTACAGTGACACTACCACATGAAATGTATATACAAAATGAGAGAAAAAGTTGCTGAACAGTTTTTGAAAAAATTGGCAAAATGTTACATTTTTACCAGTTTTGGGGTCCTTGGTGGCCCTGGGGAGCCCTTAGAATGATTCAATCAAATACAGATTTCTTGTGCATAGTGGCAGTGCCCTAAGATATGTCTATGCAAATTAGAGAAAAAGTTGCTGAACGGTTTCTGAGATACGGCAGCTAAAGGCGGACGGCAGACGGAGAGTGATGGCAATAGTCCCCTGGACCTTCGGCCAAAGGACTAAAAATGCCCATGCAGACATTCAGAAATGTACACATGCATACTTAGCTATAATTAAATATGTAAATATATTACAGTAATTGGGCTGCACTTTGCTCAGTTCGTAAAGTGTCAGAGTCTCAGCAATGGTGCATAATGACAATCCCATTTATTTAATAAAACATTTGAAAACGTGTGTACAGTATATACAGTGTGTATAAACACACTCCAATTACATTACATGATCACAGTGCACATGCATTATAGAATTTAAATTATTTGAAAACATACGTATGGTATGTATTAAGTATACATGAATGAATGTAGTGCATGTGGATTGCATACTTGGGTAGTGTATAAGTAACTACGCCTACAGTATCTTTGTTTCATTACTAGCTTGAAACGAACTACATAAAGGACTATACACATTTCAATTAGTGTATGTTATATATTGTGTGACGGTCACATGGATAAAATAATTTTACTCTTATTGTCTTTGTTTGTTTTTAAGTCATGAAGTAATTTGGCGACTCCTTTTGTTGTGATGGTGTGTTTTATATTAGTAATCTTATGATGTCAGTGTACACATTGATGAATGTTGCAAGTGCATTGACTTAAAAACAAACAAATCAACACGACCCGACAAGGTGCCAGCCAGAATCCAGGGTCGGTGCAGCAGTATTTTACAGTGGCTGGATTTTTCGCTACAGCGCGACAGTATATCACAGGATGTGTTAACATACCACAGGATGCGTTAATGGATGTAACATGGGGTAAATGGGTGTAACATAGGATAAGTGGATGTAACATGGGGTAAATAGATGTAACATGGGGTAAATGGATGTAACATGGGGTAAGTAGATGAAACATATGGTAACACAGGGAAAGTGGATGTAACATGGTGTGTGTGTTTACATTTCTTCTCCTCAATTAATTTCATACCAATCAATTCAACAAACGTTAATCAAGGATTCGTCTAACTATTGCTATAAAATGTTACCTTTGTGAAATGTTGTCCAAGGTTGATTTTCAACCAGCTCTACAAGCATCATGGGAAAGTCATGTGTGTTGAGCATCCTTGTACGAACACTTAGAGGCAATCTGCGAAACAGAATTGTACACAAATTTCAAAGCAAAGGAAAAATAATATGCTATTTCTTGGGATGAACTTGGACTGAGATTGTTGAAGAGGTTTCAAAGAGTGTGTTTTTATACAAATTATTATTAGTCACTTTATAACTTATTCCAAAATATTAAATAAAAATTAAATCGCTGTTGGTAAAAAAAGTTTAATAAAAACAAAATCACTATTGAAATCTAATTTTTTCTAATTCTAAACTGATCTGTCATCTTATAACTCTACCCACACTGACACACGTAGTCTGTGTGGGAACTGTATTCCCTACCCACACTGACACACGTAGTCTGTGTGGGAACTGTACTCCCTACCCACACTGACACACGTAGTCTGTGTGGGAACTGTACTCCCTACCCACACTGACACACGTAGTCTGTGTGGGAACTGTACTCCCTACCCACACTGACACACGTAGTCTGTGTGGGAACTGTACTCCCTACCCACACTGACACACGTAGTCTGTGTGGGAACTGTACTCCCTACCCACACTGACACACGTAGTCTGTGTGGGAACTGTACTCCCTACCCACACTGACACACGTAGTCTGTGTGGGAACTGTACTCCCTACCCACACTGACGCACGTAGTCTGTGTGGGAACTGTACTCCCTACCCACACTGATGCACGTAGTCTGTGTGGGAACTGTACTCCCTACCCACACTGACACACGTAGTCTGTGTGGGAACTGTACTCCCTACCCACACTGACACACGTAGTCTGTGTGGGAACTGTACTCCCTACCCACACTGACACACGTAGTCTGTGTGGGAACTGTACTCCCTACCCACACTGACACACGTAGTCTGTGTGGGAACTGTACTCCCTACCCACACTGACACACGTAGTCTGTGTGGGAACTGTACTCCCTACCCACACTGACACACGTAGTCTGTGTGGGAACTGTACTCCCTACCCACACTGACACACGTAGTCTGTGTGGGAACTGTACTCCCTACCCACACTGACACACGTAGTCTGTGTGGGAACTGTACTCCCTACCCACACTGACACACGTAGTCTGTGTGGGAACTGTACTCCCTACCCACACTGACACACGTAGTCTGTGTGGGAACTGTACTCCCTACCCACACTGACACACGTAGTCTGTGTGGGAACTGTACTCCCTACCCACACTGACGCACGTAGTCTGTGTGGGAACTGTACTCCCTACCCACACTGACACACGTAGTCTGTGTGGGAACTGTACTCCCTACCCACACTGACACACGTAGTCTGTGTGGGAACTGTACTCCCTACCCACACTGACACACGTAGTCTGTGTGGGAACTGTACTCCCTACCCACACTGACACACGTAGTCTGTGTGGGAACTGTACTCCCTACCCACACTGACACACGTAGTCTGTGTGGGAACTGTACTCCCTACCCACACGTCAGCAGCTGAAATGGTGAGTATATTTTCAGACTATTTTTCTGAAAAGATCAGCAACATTCGTCGTAAGTTGTTTACCAGCACTGACAGAACAAATGGTGACAAAAATATGGATACCAACAACTGCTGCACATCGGAGCTGCCTTCCTTCTCCCTACCTTCTTTCTTCTCCCTACCTTCCTTCCCCCTACCTTCCTTCTCCCTACCTTTCTTCTCCCAACCTTCCTTCTCCCTACCTTCCTTCTCCCTACCAACGCCAGGCAAAATCAAGAATATCATCATGGATGCACCGCCTAAATCGTGCGACCTACACCCAGCTCCTACCTGGCTAGTGAGAATCGATCGATGAACTTCTGCCCATTTTATCGCACATAGTTGTGGCATCTCTGCAGTCGTCCATTGTTCCAAATAAATATAAGACTGGCTGCATCTTGCAACTAATCAAGAAGGCTGGACTAAATCCAGATTCATTGCAGAACTATTGACCTGTATCGAATCTGGCATTTCTCTCTAAAGTAATCGAGCGCATTGTAGCAAAACAGCTGAATGTCCACATGCAAGAGAACAACTTGTACGACCAGTTTTAGTTGGCATAAGAACAAGATCACTCAACTGAAATGGCACTGCTTAAAGTACACAATGACATTCTGTCTGTGGCTGAGTTGTGTTGGTTATGCGTGACTTGACCGCCGCTTTCGACACCATTGACCACAGCATTCTATTGAGCGCGCTTGAGTGTTTCAGATCTTACTTGTCCGGTCGGCAACATGCAACTTTATATTTTGTTTGGTCCTGGTGGAGATGGCCAACTGAACTCAATGGATCATTTGTGCTGTTGCCTAGAAGAAATTGGTGAATGGTCTCGGACCAATTTACTGAAGTTAAATGATCAGAAGACGGATGTCATAGTGTTTGGTACTAAACAGAAGTTGCCACTGCTAAAGGAGATTCATATTTTTGACTCGACTTTGACTTTGTCTTCAAGTGCGTGCAACCTGGGCATTGTATTTGATCAATCCCTCAACAAGACTAAGCACATAAGTGCCATTTGCTGAACAGCGTATATGCACCTCCACAACATCAGTCGTATCAGGCGATACCTCACAACACATGTGACTAAATCACTTGTGCATGCTTTCGTCATATCTCGATCGGACTACAGGAACGCGCTACTGGCTGGACTACAACGTGACCACATTCACAAACTCCAGCGAATCCAAAACATGGCAGCCAGAGTCATCATGTTCACACCTCGCCGTCACCACATAACTCCGGTTCTAAAAGAATTACACTGGCTGCCAATCAAATGCTGAAACGAGTTTAAAATACTCCTTTATGTGTTCAGATGTCTGAACGGGACGGCGCCGCTGTATCTTGCCAACCTGTTAACCAGGCACTGTCCGGGATGCACATTCATCCGAACAACTTTTGCTTGTGGTTCCACAAACGAACTTGGTCAGTTTTGGGGACAGGTCTTTCGTGTGATTGGACCTCGACTATGGAATGCACTGCCCATTGCTATCAAATGCAGCAGAACTCTGTCGTCGTTCAGAAAGACACTAAAGATGCACATGTTCAAAGCTCAATACTGCTGACATTTTTTACATTTCATTTGAAGACATTTTACTGCATATCTTACTTTTTATACATATAGATATATTATTTTGAGTGCATGTATCTGTAATTATTTATGTACGCGTGCATGTGTGTGGGTATGTATGTCTAGGTATGCATACACACACTGTATGTAAATAGAGTAATAATAGGACTAATTTATATAATTTTATTTATTTATAGTCTTTAATCAATAGTTTTAATGTCACTAACTTAATATGTTTTTTGGCAGGTTTTATTAGTATACATTGAATCGCTTGATTAAATTTTATTGTACAGCGCTTTGAGCATATTATGGATATTGCGCTCTATAAATATTATTATAACTCTACTCATACTGTCTTATAACTCTACTGACATTGACACATGGTCTGTCATCTTATAACTCTACTTACACTGACATGTGGTCTGTAATCGTATAACTCTGTCTGTCATCTTATTCAATTTTTTAAAATTAAATTCTTTATTTCAGACACACATTCATAAAGTGATATATCGGTCCATATATTAATACCTTATAACTCTACTCACACTGACACGTGGTCTGTCATTGTCTAACTCTACTCACACTGACACATGGTCTGTCATCTTATAACTCTGTTCATACTGACATATGGTCTGTCATCGTACAACTCTACTAACACTGACACACGGTCTGTCATCATATAACCCTAATCATACTGACACATGGTCTGTCATCGTATAACTCTAATAACACTTATATGTAGTCTGTCATCATATAACTCTACTCACACTGACATGTGGTCTGTCATCTTATAACTCTACTCACACTGGCACACAATCTGTCATCATATAACTCTACTCACACTGAAATGTGGTCTATGATGTAGCGTGCCATGGACACTGCTTTGATGCTGATGTCAAAATTGAGAGCTTCGTTCTGCTTTTCAAGTTCCTAAAAGCACACAATAACTCAAGTGTGATTATGAAGACACATCTCATCTACATATCAATATGTTAACATGAGGGCACTGCTACAGTATCTCCTCCCAGGAGCCAAGCTCTAGTCATCTCTTTCTATCTCCATTCATTTCCTATAACCTTTGGCCTAATCTACCAAACGGCATTAAAAAAACACAAAGGAATCGCGAGGTGGCGAAACCTTTGTTAGCCTCACAACTCTTCTTGGTGAGTTCATGAAGATGAGTGAATGTCAGTTATGTGAGATTAAAGCAGTGTTGAGCTCGCTCTACTGTCAAGTCACAGCTGACAAACATCTAAAGCAAGGGATTCATATCAATCCAAGGGATTGAAAGACGATGTAAAATATTACAAAGAATTATGACCACACCATTTATCTGGGTGTGACATCTTTTCATAAAAACATTCAAGAAGAAGGCCTGATTATAATACCAATAGATTGAAAATAGCTTAATTGAACAAAATATTTTAAAATGAATTTATCCCATATGAAACTACGAAATTCATTAAATATAACAGTGTAGCTGCAAGACATTGACACCATAGACTCCTGATCAATTAACCATGATGCTTTGCAATTTCAAACCCACAACTGTCACTTTTTCAGAATTATGTACAACCTCTAATGTGGAAGCACTTGTTGAATTGTGCAGTGCTGAAAGGGCATCTACCTCCTCTTCATCATCTCCATCAGCATCCTCAGCTGTTCTGTGAATAGACAGAACATATGCATGTACATAGGTGTCTTCAGGTCTTCTGTGAACAGACAGATAGACATGTATACAGATAGACAGACATACATGCTAGCAGCGGTGTATTGTACATAAGTCATGGATGTCAGGCTCTGGACACTCAAGTGGTGGAAGTGTGACACTATCATTGCTGAACATTTGTGACACAAATGGTTTTGACAGGTTAGAGACCACCGCTACATTGGTCAGAAGGGTACACATTTATCCCTGTGTACGATATGTGTAAGGAATTTCAAAAGGACACTTTTTTCTTTTCAAAACTAGGCGCTCTGATGTTGAGCACAATGTCTCTAAACCACAACACCACTTGTTAAATTACTACAAAATGTGACAAAGTTCTTTCCATGTCACTTTAGCAATCGCTATTAAGATGACCAGTGTTGTTTACCATGGTGTTGATGTGTGCTTACTTTGCAATGAGGTGAGTGATCTTCCTGTAGCAGTAGTCTGTGAGGTCGAGCACGGCATCTCCTCCAGTCTCAGCCACTTCCTGGTGGTAGAGCGTCGTCTCCAGCAGGTTCACTAATGTTGCCTCGTGGTACAGCTGCAAGGAACATCACAAGACCTTGTGGTACAGCTACAAGGGACATCACAACACCTTATGGTACAGCTACAAGGGACATCACACATCTCGTGGTACAGCTACAAGGACATCACAACACCTCATGGTACAGCTAGAACATCACAACACCTTGTGGTATTGCTACAAGGGACATCACAACACCTCATGGTACACAAGGGACATCACACTACCTCGTGGTACAGCTACAAGGGACATCACAACACCTCATGGTACAACTACAAGGAACATCACACATCTTGTGGTACAGCTACAAGGACATCACAACACCTCATGGTACAGCTACAAGGGACATCACAACACCTCATGGTACAGCTACAAGGGACATCACAACACCTCATGGTACAGCTACAAGGACATCACAACACCTCATGGTACAGCTACAAGGACATCACAACACCTCGTGGTACAGCTGCAAGGGACATCACAACACCTCGTAGTACAACTACAAGGACATCACAATACCTTGTCGTAGAGCTGCAAGAGACATCACAATACCTCATGGTACAGCTGCAAGGGACATCACAATACATCGTGGTACAGCTGCAAGGACATCACAACATCTCATGGTACAGCTGCAAGGGACATCACAATACATCATGGTACAGCTACAAGGACATCACATCTCATGGTACAGCTACAACGGACATCACAATACCTCGTGGACAGCTGCAAGGGACATCACAATACATCATGGTACAGCTGCAAGGACATCACAACATCTCATGGTACAGCTGCAAGGGACATCATAATACATCGTGGTACAGCTGCAAGGACATCACAACATCTCATGGTACAGCTACAAGGGACATCACAACAGCTTACAACATGCTCATTGGTAACACTGCAGAAATAGTTTCTGTTCACAACTTAATACAGAAAATCATCACATGGAGATAAGATTATACAAAAAAATGGGCCAAGTGGCCCTGAAGTCCTTTGGACTAATATGTCTATATGTGACCCCAGCTGACCAAATGAGTGATAAGTCAGAAAAATTTAACATTGTTTTCTTACATTCTTGTAAAGGTTGGGTATGGTGCTTTTACAGTTTCAAAAAATATGACTGCTACCAAAATTGGCGAAGTTATGGCGTATTGAAGATGGTAGAGGTCAAAAAATGAAAATGAAGAAAACTGCTGTTGAAGTTTTACATTATATATGCAAATGGATTACATGGAAATATTACATACAGTGTGTATGTTATGTTGCAATGATACATTGGAAATACAAATGTGCTGCTACAAAAACTTATCAAGTTATGCCAGATTATGTCTTCACGTATAAAACTAAGAGGACAGATTATTTGAGAACAAAAGGTACACTAAAGAAAATTAACTAGGCTAGACCAATACACAGATTTACAGCTGGCCACTCCACTCACAGCCTAGTAAGTGATCAGGGCAAAGTCCACTATCCAGTTACATCAGTAGGGTGGCTCCCATGATAGCTGCATATAATTGTCTTAATGGGAGCTTCCCTGACCTTACAATGAATATTGTATTGTAGTTTATGTGCTTATGATGATAAAAAAAATACTGTCTGTCTGTTATAAATAGAGATCAGCGGGGCTGCAGGAGGGAGCAGCAGAGAACCAGGAGGACAATTCTGCATTTTGGGGGACCCTGAGGTGCCCTTAGAATGATTCAATCAAATACAGATTTCTTGTGTATAGTGGCAGTACCCTAAGATACATCTATGCAAAATTAGAAAAAAAGTTACTGAACAGTTTTTTGAAAATATAGAGCTTTGGAGACTGGTAGGTGGTAATCTACCCTCTCAGCACTAGTGTTCACTGCCAACAACTGGATTCATCCTCCACCCTCTAAAGTTACCAGAGCCACCACTGATTCATGGTCAAATTTTCTATGTTTGTCACCTACAGGTGACAATACATCTTTAACCAATAGACACCACAGTCACACCATTTTATAATAATTAAATGAACGTCAAAATAAACATAACTTGCAATTAGAGAAAATCAATAGTTTTGAAGATACAGTTTAAAAGTTTTACGTAACTGTTCAGTCTAACAGGGGTCACGTGTGTCTACTCTGCCTGGGCCCTGTGACCAATTAAAGATTACCGGTAGTCAAGGTCTCAATGGAACAATAGCACTAGGCTGCAGAGTGGAGTGATGCTGCTGGCTTTCTGGCACATTCAACAAAATCTACTGTTTGGTCTCAAGGGCCCTTCTCAAAACCACATCACTAGATAATGTAAAACTTGTGCACTTTGGGGGCCCCTTAGGTGCCCTTAGAATGATTCAATCAAATACAGATTTCTTGTGTATATTGACAGCACCCTAAGATACGTCTATGCAAAATTAGAAAATATAGCTATTCTGAGGTAGACAATTAATTTTAGTTAGCAAATTTTGCATTTTTGGGGACCTTTGGTGCTCTTAGAATGATTCAATCAATTACAGATTTATTGTGAATAGTGACACTACCACGTGAAATGTCTATGAAAAATTTGTGAAAAAGTTACTGAACAGTTTTTTGATACACTGGAAGTACAAATGTGCTGCTACAAAAATTTATAAAGTTATGCCAGATTATGTCTTTATGTATAAAATTAAGAGGACAGATTATTTTAGAGCAAAAGGTAGTCTAAAGAAAATAAAAAATGGGTCAGCTGGACATTGATAGACCGTTTGAACTTGAAGCCTTTGTCAAACTTTTGTCTCAACTTCACCGAAGTCTCCTGCTGTCAGAACTTCGAAGGTGTTACTCACCTAACTTACAGGTCTTTGTCAGTAAGAATAATGGGATGGTAATTTACACCAACGTTGTTTCCTGTAGAAGTCATTTTGTGGGATATATTAGCATTAGTCGTGCCAATTCAAAAATTAGTGCTATATAATAGTAGTTTGTCAAAATGTAAACAAACTCAAAGACAGTTGCAGCTTAGCGTTAGCCTGTTCTGAAATATTTTAATTACATAATGATATATTTCACATAATTATATAGGGAGCTAATGGAGAGGCCCATCATAACCCATAGCACTACAAAATGAAGTATCTGAAAGTCACACTTCATATACCGAGTGACACATCTCATACTGTCTTTCTGGACTGTCGCAATGTCCAATAATTTTCTATCACATCCCTCGTGGACAATATACCAAAGCTATATATTTCCAACACCACAACATATGTATTATCATTGGATAGGTAATTGAATAATCTTTCAGATGAATGCAACTTGTAGCAGCAGAAAATGAAGCATACAAAAGTTACGCCGTAAACAATGACATGCATTCCCAAAATGTGATTCATTATAAAATTACCAGTATGGTCTACATATTTCATTGCAACAACATACTAAAAGGTATCATCATGTAGATAATTCAATACTCTTCAAAATAACACTTACTTATAATTATAGAAAATTATAAAACTACCATGCATAATTTTTTGGAATCTAGGTCAAGCTTCTGAGGAAACAGATACTGTACAGAAATAACATGCCAAGTGCTAATGGGTTAACAGGGGACTAGTGCATCTGTCTGTTGACACAAGCCTCTGCTAGTGACCAATTACAGATTAGTCACAGTTTCCCTCAAACAATAGCTGCCAGAGAAACTTAGCTGCAGTGGGTTGGGATGTTGTTGGAAAAGGGTTTAGCTTTTTGGGAGGCCCTGAGATGCCCTTAGAATGATTCAATCAAATACAAATTTCTTGTGTACAGTAACACTTCCCTAAGAGACGTCTATGCAAAATTACAGAAAAACTTACTGAACAGTTTTTGAAATAATAAAAAAGACAACATCTGATCCATGCAAGACACAGACTCCGCATGTGACAGATGTTGTTGGAAAAGGGTTTCCCATCGTTATAGATAGAGCTGCGGCTGCAGAGGAGAATTTAGTTAGCAAATTTAGCATTTTAGGGGACCTTTGATGCCCTTAGAATGATTCAATCAAATACAGATGTCTTGTGTATAGTGGCACTACCACATGAAATGTCTATGCAAAATAAGAGAAAAAGTCACTGAACAGTTTTTGAAAAAAATACGCAAAATGTGAAAATTTACCAGTTCTGGGGTCCTTTTTGGGGGGTCATTAGGTGCCTTTAGAATGATTCAATCAAATACAGGTTTCTTGTGTACAATGACACTACCACATGAAATGTATATGCAAAATTAGAAAAAAGTTGCTGAACAGTTTTTGAAAAAATAGGCAAAAGGTTACATTTTTGCCAGTTTTGGGGTCCTTGGAGGCCCTAGGGAGCCCTTCGAATGATTCAATCAAATACAGATTTCTTGTGCGTAGTAGCAGTGCCCTAAGATGTGTCTATGCAAAATTAGAGAAAAAGTTGCTGAACGGTTTCTAAGATACGGCAGCTAACGGCGAACGGAGAGTGATGGCAATAGTCCCTTGGACCTTTGGCCAAAGGACTAAAAAGCACCAACTGTGCCAGATGATTATTCTATTAATTTACTGAGATACATCCTTTTGATGAATTAGCAAAAATGCCCATCACCTGATGGGATATCTTGGTAGATGACAGTTTTGATAGTTATATTTACCAAATGTTAGAAAACACACATCATTACATAAACATCATAATGTGCTCGCAAGTACTCGTTGTTTGTTTAAAATGATGAAGGTCGGAGAGAATGCGAAGTTCACATCCGTCAATAGACTCTAGTTGTGATAGTGTAGAATTGTCAAATAATATTTGAATTGCTACGCTATTGGCAAGTGAGTAGATATTTATAAGCATTCCTGTGTTAGTGTCTACTTCATGTTAATAAGTCTATGATGCAGATGCAGAGGCCACTTGTAGCTGGCCAATACTGACAGGGTGTGAATCAAGTGATACGTACAACTGTAGCTGGCCAATACTGACAGGGTTTGAATCAAGTGATACGTACAACTGTAGCTGGCCAATACTGACAGGGTGTGAATCAAGTGATACGTACAACTGTAGCTGGCCAATACTGACAGGGTGTGAATCAAGTGATACGTACAACTGTAGCTGGCCAATACTGACAGGGTGTGAATCAAGTGATACGTACAACTGTAGCTGGCCAATACTGACAGGGTGTGAATCAAGTGATACGTACAACTGTAGCTGGCCAATACTGACAGGGTGTGAATCAAGTGATACGTACAACTGTAGCTGGCCAATACTGACAGGGTGTGAATCAAGTGATACGTACAACTGTAGCTGGCCAATACTGACAGGGTGTGAATCAAGTGATACGTACAACTGTAGCTGGCCAATACTGACAGGGTATGAATCAAGTGATACGTACAACTGTAGCTGGCCAATACTGACAGGGTGTGAATCAAGTGATACATACAACTGTAACTGGCCAGTATTGACAGGGTGTGAATCAAGTGATACGTACAACTGTAGCTCGCCAGTACTGACAGGGTGTGAATCAAGTGATACATACAACTGTAGCTGGCCAGTACTGACAGGGTGTGAATCAAGTGATACGTACAACTGTAGCTGGCCAGTACTGACAGGGTGTGAATCAAGTGATACATACAACTGTAGCTGGCCAGTATTGACAGGGTGTGAATCAAGTGATACGTACAACTGTAGCTGGCCAATACTGACAGGGTGTGAATCAAGTGATACGTACAACTGTAGCTGGCCAATACTGACAGGGTGTGAATCAAGTGATACGTACAACTGTAGCTGGCCAATACTGACAGGGTGTGAATCAAGTGATACGTACAACTGTAGCTGGCCAGTACTGACAGGGTGTGAATCAAGTGATACGTACAACTGTAGCTGGCCAATACTGACAGGGTGTGAATCAAGTGATACGTACAACTGTAGCTGGCCAATACTGACAGGGTGTGAATCAAGTGATACGTACAACTGTAGCTGGCCAGTATTGACAGGGTGTGAATCAAGTGATACGTACAACTGTAGCTCGCCAGTACTGACAGGGTGTGAATCAAGTGATACATACAACTGTAGCTGGCCAATACTGACAGGGTGTGAATCAAGTGATATATACAACTGTAGCTGGCCAATACTGACAGGGTGTGAATCAAGTGATACATACAACTGTAGCTGGCCAATATTGACAGGGTGTGAATCAAGTGATACATACAACTGTAGCTGGCCAGTATTGACAGGGTGTGAATCAAGTGATACATACAACTGTAGCTGGCCAATACTGACAGGGTGTGAATCAAGTGATACATACAACTGTAGCTGGCCAGTATTGACAGGGTGTGAATCAAGTGATACGTACAACTGTAGCTCGCCAGTACTGACAGGGTGTGAATCAAGTGATACATACAACTGTAGCTGGCCAGTATTGACAGGGTGTGAATCAAGTGATACGTACAACTGTAGCTCGCCAGTACTGACAGGGTGTGAATCAAGTGATACATACAACTGTAGCTCGCCAGTACTGAAAGGGTGTGAATCAAGTGATACATACAACTGTAGCTGGCCAGTATTGACAGGGTGTGAATCAAGTGATACGTACAACTGTAGCTGGCCAATACTGACAGGGTGTGAATCAAGTGATACGTACAACTGTAGCTGGCCAATACTGACAGGGTGTGAATCAAGTGATACGTACAACTGTAGCTCGCCAGTACTAACAGGGTGTGAATCAAGTGATACGTACAACCATGTAGATGGGGAAGATGACTTTCTGTTCGAGCTGATGGTGTTGAAACTCAGTGAAGACTTTCTGTTTCCAAACCTCTGTCGCTATCAGCTCAGTGATCAGCACTGACACCTGTAGACACCATACACACACAAATACAGCATTGTTAGTAAACATCTCTTGGGGCCATACTCAATTTGGATAATACCTGGAGGATACATTTCATACAACACACCAATCTTTATTAATTTGAAACAAACTTGATGAAACAAACCATGTTTTATTTTACTTCATGCCTTACGGTGTCTAAAGACAGACAATTCTTTTATTCTCACTCAAAACATGCACCATGTTGAATGTTGATATATCCCATAGTTTGCAGTTAATATTAATTTGTAAATATGAACACATTAGTTTATGTGAAATAACCATCTAAGCCAACCTATATGTGTGTGTGTGTGTGTGTGTGTGTGTGTGTGTGTGTGTGTGTGTGTGTGTGTGTGTGTGTGTGTGTGTGTGTGTATATATATAGGCACACATATACATACATTATTATCATGTTTAGACAAGTAGATGATGTGTAGATATAAATGAGAGAAACCTTGTCATAGGAGGTGAGGAACTCCTTCACAAACTCCTCCTCCTGTAGTGTGGCGCTCACGGCGGCCTGCATGTTCAGTTTCTCTATGCGCTCCTGCTGCTGGCGCCATCTGTAGGAATACACACTCTATCATCTTGGAACAGTTTACATCCCCACACATAAAAAAATTACCAAGAAATACTTTATTATTAAGTTACATAGAAGCAGACGTTTATGCAGGATCACATTTTTCACCAGTCAAAACATGTCAATGTAACTCAGTAGGTAGATAAGCACGTCCGCATGCGCACGCACACAATCCAGTCCAAACGTGCATATATATACAGCTGTATATAAATATATATATATTCAAACAATAGTATGTGCATACACAAGTGTGACACATATTTTATGGCATAATGGACATATCAATAACAGTGAGAGTCAACATGTTTTTTTGCTCTTCAAATTTCCACCTGTCTAAAACGAACTCAGCTCAATCAAAAGACAGGTGGATGGGTCTCTAGCTAATGCTATATATATATATATATGGAAGAAGCAGAACTACCTGGATGGACTCTATGGAAGCCAACACAACACTTCACCAGACAAGTACTTACACCTGGAGCCCACCGGCACCAGGAAACAGGGAATACTGAGAAACACCTGGAGCAGAGAAGTGGAAGGAGATAAGGCAGAAGCTGAATATGGGTGGAAACAGCTAGAAAAACAAGTCCAAAACATAGACAGGAGTTGTTAATGACTGTTATGGAATGAAAAGACTAAAGTGCAGGTGACATACCAGCCACATGTCTTCTTCATTAATTAGCACTATTAGTTGAATGACACATTGACAATATGATCACAACTTAGGCATTGGGATAACTGAAAACAACCGCCGAGAGACCTGGTTTAATGTATGTGAAGGCAGAAAACTCTCGAATTTATAGTAACGGATTGTAATTGATGTGTTTCAATTACATAAAATAAATCAATTACATAATAGTTTGAAAACCCGAATCAGTTACAGCCTATCTTTAATCAAATACAATTACGTATCCTCAATACTCCGGCAGATCACCTTGCTAATTTAAACTGAGCCAATAATCTTGCTGCCTTCCACGATTTGGCTATTTTCGTTTTGGTCAAAAGTGGCTGACATCACATGGAATGTTCAGGAATTTGAGTACTGATTTTAATATACATTACAACTCAGTCGACCATGAGAATGGTAGAATGGATAATTATATTTGGATTTCCAGTAAAGTGTCCTTTGATCTGGGCCACAGGTGTTTGACCATCATAGTTCTCACAGCTGTACAACTAATTCAATTAAGTTTAACACTATGCCTAGGATATCCACCAGCATAGTCAACTATCACCCCTGGCTTGCAAGGATGCAATTTTGTAATTGGACCCAGCCCTGAAATGTGTCTACCGTCAATCTGACCCTACTCACATACACCATTACGCAGAATTGCAATACTGCTATGATGTGGTGCCATTGCTCAGCATTGGGGCAATGGTATTCAATAGTTGTAGAGGAGAGGCTAGCGACTGGTACATCTTATTCTGAATGTTTCTTCTGCCATTGCCAAGTTGAATACAGGCACAGATTTCCAGCAGTACGGAATGAATCATTTGTCGGCATAGGCCGAACCATCTGTTGGTGTGAGTCGAATTGGTGATATTTTATTTTCTGACATAACCATGAAATTGACCACCTAGAGCCGCCAAAGTTCTTACATCTCCAACTTACATATACACACACTATGTTATCCAAAAATTACAAGTACATGCCTACTGTGATCAAAATTTACAAACTAATCTAAAACTCAACATTTCTGATGGCTACCATAAAATCCACTGCTACCAGTATCGTAAAACTGATACTGTTTCAAGGCATCACTATATAATTAAGGTCCATAAAAACTCTGTACAGTGTTGTTACTACAACTGAAGAGGCATAATTGTATGTATGTATGAGTATGTGTATATACCGTATTCGTTCTATTAAGCATACATGCCCTAATTAGCATACACCCCCTTTTTAGCAACATCCGACACTGTGATAATGTTCTCAGTGCCAACCTTGACTGTTGAATCCATCTGTTTTAATTCTACCAATGTCACACTGGAGTCAAAGCTTGGTGATGGAACAACATGGAAACGTTCACCTAAATTATAAGATTTTTACAGTGTTATCCTGGTATCCTGTTGCTCATATGTGAGATGCATAAATCGCTTGCCACTTGCCAGTCACGTCTGCTGAGTTGGCTGTACTCAGGAACCACAGAAACCAAAGAAAATGGGTGCACACCCCTGTACACTTATTGAAACACAAAATTTGACAAATTTCCATGACTCAGATATTTGATAAGCGTACAGCACAGTATGCTTAATAGAACGAATACGATATTTACAATTATAGGTTCATGTCTGTGCAAGCATATATAATAATAGTAATTACTATTTATAATTTAATTTAATTATCTAGGTGTGTCGCTGTCACTATATGTGGTAGTGAGACACCTGGACATGATACAATAATGAATACGATAGCGTCCGACAGGCAGCAAGCCAAACCGTGCTCGTGATATTAACATGTTTTCTGCCTTTTACAAAGAATTGAACAATCATAACTTCACTATTTACTCGTGATGCTGCAGTGACTGTCTTGCTGAACTTTTTATATAACAAGGTAGCGTACGTTGTCTACAAACTTGAAATGTTTTAATGTCGTCAGCCAACCGTGTTGCTGACGAAGCTGGTGGACTACAGGTCGCCCCTGAGTTTACCTAATTTGGTAAACTATAATTAGCAAGGCATTGTTCTACCGTTGGCGGCAATGTGCCTACAGAACGTCTTTCGGGCTTTCCGTCCTGCCACCAGGGGTGTCACACCGTGATTACCTGACAGAGTGTATTCATGGATCAGACGTCTAGGACTGTCCACGGCGCGTCCAACTCTGCGTGGCAGACGTGGAGGCACACGCAAACAGCGCGCGATCCGAACGTTGATTACCAGTCGTTTTGAAGATCCATCACGAATTGTATGTCGGCAAGGCAGTGTCAGTGCGAACCTGGTAACTCTAAGAGTTGCCTCTGTTATGCCACACGATACGCCATTCGTCAATGTGGCATTACTGAATGCTCGTTCCGTGTGCAATAAATCTCTCAAAATCAACGAATACGTCGTTGAACACAAATGCGACATCTTAGCGATAACCGAGACGTGGTTAAGGAAGAGCGGTGACGAAGTTGTTATTGCTGAAGTGACGCCTCCCAGGTTCCTCTTCCAGCACGTGGCACGATCTTCTCGTCATCGTGGCGGAGTTGCAATCTTGCACCGCGATACATTTACAACGAAGATTCTTCCTGCTCTCCATTTGAATACCATTGAACTTTTCCGTGTGCAGTTCTCTGCAGCCCATTCTATATCGTTCAACATGTGTGTCATCTACCACCCGCCTGCTTCAAGTAAGGCATCTGGAACTTTGTGTGAATTTTATGCTGAACTTGAATGCATATTTACAGAAGCATCTGTTTCCGTTATACCAACCGTAATTGCTGGAGACTTTAATATTCATTTTGATAATATAACGAAATCAGAACCGCTTCGCAATCTACTTGATTCCTACAATTTGCTGCAGCACGTCCATTCACCGACCCATAAAACAGGACATACATTGGACCTGGTAATAAGTCATGACAGCGATAACTTAGTATCTTCTGTTGCTATTTATCCAGACTCCATATCAGACCACTATCGCATAGAACTAGCATTAAAAGTGTTGAAACCGTCAACTGAAACTTCAGTAATTGCCAAGCGCAACTTCCGCATCATGGATGCTACAGTGTTCAATGATGATGTTAAATCTGCGTGTTCTGGCATGTGTGCCCACGCTGACGGTCAGCAAGCGGAGGTCTTAGCATCGGACTACAACACCTGTCCCACTGACTGCTTAGACAAGCGCGCTCCTTGGCGCTACGTACACGTCAAGAGCAACTTGCCGCATCCGTGGTATGACGCTGAGGTCGACGAAGCAAGAGAGAAGAGGTGAACATGTGAGAATCTGTGGAGAAGAACAAAACTTGAAATACATCGCCTCTCGCGACGACTGCACTACAATGATAGCCAGTAAGAAAACCGAGTATTATCGTGGACAATTACAGAACGCTAATACCAAGAACATGTTTCGCATTCTGAGATCACTCGACGTACACAAAATGCAACTTCCTGAATTCTACTCAGTGAAGGAAGGATGTGATAAATTCTCACGTTTCTTCCAAGAAAAGATCGAGAAATTACTGATTAACTTGCACTACCGCATTGCCATTGACCCGACGTAGGACGAGACACGTTGTTTTACTGACCCAATTCAAGTGTTCGAGCCAACTACTACAGCCGAAATCACTAATATTCTTGGCACTATGGATAAGACATGCTCACTTGATCCACTACCAACTAAGCAACTAAATGACAACATGGACAGTATCATGCCTATCATCATACAAATTGTAAATGCCTCACTCGAGGAGGCAGTCATGCCTGTGCTGCTTAAGCACGCAATTGTCCGGCCATTGCTCAAGAAACAATCACTCAACAAGGACATACTCAACAACTACCGTCCAGTCAGCCACCTAAGCCATCTGTCAAAAGTCATAGAGAAAGTTATTGTGCAAAGGATCATCTCTCATATTTCCGATCAGCGAATGGAGGACTGTTTCCAATCAGCCTACCGGAAGAATCATTCAACTGAAACCGCACTATAGACAATAGACAAGGCACGGCACTAGTTCTTATTGACTTTAGCTCATTTCACCTGTGCCATATTAACCAGATGAGTCGTTATCTCCCAAAGACGACAAAGGAACGTGTCATCAACGCCATTATTACATCACCGCTTGATTACTGCAATTCACTTCTATACAGCACTTCTGTCAACAACATCGCTCGACTGCAGAGAATGCACAACTCTGCTGCTAGGTTGATCCTAAGCAGTCCACGGAGTGACAGCACCATGCCTTTGTTGTGCATTCTTCACTGGTTGCTAGTAGCACACAGAATCGACTTTAAGCTATTAGTGTTTACATATAAAGCTGTGCATGGTGATGCCCCAAAATATTTATGCGACCTTGTATGCCCATACAAACCAACAAGAGCCCTGCGCTCTACCAACAATAACATGTTAACGGTCCTGCGGACTCATGTAAAAGCTGGGGACAGTTTGTTTGCGGTTGCCGCGGCGACTTTGTGGAACACTGCCTAATGACATTAAAACGTCCGATTGTCTCTCTACTTTCAAGGCACGCTTAAAGACTCATTTTTTTAGACTCTCGTTCTTGTCCAATGTGGCATAGTTTAGTCTCTGCATTGATTTGTTTTATATCTCTTATGTATTAATTAACCTATTTATTTTATACCTACATGTACATTAGTTCAGTTAAATGAATTGACAATGTCTTATTTTTACATAGAACTGTAGCTATGATCATTATTTTAGTATATTTATTTAATTACTGTATTTATTTGTATTTTACTAATATTATTTTTTTAAAGAATTTCTTTTAGAAAATGCATGTTTATTTAGCCATCATTATTACCTCTTTCTGATTTTAGCTTAGTTTGTGTGTATTTTGATCGTTACAGGAATCTATGTGTAACTTGTTAATAGCGTAGTGTTTTAATGGCCTATGATGACGATATGCATGTCAGCCAGGTGGTCGTTTCCAGTTTCCGCTGAAACGACTAGTTTTAGTTGTTTCCCGTGCTCGGCAACATTCTAACTTCTATTAACTAACTAATCTGTATTATTTTGGTTACAATGTAATGGTCTTATAATAGGTATGTCAACATCTGCTGGGCGGCAGCACCGCTCAGCGTCGGTTTAACGCGTTCCAGAAATGGCACAGGTTTTTTGCTGGGCAGTCGATCTGCTGGATCACATGGTCTCGGAAAACGTTGTGGATCTTGATATGCATACTAATTCTGTTTACTGTTGACATTTATATCGACCAATGAATGCCATCAGAAGTTGCTCGGCGGGTAAAATCTGTTACATTGTATTCGGCCGGGCAATATTAAGGTTGGTGAACTTTGCGTTGTGTTTACTTACAAAAATATTAATATATTTTAGCGTGTATCTTAAAAATGCTTAGGTGTCTTTGTGAAACTAGAATCCTAGCTTTCATATGGTATAACTATGAATCTTGTATACCCATGCGGAACGCAAGGAAGACTAATCTTAGATGCCCGGTAGCGTGCCAGTTTGATGCGTTTTGTATGTCGCTCGGCGCATTAGCGGCTGTTTATAATGTATGCGCTGAGGTGCGGCGCCATTCTAATGTATGCGCGATCGATATTGTAATCTGTGCCATCCCCACTGTTATCAGTTAAATGTTAGAAAGTTGTGATTGGATATTTTTTATATATGCAGTACTGTTTTCTAGTAATCAATATTTTTAGGACAAGTTACGAAATTTCGAAAACAGTGACATTTACGGCGATGTCTATTGATGTCACATCTGTGACTGTGCGCTCTACTTCCTTTTCAATCAATTCAAGGAATATGTTCTTAATCTGAACAATCCACATTTTTAACAGTTCAATTTTAGTAAGTTGTGTTAATAAAATGTAATACGTGTATATTATTATTGTGTCTGTATCAGTATTTTTATGATAGAAATTATGAACAGTTAATATTTCCACTTTAATTTGCATCACCTGACACCTGCATTCCTGTAATCCTATATTATTGTAATTCACATTTTATAATTCAGTCTATAGTCATGTTGACTATCCATTTTGTTGATGTTAATAATATTTACCGTTTTGTTTGTGGTGTTTTTATGTGAATCATAATATCTTGTTGTGATTTGTATTTCATGCCACAAATACTCAGGAATTCTGGTGGTGAAGATAAAGATAAGTTACAATATATCAAACAATCTTGCATACTCACATACAAGGACAGAATGTTCACACTGTCGCCTCCACATGGCTTCTGTCGTGAATCACAACACCGAAGTGATATCGATGTTGTGTGCACTAAGAAAAGTGTAGCAGAAATGTACTGTTTTTTATTTTATTTTCAGAATGGATTCCGAAGCACGTAAGGCCAAGCTGCTAATCGTTGGGCACAGTTTTGTGCGTCGCATGTCAGAAGTGTGTACCAGCAATGCTGAGTACCGCTATTTCTGTCCCGACCTTCTCCTGTCTTGTATGTTTGACAAGGTTGTCTTTCTAGGAAAGGGGGAACTTACCTTGGGTGGTTTGTTCCGTGAATTTGGAGCTGTGTGTGCAGAGGTGCCAAATGTTGTTTTAATCGACATAGGAACGAATGATCTATGCAATGGCTGTGCACCTGAAGAATTGGCAGAAGGTATTGTGTCATTTGCTCACAAACTGACCTGAATACCTTCTATATTCTAACACGAATTCATAAGTCCGGCAGCCACTATGTTGTTCCAAATGATTTTGACCAAGCCCGGCACATTGTTAGTACATGAATAGCCCAGCTGATCACTGATTCAAATAAAATAAATTTCTGGGCACATCGTGAATTGTTTCTTCCAAAGCATTTTGCAGGAGACGGAGTGCACATGAGTACCATTGGCATGAAGAGATATGTCAGTAGCATGAGGAGAGCAGCTATTATAGCTTTCAAGCGATGCCAACATCAAGTTTAGCTGCTTTCTTCATGCTACAACATGTGCACTCTGTCACTATTTTTTCTAATACATTTTTTAATCTTCAAAATTTTCACTTCAAAAATCAGTTCAACCAAAACAACCATTATGAATCAAAATTACTTTTCAAAACACAACTGCAAAACAGAATTTGGCATATCACTACTTCACTTGCATCAACTTTGTCTAGATCATTTGTTTCTGTGTTGATCATGAACACCTTTGGCTTTGATGTCACTGTATACATAACTTCAACTGATTGCAATAAACCATCCATGTTAAGTCTTAATCCTCCTTGGCAGACAACCTTTCATTCATATATATACAGCTCAAAATTTGCAATTGTTTTTCTTCACCTTAATTAAATTCTAATTCAATTAGAAACCATTATTGTTAAAATATTCTAAGAATATTTATTTAGAAATTGCTATTGTATTTGTAAAGTAAATTTTCAAATTACTGACTTACCTACACACGAGACTGTGCCTAACAGGAAACAGCTGTGGGCCTGCACCAGTGTCAATAACGACAAGTGCTCGCATGGGTCAACTCTTCAGGAATTGACAAAGCTCTTTGAGCTCTGCAGAAGTGTCTGGCATCATAGTCGCTTCATATCCATTGCTCAACTCAAATTTACGTGGAATAACAATGTGCACACTTGAAGAACATTGCTACATGACTTTGAGAAATGTAGACGTCGCTACTAGGATGTTTCCATTCTTCAACAACTAGCAGAGTTGTGATATCAGCAGAAATGGGTAGTGCGGCTATAGTTATGCTTACCTCACATCCATTGCTCAACTGCCAGTTATGTGCAGTGAAAGTATGCTCACATAATGAAAGCTGCTATTCAACTGAGAATTGTAGACATTGCTCCTTGCATGGGTCGATTCATCAGTAACTGGCAGAGTTCTCTGATCATGGTAGAAGATGCTGGTGTCGTAGCAAACCCAGTGCATACTTCCGTGGACTTTCACACACAAATTACGAACTTCAGTGCATATTACATGGACTTATGCATATTACTTATCGTGAATTATGAACTATAATTCAGTGCATATTGCATGGACTTACGCATGTTACCTATCGTGAAGTTATGAACTTCAGTGCATGTTGCACGGACTTATGCACGTTACCTATCGTGAAATTATGAACACTTATATAATTACCTGGTGTTTTGGACATTAACCTTTGTAAAATATTATGAATGGTGCTGCACTGTTTACGTTATAATAAATTGCCTTGGTGTTTTTTAATGATATCATGTTTTATAAAATATGTTCACACTCAGTTATAGGAGCCAAGTTAACTTTAACCTCCCACACCATTACTTGATTGACCTATACAATTTTTTTTTCTCCATGGTTAACTCATTTTGAATTCAGTCAAAATTTAGGGGAGTGATACATGTCCAATGTAAATCTGCTATGCACTGTTCAGTAAAAGGTCCTCTAGTACACAAAATGGTCCGGTAAATATTTTTCTACTAATCCCTGTTCATAGGTCAACTGTGAGCACTAGTTTAAATAAGTAGGCCATGTTAAAAGAGGCATGTACAAGGTTACATAGCATGAAATTATATATTAACAACTTCCATCCCTCAAATGTTGATTGCGCCACTTTCGAATTAATTTGTACTACTAGTAGGTTGTATTAAAAATTGGTACTTACAAGGTCAGTTCATTAAAGTTTATATGTATTATTGTCTTTGACATTTGTAATCCTTCAAACGTCCAGTGTGCACATTTATTAATTAATTACGCCATTAATTTCAGTAAATACGTCAAATGTGAAATATAGGTCAAATAAATAGGTCATGTTCTAATAGCCATTTACAAGTTTACATAGCATTAAAGTAATTATATTAGCAATTTTGCACCCAAATAATAATTGCCAATTTCTTAATTCATTTTCACCTAAATTATGTCATTTATATGGAATTAATCCCAGCATGTAGGTCAAATCTACGTAAAAATGGAATGTAGGTCAAGTGTGAAAGTCAAGGCAAGGTCACCAAAATTGACATTTCCTAAAGGGATGTATCATGATTCATCCAGTGGGTGCATTTATGAATTAATTATGCCATAAATTCAGATATATAGGCCAAATGTGAAATATAGGTCAAATAAATAGGTCAAGTTCTAATAGCCGTTTAAAGGTTGCATAGTATTAAATTCATTATATTGGCAATATTCATACTTCAAACATTAACAGTGCTCATTACCTAATTAATTTTCAGCTAAATGATGTCATTAATAAGAATTAATTCCATGCTGTGGGCCAAATCTAGGTCAAATGTGGAATGTAGGTAAACTGTGAAGGTCAAGTCAAGGTCACAAAAAATTGACACTTCCTTAAGGGTTGCACCATTTTTTATTTCACATACGTAAGTTAAAAGGTTCCAATGTTATTACTATTTTCCAATCAAATAAATGGAGTCCTCATGCAGACTGTGCACAAGAAATGGACTGAAAACCAATAGACAAAAAATGCCACCATTTTAAGATTTAAAAGTTTAATAGCGCCGCAATTATTGAAGATATCCAAAAAAAATCAAAAAGGGTAATAAACTACATATCATTATCCATCATGTAGCACCATTTAAATGATGATATAACATATTCAATTTTTTTGTTGACATCCCTATTTATGAGGTCTCATTAAACTAGTCAGCCTTTTTCAGAACGTTATCGCCAAACCGACCTGTATATGCTGGCACTGAGAGTGAAGGTGGTCGATCACTGCCAGGGTCTGGGACGGGGGACAGGGTGTTTGTCGTTCTCAGACTCAGTGGTTCCTTTACGTCCCAAATTGAGAACTAACGACTGGGTCGAACTACCCGTCGGCATCAATAGAATCCGTCATGAGCCGAAACATCAGCGAAGCAGAACACATATGTCTGACACATTTGTTATTATCGCTCGCACACATTAGCCATTATGGTATTTACGCGACATGATGATGAATGCGAGCGATAATAGGTCATCATCATTTTAAAACGTGAATCGTGCCAAATTAGACAACTTATATATCATCTACAATCATAATATAATAAGATGTTGGGTATGTACAAAATCCTTGCAACTAAAGACTGACGCTATTACAATACATAAAACAGTAAGTTAACATTACTGCTAATTATGCGAGATTTAGAAACATGTTAAAACAGATAACCATGGTTACTAAATCGCTATCAAAATCCTTACTTTGGACTTCCGATATCTTTCAAATCGATTGCCTCTAACGATTCCACGTAGCCCTCTGCCTCGCCTGGCAATAGCACGTGGCATATTTCACCATTCATTTTTACGTAGAACTAAAATATAAACAAAATTCTACTCGAACTAGTGTCAATTAATCAGGCCCCGCGAGGTAGCGCCACCGTCGGCATCCAGCTGACTCGGACTAGTCGGAACCAGAGTCAGAACGCAGTCTGAACAGGTGTACACTAAAAGGCAGACCGCGAACGGGCGGACCGGGCGGACCACATTTACAAGGATGCACGCGATCTCTACATTCCATGTTTACATGCGTTGTTCCTTCGGGTGCGCTCTTGTGCGTTCGTTTATAAACATTGAGATGTCTTTCATTAATACTATGCGTGGAAATATGGGAAGACATTAATAATTTTACAAAATGAACACAAGAGTGCAATTAATAATATAACAATTCTTGGATCTGTTGTTTGTTTGTATTTATGTTCACGATTGCTGTGATGATATGTACAATTAATGACAAACCACTTGTCAAATAATATAATAAACAGCTGCTATTAATTTATGCATAAATCATGATGATGACACCCCAAGAAAGTTTAAAAAAAATAAGTGAACAGCCTTTTCTTAATATTACCGTAATACCGAACAAAACAAAAACAAAAATCAATACATGTATCTATAGCACTGTGATAGGCTGACCACAACAATAACATATGCTGCTATTCACACAACAACATGAACACATAATAAATGTAATATATATATATATATATATATATATATACATACAGCGCTTGAAAGGCCTGTGTATGTATATACAGCTACAAGTTACAATTGTTACAAACACAGCATCCATATTTTAACTTTTGCCGAGGACATGCAAATAAAATACTGGGACAATTTTGTCAAATTCAACACCCCAGTCAGTTTAAGTGACCGATATAAACACATAATATATAATAAAGTATTAAGTATTGACTATTTCATAAAATAAAGTCATATATATATATATATGACAATATATATGTGAGGATTTTACAGGGGTGTAAAATGAGAAAGTACTAAGATAATAAGTGATAATAACATGTTGTAGCTATATTATAATTTAGATTAAGCTAATTTACATTGGGTATTGATTATATAATTACAAAATGAGTGTGGATTTAATAAAGTATCATAATAGCATTAATTAGGCCTACAAAACAAAGTTGTGAATGTGTCTGGGACAGCTAGTCACAGAGATGCTTCCACGATCCCAGTTAAATATGGAGCCAGCAATGCAATCCAACTTAAATCAAACCAAATATGCCTGTCCCTGTACAATAGATCAAACACAATCAAAAGACTGCTGCATGGAACTTCAGAATTCCTCACCTGGGTCTATCGTAATTGTTACAATAAGGTCAGCGTTCAATAACAGGTGATACACTGATAGTGATAGTATCAAGATTGTGATTTTTAGAACTTAACATAGGTTGGTAGCGTCTGTGAAAGACTGCATTTAGGGTTACAATGTAAAGCTATGGTTGGCTGACTCGTGTTAGGGTTGCCCTGTAGGCCATTGGTGACTGTCCAGTGGTTATGCAATACTGTGAAGGAACTGGAGTGGTGGCCTATGGTCAGATTTTAAATAACCGGGTAAATATCATTATAGTTAGGGTAGACAGGGAGGATTGTCGAATAAAACGTGTAATATTTATAACATGATTGGCCGTTCCATATGAATAGATTATGGTGATACGGACGTAAGTTTAAATGGAATAATATTACGGCGTATAGTGATGTCGTTATAATGAAGATTTTATACTTGTTGATTTAGAGTATCACCTATTGGATGGTGTTGAAATTGTTACAATGGCGTCAGCATCAGCAAGGATCACATGACTGATGCTAGGTATAGGATGGAGGTACTGAGGTTTGAAGGTAGGTTAGAACAGACGAGTCCAGAATCCGATAGAGCAAAGACATGTAATCTGGTCTCTTCTGTGGAGAGAAACCATTACGGTGCGGTTGGCAAACACGAAGTCTTTGTACCCAGTGGTGGCTTTGACGTTGAATTTCTCAATGTAGTAGTAGTAGTAGTAGTAGTAGTAGTAGTAGTAGTAGTAGGTTTTATTTGGAATTGTATAAATCATACATACAAATATAAACAATTCGTAAAACAATTGACAAAATGATATACAATTCCAGGATGACAGCGGAGCCAATTAAGGCTGTAACCAGTTTGTTTGAATTATTCCAATATAAAATGATAATGATTACATAAACTAGTCGCCGTCATCCCCAAAATAACTATTATTAACAATGATTTCACGTGTAGTGTGTTGGTTACGTTGCTATAATCAATGTAACATATATGTAAATTTAATAAGATTAATATTAGATGATACATGTTCACATAAGTAGTCTTGCGAGAAAAAAAAATATCATCTATATATGCATATATAGAGTAGAATAAATACCGGAGGTATGTGGAATATATATATTATGAGTGAATGTTAGATTAGAGGTATTGGCTTAAACATGTTTTACATTGTTATAATTGTGCCAAAGTGTGTGGTAAATAATAAATAAAATTATGGTCAGCGTAATGATACTGGTATCTCGAGATTTATGCGGGGTGGCGAATCATCGCTCTGTTATGTGAATGGTAGATAGTAACAAGAAGCGAACATAGGTTGTATTACGGTGTCACAGATAATGGTTATTGGTGTATAGTTTGTTGGGACTTAGACTATGTAAGGTAGTGGGGTTGTTATTACTAATGGGATATTGGGTCCGGATATGTATATATCTATGGCGAACATTAGCTACACATGTTTGTGTGAAGGTACTATGATTGTATGTGGTGTCGATGGAAAAACATGATATGAAGGGTGTAGCTTACACACCAAGGAATAAGAATATTTGTATTATTATAGTTATCATTTATTGTAGTGTCGGGGCGGGTTGAAGTCTGACAGTGTACTCGAGGGCGGTAGACGCCGAGTAACACCTCGTGTAACAACAGTGCGAGAGTAGACGGCTTACGCGACAATGGAGAATTCACACCGGAAGCGGGAATTCCCGACGAACCGAGCGAGAACTACTTCGCTCGACTGCTGAGGGATAAATTATCCTCAAGTTGACGGTGATGACGAAATGTGGTATCGTTCATTATAAACATTATGCTCTCGCATCTCTACATTGCGAGTGTCACGCATACAGCCGTAGGGTGTTTAACTTTTGTGCCTATATGGCGATTATGTTATAGAATCTTGATGAAATAGCATCGGATTGAAGAACTGGTCAATCCTTGTGTACCTATGAAATGTTATGATATAGATGTATGTATGTAAGACCTTGTATGATAAGAGGTTAGGGAGGCTGACGAGTCTTCCTTGAAGAATCTCTGTATTTTGTTTTGTTGTTTGGAAGATGAGTCAATCAGTTTGGATAATTCTTTAATTGTTTATAACTACTTCCCTTCTGATATATCTCAGAACCCGGATATTTATTAGCAAGGCCGTTTCACCTGGCTGTTCTTGACAGATAGTGTCCCGTGAAAACACGTACCGTTAGACGAGTGGTTACATCAAACGATTAAAATAAACCGACTCTGCGTGGGATATTCAGAGTATTCTTTTATAGTAAGTAAACTGTTAATTTATTATTATGTTAAGATTTTCTAAATGCAAGTTACACCATTCAGGTATTATGTTTAGAATTGTTAATATTGTGTAATAATACAATAAAAGACACTCCAATACTTACGAACGTACGCGCAAACAAAAACAACGCTTGTACAGAAGGAATAAAGATCGCGCGCATCCTTGTGAATGTGGTCCGCCCGGTCCCATCGGTCCGCCCGGTTCGCCCGGTCCGCCCGGTCCGCCCGTTCGCGCGGTCCGTCTTTTAGTGTGGGCCGTCTGAACATTGGACGCGCAACCAATCGAACTCTAGTGCTACTACACCACCGACTCTGGTTAATCAATCGTGTTTCGCATTGCAACCCCCCTTTCCTCCCGAAATCTTTGTCATTTGGTGTTGAATCTGGGCTATTTCAGATCGAGTGCTAATTTTTCTACGTTGAAATATAATGAAATTTGTATTGTTTATAATTGTAGACCTACCGTTTCTCATATATAAAATATTGAGTGTGTGTGTGCGTGGTGCGGCCGAACCAAATGGTGTAGAAAACTGTTTGCTGCCGCCGCCGTTATTTAAGCTTCTCCGATGTCTCGGCTCGACTGGTGACATCGGAAGAGGGAGGGGGTGCCCCTGGACATTTTTCGTTGCTGCGATCGAGGTAGCAATTTCACCTTCTCCTCGGTGTCTCGCCTCGACTGATTAAATCGGAAGACGGGGGGAGGGGGGGTTGTGTTGAAATTGTTTTGAACATTTGTTGAAAAATAACTTCAGCTTGTTATAACATGAACGAGGGTACATTTACAAGGGTGTACGAGGCACGGTCACGAGGGCCCATTGAAGGGGGAGGGTACGTGTCACCCAGAGCCCCTGGACCCCCTATGCACCCCCTATGGTGTATGTGCGTGCGTGCGTGGGTGCGTACGTAGGGGAATATTGGAGTGATAAGCCATGTGCGAACACATACCAAATGACACTGACAATCCATGGAAAGATTGCCGAATACTATGATGTGTGTGTGTGTGTGTGTGTGTGTGCGTGTGTGTGTGCGTGTGCGTGCGTGCGTGCGTGCACTTCATACCTCAGATTGCACCATCTCATCGAGGTTACACAAAGTCTCTACCTTCCTTGACGCTCACTAAAATATCACCAACTTCCATTGACGCTTAAAAAAATCTCTAGCCAGAAGAAGTGGTAAGACGGCCAACCTTCTTTGACGGCCACTCCTTGTATATCTCGGTACAAAGTGCTGTCGCATTTTGTTGATCATATGCAATGCTTCTGACCTTAGCCTATGTCACATGGAATATGACGTTCCACACGCGGCGGTGTTAAATTGTCGGAAGGTTGGAATATCAATTTTACTCAAACGATAATCAAAGGTGAATGTCGCAACTTCGTAAGCTATCACGAAGACTGACAATCAGATATTGTTTAGCGATCTATCTAGCAGACGTGTCATCAGGTTTTGCCGAGTGGGGTTCATTTTTGACATTTTGGTCGTACAATTACGCAATAAGGTCATTCCTGTTATTTTCCCGCGGAATCATTCAAACATGTATTTATTACATTTGCTTTGTATAAGAATGATTATTATTATTATTGTTATCATATAGTAGGCAATTTTAAAAAAATGATGGAGGGAGGGAAAGAGATCGGGAGGGAGGGAGAAAAGGAAGGAGAGGATATATTTTAAAACATAGAAGGTCTATATGTTGTTCATCGAAATTTTAATTGCCATATGACTCTTTTCTCGCTGTATCGCCGCTTCTGTTTTTGCAACAGATTCATCCACCTTACACCCTCTTTGCACCTATATTCTCCGCGCATCGTCCATCGGATCGTCCATCGGATCGCCCATCAGATCGCCCATCGGATCCCGTGTCACATCGCGCATAGCCTCGTATATAATCGCACATAGCATAATCATCCATCGCATCGCGTATCGTCCATCGTATCACGCATATCATCGCGCATCGGACGATCACATTGACCATCGCATCGTGCAACGCTGGTGTTGCGAATTTCCACACAACATAGCGTCATTGTTTCCAATGCCGTGGAGTGGTTAAGTGATGTCGCGTGTTGTAGTGTGACGCCGCAATGGAACAATGGCACGATGCGATGGAACGATGGAGTGATGAGATGGAACAATGGTACGATGCGATGGAGTGATGAGATGGAACAATGGCACGATGCGATGGAGCGGTGGAGTGATGAGATGGAACAATAGCACGATGAGATGGAGCGATGGATTGATGAGATGGAACAATGCCGCATTGCGATGGAGCGATGCGAAGAAGCGATGGAGCGACGCGATGAAATGATTTAGCGATGAGATGCAATAATGGCGCGATGCGATGCAGTGATGGAACAAAGCAATGTCGCAATGTCGCGATGCCATGGAGAGATGCGATAAGGCAATGCGTTGCCGCGATTGAACGAAACGATGGAGTAATGTGGAAGAAGCACTAGTTCATCGCTAAATATGCCATGTGATGTTAAGCAATATGTTCCCACAATCGAACGGGGCATGACATATTTGTCACGCTGATGTTTTAATATGTAAACATATGTAGGTATAATAATGTTTATGATAGGCTGAATATTATCCTAACAAAACATGTCAAAACAATAATGTTCAGTCGTATAGATTCTACATGGTAGTTTTCAACTAGACACATTTTAGATGGCGTGAATACGATTGATAAACAATCAGCCTTGATTACGTCGACCGCAGTTCGTCGTCAATTCATGCACTACTTTTACATGCAAATAATAAATCATTGTCGTCACTGAACTCGAAACATTGTTCGTGCTTTCACATAAAATGTCCGTGCTTTGTAACGTTACATGTATACCGTGACTTCCACGTTGGTTATTCCGCCTGACGACGTTTCCATTTGGATAGCAACTGGAGTTCGCGACCTGCCGGGACAAATGTAGTAAAGCGACATTAGTGTAATGTCTATGTAGCACACTATAAGTTGTAAACGTCTAACTTGTTTGCGTTCGTGAATGTGTGAGTATGGCCATCGCATATCCTCACATGCGTGATTCCTTCAACATTGATAACCATCTTATACAACGCCATCTGCTCAGAAACCAGAACAAGGGGGCGATTTCTTCAATCTAGATATATGCATTGTTAACAGCGACAACGACGATAACAAGCAGAATAGCAACAGCCTGGTCAGCGTACAACAGTTTAGAGAACCGTGTGGAGGTCATGTCTAAGTGATAATCTTAATCGAATATTTTTAGAGCAGTTGTTAGTTGTTCTAATTTACGGGGCAGAAACGTGGACGATCATCACAAGTATGCAGGACCGACTGGGTGGATGCTAGACACGACTACGACGTAAAACTGTCAATGGCCCATTGCGTATGTCACTGGTCCAGTTTGAAATAGTATGTTACTTGGCAACCAAATCATGGTCAGAGAAGAGAGAAGAGACCATGCCTACTTCCCTAGACTACTAGTGTCTTTACCGACACGCTAGAACGCATGAACTGTTTGAGCGCGGTAGGGCATAACAGACACGCATTAAGGTGACAACATCAGTCAAGTGGTGTTGGTCGTCTACCTCGAGGCAGTCCCTACACGCGTCAGGTCGTCGCTGTCTCTATAACCTGTCACTGACACCAACCTGCCATTCGACACTGAATATATATAACATATATATATATACCGACGACACAAATGTTGTCAACTATTGCCGGGATTTGTTTTAATCAGTTTGACAAAGTAGTTCCTCACAACCATTGTGTGAATACTGTTATATCTATCCATAAGCAAACAGAACGAATTCCTGACAAGATGCCGAAGCGTGGCTGATTGCTGGGAGACACAGACGTTGTCCATATTGGAGATGAGTAAGGAGGAGTGATAACCATTATGACGCGATATCCAACAATCACTGTCCAGGGCCCTTCAGTCCTAAATTTTGTGCTGTTCCTTATGACAACTAAATTATCAAGACGATACATCGACGAACACATACCAATATTGTTGGTTTTCTCACAACCTGACTTCACAGCCGCGCTGCTGGTATAATCGCTTCTTCGCGCTCGACATCTTATTCCAAGCCGCCGTCGCTGAAGAAACACACACCACAATTTGTGAGACTAGCATACACAACCTCGGATACAAGTAGGAGACACATGTACACATTCGTACTGACAGGCGGGTATCATTTGGCTGGATCAACGCGCCACACAGTGGTAGCAACATCACCATTCCATTGTAGTTTATGACACAATAACATAATTTTTTGCAACTCTTATTTTTTCCAAATGGACAAGGAACCGTGCAACTATTGCCGAAATTGGCAACACTTAAAAGTCGGGATACACCGACATTTTTTTCTTCTCGCCCGACCTGACCAGACCAGATGGTGTTGGTTTAGTCGGGTCTGTGGCAATCGGGCAGTGTATCCATATGTCTGATTGTAATCGGTGCTAGTCGGTGTCAGTCTGGCGTAGTCTAAAGTTTTAAAGTTTTCGTGATTATGTCGTCTCGTTGGCTTCGAATACACACTGCAGTCGGGATGAGTCTGGTCTGGTCAGCTTGGGCAAACACGCCTGTGTATTCCGGACTTACCATATAGGGCCTACGTTCAAATTGAAAGCAATTGTGGAAACAGCGTGGTCGCCACGAATAATCACTGAACTCTACAGAGATGTTCACTAAAATAAGGGAATATCATATTGCAGCTAACATCTGTTGGAATTAGTATGTAGAGCACCTACCTGCTTTCACTATGTCCTTCGAGTCACCGTGGTTGCCCTTGCGGAGGTCGTCGACGAAGACGAGGAAGCCCGACGGTGGTGGTGAGTTGTTGGCACTCCTATACTTATTTCCATTGAATTTCGCCAACTACAAAACATACTTCCATCTCTCAGCGTTGTTGCAATACATGGCATAATAGCATATGTTGAAACTTCCATGGACGTTTGCTATAAGTTATGACGAGTCATTATCTATAGCTATAGCAACCACACTAACTCCATAGGCGTGCCGGGGGGGGTTGAGGGCACGTGCCCCGCCAGACCTATTGAATTTAGCAAACAACAGACACCTATTGAATTTAGCCGCGTTATGCCTGCGCTAGAGTGACGTGCTCCCCCCAGCTAGATTTCTGACCTAACCACGAAGACGATCACATAGAGTGGCTTTCAAAATGCATACATACATACATGCATGCATACATACTTACGTACGTACGTACGTACCTACCTACATACCTACATACATACGCACGCACGCACGAATGTGCGCGTTAGCTCGATTAGAGTGAGACGGTGTAAGTTGTTTGAGGTGGTAATCGTATTGTATGTGGTCTGATAGGTGTACTCACCTCTTGTTTGTATCTGATCTTGTCTTGCCCCGCCTTCTCGTGGAAGGGGTGCTGTTCTTCTGGCGTCAACCCCCGCCACTTCGCCGCTATTGCTTTAGTCCACTCGGTAATCTGACACGAGGACACATATTTTATTGTTATACATATTTATTTTCGCACCGAAACATTCAAATCACACAGATAATTGATAAAGTATAATTGAAACACGTGTTGGCGGTCAAATTGGTAGTATAATCACATATACTTTATGGATTAGATTCCGATTTTACCATAAAAAAAATCAAACTTTGGACATTTATGATGTTTTGTTGTAATGACTGGGTTTTGGGTCAATTTCCAAACATTCCTTTTAGATCTTTGAGAAGTATACGTGCAAACTCTGTTATTGCAATGTGATTACTATGCATTAAGCTACTCTGTGACGCCAATGTCCATGTCAAATAAACAAGTTAGTTATTACAATACGAATAAGTGCCGTCTTGTTAGATCTTATGGTAACGTTGTTTAGAGGTTGTGGTTTTTCCAAGTATCACATCCATTGGCAACTGTGACATACCGGCGGAAGCTGGATCTTCTGCCTCTTCGCCAGTGTACGTTCGTGGGCGATAAAGTAGAAGAACGCTCCAATGACATGCTTTGGTCTTTTCTTGTCTTTCTTCGACGACTTAGTCTTGGTCACCTTGCCCTTGAGGCGGTAGCTGCCGAGGCTCGAGCGGCCAGACGAAGAGCGCTTGATGAGCGCTCGGCCTTTGCCACCCCTGCTCGACTTGCCCTTGCTACCTGCCCTCATACTGCGTCTCTTCGAGCCTCGCCTGCAACTGCTGCCAGACCTGTACATAGAACCCATGTCGTCAGCCCCACATAGAGCACGTCAAACTCAACGCAGTCGCTTCTCAACATACACCGAACCACCCAAGAAACGCAGACGTTTTATAATCAGTTGTTGTCAGAAAACAATAAAATTGCCAGTCAGTGCTGCATGAAACAACTATATTTTGGTGTCTCCGTTAACCATAAAATGTCGCACAGAGCGCATGTTTAATGCACGGTCCAGTCCGGTCAGCTCGGTGCCTCTTTTACCTGTTTAACGTATTTTATTGACAAGTCGCTAGTGCATTGTTTGACCGCTAATTGACCTATGTTAGTTCCGATGATGTACATGGTGGTTTCGTTGTCGTTACGGTAAGGGAGTATAGGGCTGGATGACGAATTTCGCCTGCGTTTTGCTAAGTGCAATGTCACACTCTGACAAATGATCTGTTTGTTCAGGTTGTCCGGGGCAAGTTGACGAACTAGACGCAACACTGGGGAATGCCATTAATGGAATTTGGGTTTGCGACATTAGAAAATAAAGAGGACAAATAAGAGGACAAATACCTGGCCAACTTGCCCCCACATGCCGAACATCCTACGAATGGCGATAGACAAGATGTGGTGTGCCTGGCGTTTTCTAGGAAGTTGGAAGATCCGCCATCCATGGAATGATTCCAGTGGCACCAGTGCCTCGAATGGTGGCACGACATTATCTTTAATTACGAAGGACACATATAGTTATTAATATATATTAGTTAAAATTATTAGCTAACTGATTAAGGCTTGGGGTTTGTTATCGTCAACTTGCCATAATCTTGGGGTTTGTTATCGTCAACTTGCCATAATCTTGGGGTTTGTTATCGTCAACTTGCCATAATCTTGCCACCCAGTGTGAAATAAGATGGCGAATGTTGATAAATTTATTTAAAACAAGAATATTAAATGTTGTTATCTTGCCAGAAAGTGCACATAATGCTGTTTAAATTGCATGTTTACCAATTTGCTGAAGTTAATAAAAGTAACTTAAATCGGGTATAAATACGTCGTCATCTTGCCCCATATTTCCTACCTTTCCAACAGAAAATTGTGAAGAATACGGTGGCCTTGTTCTCAGCAGTGATTACCACAGGCGGATCCAGGGGCCCGGGGAACATGCTCCCAAATACATTTGGAATTAATACAGTTGACCGAATGAGCAATGCCCACCCCTCAAATATGTCATCTTTGACGCATGCAAGTGAATCCTAATTTCACTGTATCACATGCACACGCAGACCTTGAACTGACCGGGCTCAATCTAGCACGTCGTACGTCAATGTCAACGGACCGGCAAGTTAAAGTTCATTGAAACGGTTATTCAAAAAATATAATAACAAGTAAATGCGACAGTGTTTGATACAAATGCACCTTTAAGTTAACGATGAATAGCATTTATTAAAAACATGTAGTACGTGCTAGCTAGTAAATCGTTTATCGCTAGGCGGCTATGAAACACGTTAGCATAAGATCCATCAAAATCTAAAATGCAGCCGAACAAGTGGAGCGATCGAGCATTCAGTCGCATATTTTGTTGAAATTTTGGACCAACACGCTTTTAGTATGACAACAATATAAGGCGAGAACTGTATGTGGTGACGCTTGCTCTGACGTATGTCATGCCGCCCTGGCAATGTACTGCACAACATAATATGCCCGTTATCAACACTGCAGGCTAGGCAAAGCTTGTCGGAGGTCTGGCAAACCGCGACGTAGCGGAAGGTGTAGTAAGACGGCGCACTATCTAAGACGGCCATCTCTTTAAGGCGCTTTTGGCTTTTGCCGATCAGATGCAATGCTTTCGATATTGATCTTCGTCGCATACAATATAGCGTTCCACACACGGCTGTGTTAAAATACCGGGAAAATCGAAATATCAAATTAAGTCTCCATTGGTATAAGGTGAACGTAGGGTCGAACTTCATAAGCCGTCATGAAGAGTATCAGTCAGAGATTGTTTTTACTTTTGAATACAACTGACTAATATTCTCCGACGGACAGTAGACTCTATTTATAAAAAAGTTACCATGATATATGTCTGCCATTCAGTATGTAATTCAGTATAATATCACGGTGGGGTAAACGGTCCCACTCGCTGGGACAATACGGCATACAGGGTCGTTTTACCCCAAGTATAACTAACCATGTGGTATAATATATCATAAATAATTCTCCATATATGAAAATACAACGGCCCAAGATGAGAACAATTTTGTTTTTGTGATAACAAAACAAAGAATTCCTCAAAAAAGTGGGCCGTCTTACCTCACCTTCCCTACTGGAGAGGTCAGTTGTATGCAACTACGTTACGTATACGATACTGTCAGCACGGAAAACCCGGAATTCTCGAACTGGCCTCTTTGAACTCTGTATTCGGCAAAGTTCCTTTTAGGGTAAAAACAACTGCAGATAGTTAAATAAATTATTACCAAAGTTAATTTAATTATCATAGTTATGAACAATAATTTGTTTCAAATGTTCCGGTGATCATCTGATGTGAATACAGCATTTAACACTTATATAAACATTGACTGGGGTCACCATTAGACGTCTGTCTATAGCATAGTTACGGATGCAATTTGCCAACAGTAGGCTAAGCCCCCATTTAAACAATCGCATAACACCATTGACACTGCAAGTAATGTTGCTAAAATGTAAGTTACGCATGGCACATTGTGACCTCACGGGTGAATTTTAAATAAAATAGGTGCTATCTACAAGTAGGGAGCTTAGCAAAGTATGTAAAGGCCTACGCCGAGTAACAACGCCGACGATCCGTACCTGTGGCTACGAGATCTTTTGCTGGAACGATTTCGACCCGTCGATCGGCTGTGCTTCCTCTTAACGTGGCGTGAGGTTGCCTTCGGTGAACCCGCCCTGGCAGAACCTACGCAACACGCACCAATAGGATGATCTTCAAATTTATCAGTAAATTACAATATATTTGTGTTCACGAGCTCAGATTCCTGAGGATATAACCGTTATATAAGTTTATTGTTATTATTATTGTTGTTGCCATTATTATTAAAGTGTTGCAGTATTTGCTACTGCAGTAGTGCAGTAGCAGAGGGAACCATATTGTGGGTATTCTCCAAACCCAAAGACGTGTAACAAATTGTAAACAAACATTTAGGTTCAAAGCTGCCAGAACGAATAACAACTAAGTATACTTTGACTAAATGTCAAAACATGCGATTGGTAACCGAGATCCAATGAAACCGCGACATAGAAACAATTAATAAATACGTAGGGTCTACATAGCAGATTGCGCGAATAAAATATTTTAATATTATTATAACTTGTGATGTTAGATTAAGACTGCATAGCATGCTACTCTTAATTATAAGTAAAAAAATAAAAAATAAAAACAAGATAAACACAATACAAGTTTCTCTACAACAACATAATATAATTAATTGAAACATTATCGGCACGTATCAATTAAACAACACAAAAACCGTAAAAATTCAGGAGAATTACAAATACTTGCCCGTCCACGGTCAAACTGCTTAAAATTCGAAAAAAACACGTCGTGACGTCACACCGTTACTAAACGCGCGTAGCACAAATTGTTTACGTCAGCGCACGTTTTCACGCGCTTGATACAAATCGGCTTCCGTTAAAATTAATTACTCACTGTAACTTACAAACGTAATATTTTCATTCACAAATAATGAGAATTTGCAAGGCTACTTGCTGGTCTCATATAAGTAGCTTATCCTAAAAAATATTTATGATATTTTAATGGTAGTAATAGCAAGGAATTTAAAAAAGTTAAAAAAAATCGCCGGCTACTGAACATCAGTGTTGATGTATAATTTGGGTTTATATATTCCTATTTTGTTTAGTTTTTTAGCAGTTACATATCCAAGATCCGTGTTCTTCTAACAAATCGTATTAAATAACTAATTCATAGTAACAAAGCGCATGCAGTTACTTACTTCACCATTTTCATATTAAATTTAGCAAATCAAATTAATAAAATGTTCAGCCTACTCTTCAAAAAGTATCGACCTGATCCCTCGTTGACCTGATGTGACCTTAACAATTAAGTTTTACTTCGTTCTTCAGCCATATTCGCAAATATTTCACTTTACTTCGTTCGTTTAGTAGCGTGAATATGTTTAAAAATAAAATCGACACATACCTCAGAAGGTCGGGATACACATAGATAAAAGGGTTGGACTCTCGATAAGCCAAAGGGCTTCCTTATCAACCTGCCACCCAGAGTTAATTCTCTGGGTGGCAATCTTATTAAATCTTGTTAAATCTTGTTTAACATTTAAATTGTAGTAGCACATCATGCTCGTTCAACTATCTATTAACAAATAACCAATATTTATCAAGTCTATGCATCAATAATCAAGACAGACTGGCCAAACACCCTAACATAATAAATATTATTTATATTTATTATTCGCTACAGTTAAACTACCAATAAAACGACAAATAATAATGAACAATCAATAGACGACTGGGAATACTTACCCATCCCCGCTGGTGAAGATTCGAACAACAAGAAGAGCAGTTAACGTAATTCCGTTGCTAGGCGAACGCAATTATTCGCGTGACGTTTCAATCGAACGTTGAAACACGTCTGCGTTTCCCGCTTAAAAAAATTCCATGATCAAACTATTGGCCGGTGTCATAGTTTTATTTACACAGGCATTTGTACCGGTGCAATTTGAACCGGTACAAATTGCACTGGTTCAAATCTAATAAAGTTGCACCCATCGACACATGTATTTGTTGTATTGATATTACTTTGTGGTCGATTCTGCATTACTTCGGAGAGGTGGTAAACGTTTCGTGAACCAAATGGAACGGTTTGCATGTGTAAACACGTTGCACCGTTTGCAAGTTGTACTGGTTAAAGAAGCTTGCACCACCTCTCCAAAGTCAGACCCGCGGGCAGTGCTGTGCGGTGGATGCGTGTGCACCCATCCCCGCAGAGGCAAAATATTTCCGTTATTTACATTACTACTAATTTACATGACCAGAATTGACAAGTGGGTATTGCTATTCTTGATTTTTCTAAAGCATTTGATGTTGTACCAAATCACAGACATTCAACTAAATAAGTTTAATTATTGTGGTAGGCCTATTTATAAAATTAATGGAAATGTTCAGAACTGGATAAAGTCGTTTTAGTGAGTCGAAGTCAAGGAGTACTGGTAAGTAGAGAATTTTCTGAAGATGAGGACATGGTATCTGGGGTTCCTCGGGGGTACGGTAATGGGAGTCTCGTTATTTGTTAATATACTGTAATGATCTTCCTGGGGCCCCACTCAAGGGAAACATTTATTTAACGACCCAGAACTCCCGGGGGCCCCACCCAAGGGAAAAAACAAATTCATTCCATAGCCCCGAGCTCCCAGGACCCCACTCGTGAGACAACAAATTCATTTAAGGTCCCAGATCTGCGGAGCCCCTCGCAAGGAAGAAGAAATTATTCCACGGCCCCGAGCTCACGGGGGCCCCACTATAAAGGGAGAGGGAAAATTAATTTCAAGGCTCAGAACTCACGGGGCCCCCTCACGCGGACAAAAACATGTGTACAGGAAATACGACAACAAATTGAGTGAACTTTATACAAGACAATTTAATAACATGTCCATAGACTAGACCCCTGTGGTTAGCTCGTCAGCAAACTCGACATTCAAGGTACCAGCTTTTGCGATTTTCTCAACGAAAAGTTATCAACTATTGAGGAAAACTCAACTTTCCTCAGAACATCGTACTCAATTGATCAATGAAAGGAAGTTAATCCTTTTCTGCCCAATTGTTGTTCGCAACTCATTCTTGGTCCGTTCCAGCTGCAAAAATGTGTATCCTCCACTGCAGTTACATACTATCAGGCAGAGGTAGAGTTGTAGTGCGATCTCAACACTCCCAAATGTCGGCGCAAGATCCTGATTTACGAACAGGCGATACAGTAAAGGTCTTTGCCGGCTTTCTTGTTAGCGTCACACGCTTTTTTCACGACCGGAGTATGAACCAAACAGCAGCAAATTGCACGATTTCCCCCAACAGTTCTTACAAGTTCTATCAACCGTTCAGCAGCTCGTCTTGTTTCTTCGTCATCGATATTAGAAAATTTCGCGAGAAAAAAACGAACAATCGACACAGTTCACAGTAAGTTTTGATACGATCTTACATAGCACTCGTTAGTTTGTTGATTGATGATGACAAGTGGTCGCAGTGTTGAGATGAAGTCTAGTCGTGACGACAACATTGTTAATGTCCAACATTGGATTCTGGAGCATTTTGCTGGTAGCATGCATTCGTTTCACGATCCAGTTCGGCCTACATCGATTTCGAGCTTCCTTGTATTGTTCCCGAGCTGCTGTGCCTCTAATCGGGTTTTTGTATCCTTTTACTAACTATCAGCATCACCATACGCAGAAGCCCTCGTGTCACTCGATCAGCCTTTTCACGGCCAACACGCGATTTCTGTTCACTTTCGAGAATAGATCACCAATCGATGTGCAGATGCTGAGAAAAACACGCCAAGAGACTGGACAGAATCAAAGAACGCAAAGTACTGCCGTTTGGCCGACCGGGTTCAGAAGTTGCGTATAAATGTCACATTGGGAGATATCCTAAGGCAAAGCCCAAGGCCGCTGCGGTCGTGGGTTACTGCACGGTTAAGTCGCATGTTGACACAAACCGGAGCGCTATTTCGGCATCAAAAGTGTCCTCAAATCAATATTTTATAACATGAACTGTATATTGGAAAAAATGTGGAATGATCGCATAAACACACTCAGGTATCAAATATGTTCGATTGTTGGACGACTGGCTGGCGGTGGCGTGATGAGATGGAACAATGGCGCAATGCGATGGAGCGATGCGAAGAACCGATGGAGCGACGCGATGAAGTGATGTAGCGATGAGATGCAATAATGGCGCGATGCGATGCAGTGATGGAACAAAGCATTGGAGCAATATCGCGAACCAATGGAAAGATGCGATAAGGCAATGCGATGCCGCGATTGAATGAAACGAAGGAGTAATGTGGAAGAAGCACTAGTTAAATATGCTGATGTTAAGCAATATGTTCCCACAATCGAACAAGGCATGAAATATTTGTCACGCTGATGTTTTAATATATAAAAATATGTAGGTATAATAATGTTTATGTCAGATTGAATATTATCCTGACAAGATATGTCAAAACAATAACGATGAGAGTCGAGATAGGAGTGCTTGCACTCTCTATTGTCGCCGTACGATCCGTCATTTGTTTGGTGATAACAGTTAGTTATACAAATGAATGTTCGTAAGTCGATTTGTTTTTCACTGCTATAGCTCTAATAAATTAGGAAGCCTTAAAACGCACAGCGACTGCGTCTTGTAGCCTGAACGGATATGTCTACGGACTGGAATGGTATTCTGATTCGCGAAGAGAGAACAATTGCTTGGATGTAATTTTCACAAACAGACTATCCCATAGTTGGCGTGAATGACCATGCAACAATCATTCTTGAGGCTACAGCTAGTGTCATACGCACCAAACCAGCCAGGAGAAAATTCTTCCTCTTGTCCAAACTAAATATTACAGAAATAAAGGCAGAAGCCGCCAGTGGACGAGATATGGCAGTCCCTCAAAACAGGCCTGAAATCCCTCACAAACAGGTACGTTCCAACTAAGATGACATCAACTAGACACAATCAACCATGGATAAACACACACACACACACACACACACACACACACACACACACACACACACACACACACACACACACACACACACACACACACACACACACACACACACACACATACACATACAAGCACACGACCGCTTTGCCAATGGTCTAATCACAGATGGAGGTTCCAGTGCTAAGAAAAAGCTCTGGACTTATGTCAAATCAAAGCGCAGAGACAGTGTTGGAGACGGTCAGACACAATGAGACCACACAAGAACCAGAAGGCCCCCTACCCAGCCTAGGCCCCAGCCCATATCCCACACTACCAGACATCGACATAACCGTCAAAGGAGTAAACAAGCTCCTGTTTGAATTAAATCCACATAAAGCCACAGTACCCGCCGAGATCCCCACCAGAGTGTTGAAAGAAACTGCGGATGAGCTATCCCCTGCTATAACCCTCCTATTCCAGGCCTTCATTCAACAACACACCCCATCTGACTGGCTTAAAAGCAAATGTAGTACCAGCATTCAAAAAAGACGACAGAGGGAAAACTGAAAACCGCCCCATCTCCCTAACCTCTGTCTTATGCAAACTCCAGGAACACATAGTCCGCTCCCATATCATGACACATTTTGATAACCACAACATCCTCACAGATGCCCAGCATGGCTTCAGGAAGAAGTGATCCACAGAGACACAGTTTAGGAACCCTGCGCGATCTAGCACACCCACTCGAGGTGGGAGAACAAATGGACTGCATACTCCTTGATTTCAGCAAGGCGTTCGACAATGCATGTGCCTCATCTTAGACTCATACTAAAACTAAAATATTATAGGTGTTGTAATACCCTATAATCAGGCTATAGGTAGTTATCTATAGGAACTATGTTTTGTAGGGCATTCGATCATAATAAAAAACGTGAGTTGCCCGGACAGCCATCAAATGTGTGCTACGCGTACGAATAAGTCTGTGTGCTTAAACAACTGAATTCATCTAATATACACGAACTATCATTTCATGGTGGCAGCGATGCTGTCGAATGAAACGTCGAGAGCTGAATTGTACTAGCTGTGTGTAATTACTACGTGTTTTTGTAGGTTCACTTACCTTCGGGTAAAACTCACTAAAACAAAAAATTACGGCACACAACAGTACATGCAGCGCTGCGTACAGTAGTCCACAGAGGCCATAAGGTTCAATAAAGCTATAGCACATGGCCAGCACACACTATTGTAACACGTACAATGGCTAAACAATCTTACAATGGACTGAGTAGGCAACAACATAGCAGAGACATTCGAGCTATTTAAACAGGGTATGATTCTCATGCTAACCGATGAGGGTGTGACCGATCCGGCAAGACAGGCCGTGAAAATACAGATAGCAGTCGGCAACGAGGGTTTAATTTTTGAAGCGCATCAACTCCTCGACACTGACTAAGGAAGAGAAGACAGATCCTGCAAAGTTATAAAAATTGTTTGAGGATCAACTAGACATCCGTTTGAATTTCCGCATCCACAGAATGGAACTAATGACGTTTCGGCAAGGCGTGCGCGAAACAACTGGTGAATTCGTGAATAGAGCTCGCCAAAAAGGTAGCCTATGTGACGTCAAAGAACGGGAATTAAATGAGATAATAATATAATTGATTATAGCAAGTACACCTCATGAAGACCTGCAGAAGCACCTTCTCGACCAGAAACAAGGATAACAAGTCGAACTTGTATTGCAAGAAGCCCGCAAATACGAGGCTATGGTAGTCGGAAGAGAAACACTGCAGAGTCTCAGAAGCCCGCGTCACGCGGCTATCAACGAGAACAGACAAAGAAAGGTGTGCCGAAATTGTGAGCTCTCACATCCACCGCGACAGTGTCCAGCCTACAAAGATAAGTGCAACTACAGTAACGTCATTGGACACTGGGCAAAATGTCGCCGAAAGAAGAAGACAGACGATCGACATAGAGATCAATGCAAGCAAAGAAGGCAAAATAAACCAAAACGCAGAAGCCGACGTGACAGTAAACCACCAAAGCCAATACATGAATTGTCTGGTTACCGCACTGAAAACGAGGCAAATGATTACGACACAGAAGGTGAAACGTACACAAAGTCGTTCTGCGTAGTCACTGAGACAGAAGGACACAAAGACACACCGCATAACGAAGCGTATGCCAACCTCAATACTGTATCCATCTACTCAAACTTAAAGTCGACACAGGCGCATCAGGCAATACCCTACCCGTGCGGGTCGCAAAGCAGATGTGTGGAGAAATGTGGCAATCCAAAGTAGAACCTGTACCTCATACAAAGTTATCCTTTGGCGCATTGAAAATCCTATGTCAATACAAGGACTGTCAGTGGCGCAGAATAGTGACAGTACATGCCATCAAACCTGACGTCACACAGATTTCTGCGAATACCAACCTACAGAACGCAACAGTGAACTCCATCGAGGACCTCAAAAGGCAGTTTCCAGATCAGTTTGATCGCATCGGTAGTTTTTAAAAGCAAGGCTACTCTTTCGTTGAAGCCCGAAGCGAAACCCTCAAACAGGAGTTTGATGCCATGGAGAACGAGAAGTTTGATGCCATAGAGGAACTCAACCCTGAGTTTGCCGGGGCACGCGTATTCTCGAAGATGGACGCCAAATCAGGATATTGGTCAATCCACCTTGAAGAGACCAGTCATGAGATGACTACCTTCCGAACACCCTTTGGGAGGTACTGTTATAAATGACTCCCATTCGGTCTATGCGTGTCACAGGACCTCTTTCAGCAGGCAATGGGCAGAATCCTAGCCAGATGCCCTGGGTGTGTTGGCATTGCAGACGACGTAGTCGTACACGCAACCACGAAGAGCACAACAAGAACCTGTTACGGCTCATGCAGGTTGCCAGAGAGGAAGGTCTCGTCTTCAACTCCAAGAAATGCGTCATCAAGACCAATGAGATCGCCTTCTTCAGGTCAGTGTACGACCAAGACGGTATCAGGCCTGACCGTGGCAAATAGTTAGAACATACACAATATGCCTACACCACAGGATAAGACGGATATCTGCAGATGTTCATTGGCCTAATGAACTATCTTGCAGCGTAAATACCTCACTTCGCAGACAAAGTGGCACCACTGAGAGAACTAGTCAAGAAGGACGTCCCGTTCCTGTGGCAAGAAGATCGCCAGCGCACCTACGAAGATCTCAAGAGTTGCATCGACAGCGAGTCGTGGCTGTCGTACTACAGCCCACAGATGGAGACAGTCCTAGAAGTTGATGCGTCACAGAGAGGCCTGGGTGCATGCCTTCTACAGGACAACAAACCTGTGGCGTTTGCATCAAAGACACTTACACCGACAAAGTCAGCGTACTCGAACATAGAGCGTGAGACTTTGGCCATCGTGAGCGGGATCAAAAAGTTCCACACATACCTCTTCGGAAAGCCGTTCGTTGTCATAACAGACCACAAGCCTCTGTTAATGATACACAACAAGCCATTAAAGAGTGCACCTCTACGTCTACAGCGACTCCTGATCAAAATTCAGGGATATGAGTTTCAGCTTGTGTACCGACCTGGCAGCCAGACGATCATAGCGGACACTCTGTCACGACTTCCCAATCCGGAGAGTAGTATGCATCCTGCAGTCTCGTAAGACTATCGATCTGTGCCCTGGTGTCGAAGATCAGTTGTTGACTGGGCAGCGTCTATTGTGGCTGTAGAAGCCGATTCTTGAATGGCAGTCTTTATTGCATATGCTGCACTTGAAGGCGCTCTCGGCTCTGTTCTCAGCCTGGGTGTTTTTTCTGCGGTTGCGTTTTTCTTCTGCTAGCCTGCGGAGAGTATTCTCTCCTCTTTTGAAATCCCTGTGTAGTTCCTGTCTCCATGTGGATCGGTCTCCGGCAAGATCCTCCCAGTTGTCAACATCTATGTCTAGTGCCTTCAAGTATCGCTTGCATACGTCCTTGAAGCGCAGATGGGGACGTCCTGCAGTTTTCTTTCCAAAGGCCAGCTCTCCGTAGAGGATGTATTTTGGAAGTCTCCCATCTTCCATCCGATGCACATGGCCGAGCCAGCGGAGGCGGCGTTGCCTGAGTACGGTCACCAGGCTCACAGACTTGGCACGTGAGAGGATCTCTGTATTGGGGACAGTCCGGAGAATAATGCTGAGATCCCACTAGACGTAACAGTGGACAACATCCTGACAGACGAGAGAACGATGAAAGGCTCCACAACATGGACCTCATCAACTTCAGTACCGAGAAACGAGTCGAGCTCAGAGAGTTGTCTGTCTCAGGCCACACAGTGCGAGTTCTCCAGCAAGTGGTCTACAGTGGTTGGCTAGACACGATTAAGGAAGTGCCGCAAGACCTTCGCCCATACTGGTTGTACCGCGACGAAATTGGCATCTCCGACAGAGTCATCTTCAAAGGGAGACAAATCCTCATACCAGACGCATTGAGATAGGATATCATGCAGTAACTATATTAAAGGCAAACATTACCTGATCATCACAGACTATCAGTCCAAATTCCATGTCGTTCAGAAGACAACATCGACGACCAGCAGCACGATTGCACACATGACAGCGGAGTGGTTCGGCATCTTCGGACCACCGCTGGAAATAGTCACCGGTAACGGCCCGCAGTACGTAGGCAAGCCCAACTACGACATGTGCCGCAGATGGAACATAAAGCACACAACGACATCACCACGGTATCCACAGTCAAACGGACTGGTAGAACGACAGGTGAGAACCGTGAAGGGTATCTTAAAAAAGTGCAAGAAGACTGGAAACGACGCGCAAATAGCACTACAACATCACCGATGTACACCGATCGGCACCGGTGTACATCGACCACACCGACATCTTACCAAGTCCCAGCGAGATCATGTTCATCCGCCCAGTACGTACACACTTGCCTAGCCACCACCCAACATTGCAGAATTAGCAGGTGACGAATGAAGGAATACAGCACCGGAGAGACTGCATGGTGAACTACCACAACCATGGTGCAGGACCGGAGCTGGCCCCACTACATGTTGGTCAACGAGTGAGAGTACTGGATAAGGAGACACACCAGTGGTATTTAGGAGTGGTGATACATGCGCATCATCGTACAAACACCAAACGGTACGAGACTACGCAGGACCAGGTCACATCTCAGAGAACTACTGCGTGCCACCCCATTGAAGAGTATTATCGAAGAGGCAGCAGAACCACCACACCGAGTGACGTTCAAAGAAAACAACACCGACGACCCGATGATGACGCAAGATGTCACGATGACCGGCGACACTGCAGCGACTGCGAATGCACGGTCCCGAAAGCCGATGACGTCGATACGTAGATCCGGACGCACGATCCGGAAGCCATCCCATACATTAACGAGTAATAGCACGGACTTTATCATGTTCTTGCGAACATGAATGTTTAGTAGAACGCCTTTTATCATATAATTATAATTATGCCATTCATATATTAGTTTAGTAATGTTTTATTAGTCTACGTACACTATTCGTATACTAGTAATACGTCTACGTGAGATGACTCTGTTTTTATAGATCCAGATCAATATGATCTTTATATTATTTTTATGTTTGCTTCCTGAGAAGGGAGATGTTGTAATACCCTATAATCAGGCTATAGAAGCTATGTTTTGTAGCGCATTCATAATAAAAGACGTGAGTTGGCCGGACTGTCATCAAATGTGTGCTACGCGTACGAGTAAGTATGTGTGCTTGAACAGCTGCATTCATCTAATACACACGAACTATCATTGCAATGGGGTTCGGTCCAACATCCTAAAATGGATCGAATCATTCCTACATAACCGGACACTGACCTAGTGAATGGAAACTCTTCTAAAGAGACCCCCGTCCTATCAGGCGTCCCGCAGGGCTCTGTGTAACAATCGCTGCTGTTTCTTGTTTACATCATACGATATACCAAACAGCGTAACATCAAACTGTATGCAGATGACAGCCTACTGTATCGCAGAATCAGCAGCGTGGAAGACTCAGTGCGCCTGCAGGAGGACCTCAATAGGCTCCAGGAATGGGAGAAGACCTGGCTCATGAGCTTCCACCCAGATACATGTGAAATCTTAAGAATCGCCAACAAAACTAAACCCATTCTCTCAAAAGATTTCATTCATGACCACAAATTAGTCTTAGCCATAGACCACACCCCAAATCAAAACAGCAGAAAGCTAGGCAATTGGCAGCGTCTACAGGAGAACACCTACACTACACTGCAAAATACCTTGGCGTCAACATCAATAGCAAACTGTCCTGGAACCACCACGTGGACGCCATCACTAAGAAAGCCAATTGAAAGAAAGCACCCTTGCCTTCCTTAACCGCAACACCAGCAACTGTCCATTTTATAGCCACAATAATACCCTGGAATAACCTAACCGCCCAATCAGTTCAATCTCCCTCCCTAGATGCTTTCAAGCAATGCCTTGCCAACACTGCCGCAAGCATAGTTTAACTAAGAGTGACCCCTGTTTGTTTTAAAATTGCATTTGCACATACTTTTATAAACAGTCACAACCAGCACTGCACACCTGCACACCTGGCGCACCCAACAAACACCACACCACCAACGAAGTCGTCAGTAATGACGGTAGTGGATCACTGGAAGAAGAAGAATCAGTCCTTAGAAGCGTTTCACAAAACTACGCTCAGGGCAGCGCGACATGGATGATTAGGCACCCGTCAAATCGGAATCGGGAAACATACGCCTACGGGAATGATTATTTGGAAGGACTCGTGAAAAGAAATACCAAACGAACTGATTCGGTAATAAACTACCAAGTTAAATGCATTCATATTCAATACATATCTTATTTATATGTCTTTGATACGCATGCGTGGGACGCAACGATTATTTTGCACGGGTCCAGGTACTGTTTCTATGCATATAAGACGCAAGATCTTGCGTCCCGTAAACCCCTGTGTAACGTTATCATATCGGCAACATTACGCAAAGGTTGTGTTTGCTGGGAAGCATCTAGTCTAGACCTAACTATATTCGCAAAATAAAATTTTACGTTAAAAACATTGTCGCCTAAAATGCAATATAATGTACATCTTAGCCCTGTGCTTGGCTTTAGGTTATCACCATTCGTGTCCGTCCGCTATCACATAATGTGCTTCCAATGTTTGGCACATTTGCTGGCGATGGCATTGGCCATCGTCAGATCTTGGACAGAACATGGGCTCTCCTTCGTCTCGCAGACCAGAAGGTGTTGCATGGTCTGCCTAATGCCATAATTACAGTTCTTATGGTCGTTGGAGTAGCCCCATATGATCATATTGGTTCTCGACCAGCCAACCTGTGTGCGTAGTCGGTTTAGCGCGTTCCATGTGATCCAGTCGTTTTCTGCACCAGCAGGGGGGCGTTCTTCGGCGCGGATGTTCATGTAGTCCAGGACTTTCATGGCCAAAATAGGGTCAAGGTGGAACAAATTGCAACATAAGCAATTCTTCCAGGGTTGAAAGCAGGCATATATCCTAGGGAACATTGTCAAAATTACATAAATGTTGGGGTCCCCTCAGTAGCTTTTTCCTCTGCGATTTTTTAACGCTTTTACTTTCGGAACAAAGAACGAGCAAGATAATGTTTTGGTAAACCTCAAATAATCCAAATGCTTGTTCGTAAAAACGCACATAATATATTCAGAGAACAAAACAACACACATAGACATTAAACTATGTTAATATCGCCTTTTCAACGAAAATGCTAATTTGTATTAAAACATGCACGACTAGCTGGAATTACTTGTCCAATTCGTCCCCTATATAATATAATTATGCTCAGCATAATTGTAAGTATGTTAATCTAATAAGCATCTATCATATATGTAGCATAGCGCAAGTATATTCGACAGGGGAACATCGGGTATAATAATTATAATAATTTTATAATAATAATAATAATAACAACACAAGTTTATTAGCAACTCAACTTAGTTGGATTCACTGTATACAATAAAATACAACTAATACATTGAAACGTCGTACAGTATTAATTCACTGAAATGTCATACAGTATCAATACCATCCTTTTGCTCTTGTGTAATCTCCATGGTATAAAAGAGTTACGGTATCTGTTTGTTCGGATTATTGGCAAAGGGTACACATTACGCTGTCTGATGTCATATATGGTATGCCTTTTGTCAGGCAGCAGATGGTTTAATCTGTGTGTACTAACTTTAATCTTATTGAAATATCTTAATCTTATTAACATACCTGAGTATCTCAGCGTAACTTATTCCATGAAAAATACACTTTAATGTTTTTTTCTGTATCATTTCAATATTAATTGTCAAAAAAATATTTTGGCAAGTTAGTGTGCCATACAGGGCATGCATATTCTAAGACACGTCTCACAACACTGACATGTGACCAGATCATTCTGGCTAATTCCTACTCGCCTTAACTGATACAACATGTACAGTCGTTTCCCGACCTTTTTTACAATATCTTCCACATGCTTATTCCATGTCAGATCCTGTGAAATTGTAACACCTAGAATGCATGGTCTACTTAATCTACATATTTTCCATCGATCTTTATATTCGGGATAGTGTTTCGAAAATTGCGATCTTGGGCAAAACAGATGATCATCTCTTTTGATTTTCCTTAATTAATTTTCATATCATTCTGTTCTGTCCACCTAGCAGCAACGTCAACCGATTCTTGTATAACAGATACACCCTTTCTATCGCATACTTCGAACAATGTACTGTCATCAATATACTTATATAACGGAACAGGCGTTTCTAAATCGTTTATGTAGACTAGGAAACATTTAGGTTCAGACAGTAATGACTACATAAATTATATATATATATATATATATATAATCTGCATTACTATATAAAGATGCTACTGTCATGATCATTGGCCGTATACGTAACATAACTCAAACGCAGTTTAGCATTGCGCGTAATCATTATAATGAACCCTTCCGTGAAGTAAGATCAAAACGTGTACATACATGAATCTCTAGAGCCCCAAAATGTAAGTTCTTATATAGCGCAATATCCAGTCCTTCGGACTGCTCAAAGCGCATTACCCTTTACTCCCTGGCAGAACTTTTCAATCGAACACCATCGAGACTTCTATGAGAAGCTTTCAGCCATGCTGCAATTAATGCACGAAAAGTAGTCATACACAAATATCCATCACTGTCTATAGCCAGATACTTAGTCATACAGCTGAGTGAACTGGAGCAATGTAGAGTGAACGAACTTGTCCAAGGTTCGACGCGGTAGAAGAGGATTCGAAACCGTTCCACACAAAAAAACTAATTAAGGTATAATAGCTATATTAATACATATTAATATTACAAATGGCTATGCTAATTACTGAAACATTCGCTATAATTACGACTAACAGTTTTTTTGAAACCAGAACCAGCATTTGAATGTCATAAAAAATCATTAAAACTTAAAACTAAAAAATATAAGACTTTAAACCCGTAATATATTATCAAGGTTAGTTTTGATTTTCTCTCTCCATCGACAAACGCATGACTACTCATCGTCCATCTCCTCATCACTGACCTAACTGTAGATTTAGTTTGAGCACCCTGTGCCACGGCATTGTCTACGTGCATGGAACACTCACGGTTGTTCTTGCGGCATGTGCACCTTGCTGAACTGCCATCTGTGGAGCAGTTACGCCGGATTACGTGCAACAGGGCATCAGGTGCTGGATGCAGGTCTGTCATGACGCGAAGAAGATAACCGTCGCTCATATTCCATCCCCAACCTTCTGGTTTCAAATGGTTTACCTCCATCCGCTCCTGCATTTGCTGGTACACCTACATGCCGTGATCCGTGCTGCTGTAAATGTCGGAAGTTAAGTCTTTGGCTAAATGTGCGAACTCTTAACTGTCACAAAACCTTCTGTACCTCAAAGAATGTCTTCCGGTTTCCGTTATAAAGGCATACAAGCACCATCTTACCTTCTTCTACAACATGCTATGTTGTAGCATCGGGCGTACAACCGGAAAGTTGTGTTACCATGCTTAGTGGGTGGATTGTGATGTCTACCAAAGACATTGATGGGTTGATCAACTTCCATGTCAGGTAGTCACAGTACAGCATACATTGCTCTCGATATCTGGGAATTCTACTTCCCCAAGGGATGCAATGGAACAAAGCCCCACCATCCAACACAAACAGAACTTCACCGAATGGACTTGCAATGTTGGATGTGAACGTACACTAGACAGTGCCACGGGAACGAAATTCATATTGGGGGGGGGGGGGCAACCGGAGCTTCAGCACCACTAAAAAAGTTTCGCCGCCGCGCCGCCGCATATCTTCACATTTTCCTTCACCTCGTGGCTATCTCAGCTGGCTCGACTGTGACATCGGAAGACGGGCAGTGTTGTTGAAACTTTTATTTTTTACGTCGCGCCGCTGCTGTCAATTTACTTTATCCAGCTTCTCTTCGCTATCTCGGCTGAAATTATGACATCCGAACACGTGGTGTGCTTTGATTTTTTTTCGCTGCCGTACAGCCTGTTACTGGGACAGGGCCAAAAACACATATTATGTCTGCACTTCAATAGCACAAACCTTTCACAGTCGACAAAGTACACATTAATCGTAAAAATTACATTTCCAGCCGCCATTGACGCTCGCCACAAAAACAAACATTCACGCTCACATTTAACGGGGGGGGGGTATGTCTGCCCCCCCCCGAATAATTCCGGCGGGCAGCTGCTGTATCAATGGTATTTAACATGGGCTAAATGAGAAATATTGATTCCTAGTTTTGAGTCACTTCCCCAAGTTTCTTTGCTGTATACTTTTTATATGTTTTATAGATACTTTCAATTTAATCAAAACACTTGAAATAGCTTATGTTGCAATTAGTTCCATCTAAAACCATAAAAGTCCTGGACTAATGTGTGCACGCTGGCGTCCAGACAGTCGATTCGTTCTTGCCACATCTCCACACGAGTTGTTGAAGCAGTAGTGTCGATGGGTACCGTCGATGCTATGAAGCCCCTCCGAGATTTCAGACGGGGTGCAACTCTAATGTGTCCGTGGAGAAGATGTGTTGGGTCATTGTTCTGCCGTGTTCGCACTGTTCGACTTGCCACCACTCTCCTGATGTCTGGGGGGCGGCGATTCCAGCAAGGCTGTTGGAGTTTGTTGATTTCAGACAACCTGTGACCAGTCGGCAGGTGTCATTCAGTGTCGGGTTCAATTTCTTCGCGTGGGCTGAGCGCTCCCATGTACAGGGCATGCATACTTTGCAGCTGAGTAGCATAGCGCTAGAGCAGAAGCTCGGATTGTTCCCACTTTTAGTTTCTGAGTTATTTCTGGTTCCAACTTTCCATTTGGTCTTTTCGATTATGCGCTTTGAAAGATAGTGTTCGGTCAAGTGTGACACCAAGATACACCGGGTAGGCACAATGGGCTAGCTTGACTTCATTCCAGTTGATGTTCAGCTAGCTGTCTGTAGCCTCGATTATCCAGGCGCCGTGAGGTGGCAGCATTGTCCCATCACAAAGGCCTGGATTATTAAGTTCCAGCCAATGTTACCGATAGGGGGCTTTACCCCAGATTCGGGTAGAGACGATGATTGGGTCTCAGACCAACTATGAAATAACAAATTAAACAAGGATACATTTTTATCAGATAATACTATACTATAACAACTATTCAACAATAAACTTATATTGAAACATGTCACACACAAAATAAACTGACATTAAACTTGTTTTCTTAGTTAATGCCTTTCAATCACATGCATATTCACTAGGCGTCAGCTCTCGTGGCATAACATTCGGAAGGGCCATTCAGAGCCAGACTATCGTTCTGGCGAAGTCACGCATCCAGACGAGAGTCGGTTAAGCGAGACTAAACTGACTGGCGCATTCGCGGTTGCGTAGATGGCTCACTTGTGCCCATAACCAGAAATACCGAGACAAACCAATTACGCATGTGTCACCGCTGCACTCTTCCCGCGCGCGGCGGCGATATTAATTTGCATTACACGCCCGAGACAAACGTGCATGGCACGCGGGTAAAGCATCCCACCATATTTGCCGACCCCACATCTGATTCGTGGGTAGCTTCTGCATATACTGTGAAAAAATCATCAAAATCGGAGAACATGTTTTTGTTAACATCCTATGCATGAATAATTTGCCTATGTTTGCAATGTAAAATGGCAGCAAAAGGTCGAATTTCTTAAGGAAATAGCACGTTCAAAAGCCTATATATGAAATGCTTGCGCAGACCGGTCACTTGCCGACCCCATATATGATCCGTAGGTATCTTCAGCATGTACTGTGAAACTACAATCAAAATCGGAGAAAAAAAATTGTTTAATACCCTATACTTGAATGATTAATCGTATGTTTGTAATGTAAGGGGAAGCAAAAGATCGGATATCTAGGAAATGATACGTTCAAAAGCCTATATATGACATTCTGCCGCAGACTGATCATTTGCCGACCCGGCATTCAATCTGTAGGTATCTGTGGCATATATACTATGAAAATATAGTATAAATCGGAGAAATGGTTGGTTAATCTGCTTGAATGATTAGTCCCATGTTGGTAGTGTAGGCTCTAAATAGCAGTAACCGATTAGATAACTTCAGACACATTATATTCCTGAAATAAAATGAGAGACCCTTTAAGGTGTAGGACAATTTATTTTAGAAACTGTACAGATGATACCAATGGTACAAAACAAGTATTTGTCTGATAACACAAGATAATTGTTTTATGTGATTTTACAGCATAATAAGCATTTACGTAAACTTTAACATGAAGGTTTCTCATATATGTTCATAAGTAGGTACATAGGGGAAGGTGGGGCAAGTCAACGATGTTAAGGCTTTTTTTAGAGCTGAACGTCAATATTACATTTTTTAATTACAATTCCTACACCAAATTAAACTTCGTTATCTTAGACATCAACGATCACAATATAAAAGTTTCAATGTTTATTTTAGCTATTGAAAAACAAAAAATAAAAATGGTCTGCAAATTCGCCACCTTGCCCCACCCCTGGGGCAAGTTGACAACCACCGTGGGGCAAATTGACGAGGTGGACAGCATACAAAAGATTACATTATCCACATTACATTTCTAATCTGAACGACATGAAAAATATACATTTGACTGCACGTTTGGATAAAATCTGGGCCTATGCTAGGTTAAATTTAGTTGAATCATTGTATAATTAAAAATTAAAAACACATCTGGCTAAACATAAAATCCATGTAACGTAGTGTTAACCTGTAGCCGTAAGTTTAAAATTGAATGTCAAACCTATAGTGCGTGGCAATATAAGTAGAAGAAAATGTCTCAACCTTTAGGCCAGGTGCAGTTTAACAATAATCACATATATATTGGCCGACACCTTCATAATTTGAGCATGATTCGTGCCACCATTGCTCACACTCTGCACACGCTATCCAGTCCTCAAACGGCGGCTCTCCATATTCCGTGTCACATGCGGGGCACACCACCCTTTTCGTGCTGGACGAATGCGGTTTTTCGTTATTTTCTTTGCTTGAACGTCGAGTCTGGTTTGTCGTCTATTCGCGCTTCTGCCTCTTTCTGTTTTTCTTTTCATCTTGGTCCCTCTCCCGTTGACTGTTCTTTGCCCGTCTCTGTTCAAGTTTTAGTTTCTTTTTCTGTCCTTTCTCGTATTGTTCTTTCTCCTTGGTCTCAAGAGCAGCCTTTACTGGGGAATCGGTAATTACGCAGGAGGAAATTTTCTTGCGACTCCTGTTGCCTACAGGTCGTTGCACATTCGGTAGAGGCCGAATGCCCCAAGGTGACACATCTTTGCTAGGGTGTAATATCGGCTGTATCTGATGTTGCTGCGCTGGTGACTGCGACTGGCGTGGCTGTTGTGGCTGCGCTGATTGTCCTGGCTGCTCTGACTGTTGTGGCTGCACTGGCTATTGTTGCTGCGTTAGCTGTTGTGGCTGCGTTAGCTGTTGTGGCTGCGTTAGAGGCTCTGGCGGTTGTGGCTGTTGTGGCTGCGCTGGCTGTTGTGGCAGCGTTGGTTGTTGTGGCTGCACTGGCTGCTGTGGTTTCTCTGGCTGCAGTGACTGTTGTGGCTGTTGTGGCTGCACTGGTTGCACTAGCTGCGTTGGCTGCTGTAGCTGCGCTGGTTGATGTGGCTGCTGTAGCTGCACTGGTTGCTGTGGCTGCTCTGGCTGCGCGGGCTGTTGTGGCTGCCCTGGCTGCGCGGGCTGCTGTGGCTGCTGCAATGGGGGTGGAAGGTCACGATCCGTAGTTGCAGCAGGCGCAAAATCTGCATCAGAAAATGTCATGGAGTTGTATGGCTCAATACCCAATACCACTGGCTTCAAAGCCTCTGACAGCGTTTCCTATGGTGGCTGCTTTCAGATAAGCTGCACCGAACAAAGCCCCGACCTTTCTGTCCGTGGTCGCCTTGCCAGGATGGGACACCATGTAGTTATCACATGCTTGACTGTAGTAGGTTTTGAGAGGACCGAAGAAAGCGACATCTAAGGGCTGTAGTCTATGCGTCGTATGAGGCGGGAAACCCATCATGATGACCCCGTTTTCCCTACAGTAATTTATGCTGGCTAGGGAAATGTGTGACGCATGGCTATCTACGAGCAAAAGCACTTTGTTGTCACGAGAACACTTGACATGTTCCACAAAATGTTCGAGGTAGAGGACGAAGGTGTCAGTCGTCATCCATCGTGTCTGTTGTGCTACACCTTTGGTCCCTGGCGGACATCCGTTCATCAATTCCGGTCTCATCCTCACTCTTGGGAAGATTAAGAATGGTGGAACGTATACACCACCAGCACTGATGTCACAGACCAACGTGATGTTCTTTCCTCTTTCAGCAGACACTATTTTCGCCCCACGTTTCGTCCCGCTAGGTGACAACACTCTTGGTAACTTTGTTGGCATTGTGGATAGAACAGATTCGTCAACATTGAATATCTGATGAGCAGTGAAGTTGTTGTCCTCTCTAACCTTTCGTTCGATGTTAAAAAATTTGCCCACTTCAACCTTGTTGAATCCCATCGCTCGACTAACTGATGTGGCCTCTGGAGCCCTGAGACTAATGTTGTATTTATTCCTGAATGTTCGCAACCAATCCATTCTAGCCATTTTTGTGTGCTTGTTGAAGCTGTGCAGCGGGTGATTTTGCTCTGCGAAGTCGTAGACGAGCCTTCTGCATTGGATGGTGTTAAGACCGAAACTTCTGTCACTGATTTCGGTGATATAATCTCTCAATTGGTTCAGCTTCTCTACGGTAAAGACACTTCGAAAACGACCCCCATGAACTGGCAGATCCTACAAAAGAATAAATACATTACTGCGGCTACTAACACAATGGGACAGGGGGGCAGGAATATAAAATAACACATAAGGGTCCCCCAAGCCACAAAAATTGACAGTTCACGAAAATTATGCGCCCCTGAATTCAGCTTAGGCCTTAGCTAAGCATTAAAACTCCAATATAAAGTTATACCTATTGTATTGTATGTGCAATTATAATTCAGTTTTGCTCACCTCTGCCTTTGCTTTCAAGTAACGACGCAGCTTAGGCTCTGGAATGCCATAATTCGCTGCCGCCATGTTGCACAACATATTTTCTTCACGAACGGCATGCATGGAAGCAATCATCCCATCTTCAGACCATGACCCCCTGTTTGTTTTTCGCTGGTAATGTCGTACCATCTGAAAATATAGGTTAGAATAAACATTAAAATAATGTTATTATTTACGAAGATAAATCAAATTGATCAGCAATGGACCCGGGAGGAGAGGGGTGTTCTTGGGGGGTCTCCTTCCCATGTGGCTAATGTTATGGTGGTCAAAGGACAAAATAGGGCGCATAGCCCCTCAATTAAACTACCGATTTATACTCTCTGGCAACACACCTAGATCCGCTCCTGTTCATACATTCATAGTTTGGGACGGAGTGGGGCAAGATGACGAATTCGCCAACTTGCCCTGGTCATCTTGCCCCGCACTGCCATTTTTACAGCACCCCCTCTACGCCCGTTCAGATATTTGGGAATTTCGACTAATTACTCTGGGGTGTTGCGTTACAATATACCGCTGTAATATAACACGTCTGAGAAACGCTTACTACACGATCATCAGTTGTACAGTCTTATTAACTAATTTATAATTCTTAGTACAAAAGTCAACAAAATGAATTTACCTCGCTAAAATTGTCCATATCATGCCGATCACGTTCAAACTTGCAGACAAGTTGCGCGCGCACTTGGTGACGTCAATGGGGGACATCAGTGCTACCATCTAGTGCACAATTTTAAACTAATGCAAATTCGTCATCTTGCCCGCTTCGCCAACTTGCCCCGCCTTCCCCTATATGTAAACTGCTAGAGTAGACCGGTCATCTGTCGGCCCGGCATTCGATCCGTAGCTATCTTCGGCATCTTCGGCAGAAAATATGAAAATATAATCGTAATCGGAGAACATTTTTAGTTAACATCCTATGCTTGAAGGATTAGTCCTATGCTTGTAGTGTTGACACTAAATAGTAGTAATAGAATAGATAACTTCAGAAACCAGCATTTTCAAACGCCTACATGAAATGCTGGCATATATCGGTCAGTTGCCGACATGCACACTAGTTGCCAGCACAATGTAGCACCAACACATGAAGTTTCAAGGCTATTGGAAATAAAATGTTGGTTTCATGGTGGTATGGAAAGTAGGTTGAAATTATTGTAAACGTGCGATGTATGTTACTCATTCATACATTCGATAGGAGTCGGAAGGGGTTATGGGGGTTAAACCCACCAATATTTCGAGTGGATTGTTAAGCACCACCTCCAGTATTTTGTGAATTTGAAGATATCTCCACGCTTCGAAAGTAATGCCCGACTGCAGCGGGATCTGAAGTTCCGGCTCAGACCCCGATATACAACTCGTTACGACTTCTATGCATTTTCTTGTTGTTCTTCTACTATAATAAATACGTTGACGGTTTGCTGTCCGTCAACTGTCGTTTAATAGCCCGAAACATTGTACGCAATTTGTATTTCACCCCACGAAATATTCGAAATATCTTTCAACAGTCAGATAGATATAGTAAAATAATACTCGCTGTTTCCTCTCATTACCATTTATTGCAGAGCCAGACGTCGCTACGGATGACGTATTTGGTTCCTACGGTCTTTACACACACGACATGACAGGCCTTGCAGAGCCAGACGTCCCTACCGATGACGTATTTGATATCCACGGTCTTTACACACACGACATGACAAGTCTTGCAGAGCCAGACGTCCCTACCGTTGATGTGTTTTGTACCCACGGTCTTTACACACACGACATGACACGTCTTGCAGAGCCAGACGTCCCTACCGTTGATGTGTTTTGTACTCACAGTCTTTACACACACGACATGACATGTCTTGCAGAGCCAGACGTCCCTACCGTTGATGTGTTTTGTACCCACGGTCTTTACACATGCACACGACACGACAGGTATTGCAGAGCCAGACGTCCCTACCGTTGATGTGTTTTGTACCCACGGTCTTTACACATGCACACGACGTGGCAGGTATTGCAGAGTCAGACGTCCCTACCGTTGATGTGCTTGGTACCCACGGTCTTTACACACACGAAGTGACAAGTCTTGCTAACAAGTATGTATTATAATGACTATTAACCGGTAACTGATCCTGGGTAACGGATATACGACGTTCCTTTAAATGTTCGGGTGCTTCAAAGACTGAGTTAATAAATATTTCTCCTCTCACTTATGTTACAACATTGGAGCATAAATTTGCTCTACAAAGTAGTTTTAATTGTGTGTTTAATTATTGAAATTATAAATGGAGAATACTAATAACAGCAAAGTTGTAAAAAGATATTCACATTCAAATTACATTGATGTTCATAATATACATCAGTTTTTTTTGGTCCTCTTCAAAGCACATAACTAAAACAATTCCACAATTAAGAAAAGGAAATAGCTTTATTGGTGTTACTATGTAATTTACTCTGCTATTTTCACTAGATATTTAGAGAACAATATGACTGTGAAATAAAAATTTTTACTATATTATCAACTAATTCAATTTGGATTTAAAAAAATGTAAATACCATAATCATAACATATTCCACTAATTCCGATATCTCAAAGCAACAGTAAGGGTTATATTACTCATGTCTGATGTAGTAGTGAATTCTGATAAAAATTTATTGTAAGCGCGTGCGATGAATATATGACTTAAATGCGTCTGTTACGCGTGTACCGATCGTACGATGTGCGGTCGATGCTTTAATTGGCTACGTGTTGCCACAAAAAAGCAATTAGTGCGTTGCGCTGCGACAAAAACAATTAGATGTGTCATTTAACGCGGGCGATTGGCACGAACCTAGCGTCTACGAAAGCTCGGTATTTCTGGTAATGGCTTTGTTGGGTTTGCTCGAAGTTGGTTGGTGTCATAATATTCCGACAGCCCCACGAGTGCTGATGATAACATTTCCTCGATCGGGGTAAAATCTGTATTCTGGGTAGTGACGCGAGATCGTCTGCATAGTAGTGCATATGTACGAAGCTGCATGCTCGTATTCGGGTGGATGGGCTGATCATTCGTGTATATATTGAAGAGTTGCGGTGGGAGGACACTTCCCTGTGGTAAGCGGTTCCCCTATAATCGCCATCTGCTCCGCTTAAAACCTGCGGTTCTCCAGGAGAGTGCGGATCAGCACACCAAATGGTGGTCCGTTGTTATGTTGTAGACCTTCTCGGGCAGTCTCCGGTGGTTGACGGTGTCGTATGCTGCCGATATAGCTACTAGCACTACGCCTGTAATTCTGCCTCGTCCGAAACCGTCCTCGATGTACTGGGTGAGGTTCAATACCTGGCCAGTGCAAGACTTGCTGGGCGGAAACCTGCCTGCTCCGGGATGAGGTGCTGTTCTGCCATGGTGGAGAGGCGGTTCGGTATCAGCCGCTCGTACAGTATGTACAGGTGGCAGAGGAGCGATATTGATTTGAAGCTCTTCGGGTTTTATGGATTCTTTCCGGGCTTCGGGATGGCAACAACGCGTGATTGTCTCCAGAACCTCGGGATGCGGTGTGTTCTAGGTGGGAGCATCACAATCTAAACTTGTCCCAGGTTCCCAGTACCCCTCAATTCACCCCTATTTATACTACTTGTGTCCAAACAGACTGCACTGAGCGTTGGTGGCAGACACCCGCATTTGCAATAGATTCGCTGAGGACATCTTACGCCGATAACTTGCCTCGGTTGACGACAACGCACTGCGTCAAACCTTGCCTGCCCCGTATAGGCGTTAGTCCCCACTCATTAGCGTTGTAGGTGCGCACAGGGACTATACAAAGTGTACACTTGGTGCCATAGCTTGAACTTTTCTGACACATGTTGGTGTCTAGCTGATCCAGATAGACCATAGGTTCCGGAGAGTTACGGCTACTAAGTGTTTCTCCCGAGCAACATTTTGGATGTCCCCAAGTAGGGGAAGGTTGTATAAATGCCAATTAGTCTCCCGGAAAATCCAGGAGTCTCCTGGATTTGGGTTGTAAATAACCAGCATTTCCGCTGAAAATCTCAAACAGCCCCCCCCCCCCCCGTCTTCCAATGTCAAGATCAAACACAGCGACGACACATGCAGCGCGACACGGGACAATTTTTCGTTAACAAATGTTCGCCGCCGCGTCGCCGTAATTTCTACTTATTGTAACCTGAACGGGGGCACATTTCCAAGGGTCTAGGGGGCACGGTCACATGGGCCCATTCAAAAAGGTCTACGAACACGCAAAATTCCAAAGGTCTAGGGGGGCACGTGCCCCCAGACCTAGCCGAGACTGTGCCGCGAGCGACCTCCTATGCACTGTGAGTTCGGAAGACAAGTTGATGGGGTGCTGTTGGAGATTTTTGGCGGCGACATTCATAAATGTTTATGCTCTTCAGCAACCTCGATTTACATCCCTTCGAGGCTCGCCAAAACACATACACGCTGTCCGAAAACATCCAATTCCATAAAAAAATGCACCTCTTCCCTAAATATTGAGGGGGCTAATCCTGTATCCAGCCCCCCACCAAACATTAATTCCACTCTCAAATTACACACCCTCTCCCTAAATATAGGAAGGCTAATCTAGCTATTTCCAGCCCCTCCACTAAAATGTAGGGGGATTCAGCCCAAGGCTCTCTTGGTTCCGACGCCTATGATAACAGATAGTTATTGTAATAAAAATCACATTTTAAACTCGCTGGTAAATTTGTAACGTGAAAATGTTGTTATATGGCTGAAAGGACCCTACACGTTGCCTCGGAGTCAACATTACAGAGCCACAGAAATTCAGACAAGCCTTAATACACAACTAATGCACCCAACCCTGGTCGTATGACTCCTAAGGAGTGTTGGCCAGTACTCAACTAAGACAAGATAGAGGACCCCACATTTTGCCATAATTGTTATTAGCATTTGGAGAACAACAAATCGTGGCGCCACCTTACGGAGCCTGGGTAATCGAGACTAAGGTAACCGAGACTGTGCCGCGAGCGAGCTCCTGTGTCAACTAACTTCCGGATTAGCTGGTTCTCTTGCGTGTGTTTGTTATACGTTTGTTTTGATTTATTATTGCGCGTTGGATAAACACTTCCATAGGCTAACAACTCGGTATGTGCATCACCAGAGGAGAGTATTTTTAATGGTGTCCTACTTGTCTGGGTGCGATTGACACGGGTCTGCGCCGTTGTTATTGGAATCACTGGCTTTGGCTTAGCGAAACCACTGCCGTGGCGGCGTGTTGGTAGTCGTAGCATTCGGCGCGAGAACGTTGACTCATCTTCTGTATTTATAACCGATTATGAACTGGGGATTACCCGACCGAAGTTACTGTTTCTGCAACAGTGATGAATGTACGAAAGCTACTAACAATGTTGACAGTGTAAATGGATAAGCCATCATGTTTACATGCAGTTTATGCCATACTAGCCCGTGCCGTGGCGTTGGATACTAGTAATAATCGTATTCATACATTACACACTACATAGTAACCATTATCATAATCGATTACATTTGTGATGTTTATCACCCCATCTCTGCCTGTTGTCAATATTGATAACTAGGTGAACAGGACCACACTAGTCCTTTTAGAAGGTGGATCTCACAAGACTGACTGTCATATATTACCTTGTCGTAACTTCCTTTTACAATTACAGGTACGAAAGAATCTGCAACCATCGCCTAAGTCATCTGTTGTATTGCATCAGTGGAGTCGACCATGTGTCCTGGCAGTGGTGTGTCGCACTGATTCGCATCGGTCTTCAGTAGTGTATTGACTGTGTCAGATAACATCTGTGCTGGCATGGTGTCCAGGTGACAAGTCATGTCACATGACAGAATGGCCCGTGAATTTGTTGAAAGAATGGCCTATGAATCCATTGGCAATGCAATGCAGCCTCACATTCCCATATGTAATGGAGCAACTGCCCAGTCACATACACTGACCAGCTCAGTTTCACATCGCCGGAGACCATGCAGCACAGGAGATGCTGATGACCATGCATGTTGTCATGACAACAACAGTGACACTGACAAAGAATATGACAGTGACATGATCAGTCATATGCGGCGTAAAATCTCTAACAATTTCCAGCACTACAGTAACTTATTGCAGGGCCTTGCGCTGCCCATGCTGTTCCGTGAGAGCAAGACGTGGAGAGAGAGTGAGGGAGATACTGAGGACATGTTGGACGAGTTTGAGTTTGTCGAGAGTATTGAACTACACGACATGGAAGGATTCATATTTGAAAGTGAACGTGAGATTGGACAAGGCCACAACTTCCTGCCTGTCCAACTACAGGTATATTATAATTTCCTCCATCTCTTCTCCATTTCTAATGAATGGATTAAATGTAAGATAACATTATCTAACTGTAGTATACATGTACAACTAAAATAATTATATATTATTTATTTGAGAAAGTGGTAGTGATATTTGTAGTTGTTAAAGAATGTTGTCTTACACAATGTCATATTTTTGTTGTTATAACCTGCTGTGATCTGTTGACAGTAGAACAGGTTGCATTTGTTTAAACTAGATGCACAGTAGGGATTTACAGAGAAGCCTGAAACTGGAGGCACAAATAAAGACAGCACAAACAAATCAGTAAAGAACAACCTGTAAAACTGTTCTGAAGCTGGTTATAAATGCATTTGTTTAAATGCAAGGAGCATAGTAAACAAAAGAAGTGAACTAAACACTATGGTATAAGATATTGACCCTCACATAATAGGTATAACCGAATCATGGGCCACCACCGATATAGCAGATCTATACCGGGACTAGCAGGCTATGTAATGTTTAGGAAAGATAGAATATGAAGAAGGGGAGGTGGAATTATTTTATATATTAAAGAATCTATCCAGAAGAAAGAGAGGCAGATTGCGAAGAACCTGTTTGGTGTAACATAGTTACGGGAAACTCGACGTAAATGGTTGGGTTAGTTTATCAAAGTCCAAACGTAAGCACAGAAGAAAATGAAAAAGTACAAAACGCTATAAGGGAAGTGAGCAAACGGGATTGTATTATTATGGGGGATTTTAACCATAGAAATCTCTACAGGGAGTGAGGACCACAATTTTTTTAATTTAGTTCAAAATGTGTTAAAACATAGTTTTTCCATCACAGAATTAATTACCGGGTAGTTGACAATGTCAAGATATGTGAGCCACTTGGGAGTAGTGATCACAGCCAGATACATTTTACCATCAAAGTAAAATCAGCAAGGAAAAATAAAAAGCAGTACATGAGAAACTTCTACAAAGGAAGATATAAGGACATGAGGAAATATTTAATAAAGATAGACTGGAATAACACATTTAAGAATAAGGCAGCAACAGAATGCTGGAGTATTTTAAGGAGTGAAATTGAGTGCATTGTCGATAAGTTTATTCCATTGAAAAAACAAGAGAAACGGTCCAAAAAGAAACACTTATCGAAAGAAACCATTAGAAAAATTAAGTACAAACAAATGATGTGGAAGTCATATTGATGCACTGGAAATGATGAAGACTACAACATTTATAAAGAAGCACTTAAGCAAGCTACAACTGAAATTATAAATTCAAAGAGAAGATTTTCTTGTTAAATACAATTTGATCAAACCATCTCAACATGTGTTTCTAAAAGCGAGGTCATGCTTAACAAATATGAAGATATCACTAAATGGGTAGACGAGGGGTCACCAGTAGATATTATCTACTTATATATATTCAGAAAGCTTACGGCAAAGTGCCACATCAAAGATTACTGCGGTGTAGGGATGGTCTAATTAACTGGATAGAAAAATGGCTGATTGACAGAAGACAATGGGTACTAGTTGATTGGGAAGCTTCAAATTGGAAATCGGTTTTGAGTGGGGTACCACAGGGATCAGTACTGGGACCTATATTATTCTTAATATATATCAATGATTTAGATGATGATAATTTTTATAACAAGTAAGGTGTTGAAATTTGCGGATGATACAATAGTGTTTAGAAGGATTAAAGGTGATGGAGATAGACAGCATTTACAAGATGATCTTGACAGGTTGGTCAAATGGTCTGAAAAAATGGCAGATGTTCAATTTTGGGAAATGTAAATGCCTCCACAGAGGACATGGGAACGAAGATGTATAATATACAATGGGGGGGTACTGTATTAAGTACTAATGCAAAAGGAAAGGACTTAGGGTTAACCATTAGTGCCGATATGAAGGTTTCAGAGCAGTCCGGAATTGCAGCTTCAAAGGGAAATCAATTCCTTGGATTAATTAGATGAATTATAGCATATAAGGAAAAAGAACTAATAATACCGCTGTACAAAACAATAGTTAGGCCTCATTTAGAATATTGTATACAATCATGGAGGCCATATCACAGGAAGGACATAGATATGCTAGAAAGAGTACAACAACTAAAATGATACCAAAACTGAGAGATCTTAGTTACGAAAAACACCTAAAAGAATGTGGTTTAACAACACTAGAAATCAGAAGATTGAGAGGAGATCATATAGAAGTTTTTTTAATATTGAATGGTTATGAAAATATTGATAGAAATTTGTTGGTCAGTTAAGAAAGATAGAAGGATTAGGGGACATGAAGTTACATTAGTAAAGGAGCAGCTTAGATTAGATATAAGAAAGTTCTAATTTTCACAAAGGACTGTAAATGATTGGAACAGATTATCTGCTGATTGTGTGGGTGCTAGTAGCGTGAATAGGTTTAAAAATAAAATTGACAGGTACCTCATAAGGGTGGGATACACATAGATAAAAAGGGTTGGACTCTCAATAAGCCAAAGGGATTCCTTGTCCACCTGTCATCTAGAGTTAATTCTCTGGGTGGCAATCTTGTTAAATCTTGTTAGAAATATAAAACAGCTTTCTTCCTCTTTATGGCCAACATCAATATATTGATGATTATGTTGTGTGGAGGTTGCAAAGGTGTCCAGCGTGATTTTAAAGATCTCTTGAATATGGGAAGGGGGCTAGAGGATGTGGTAGAGTAGCTCTAGGTAGGGTGGTAGGCAGAAGAAAGAGTGGAGGGGGAGCAGGGGTCTGGTGTTTACAGTTACCACTTACCAGGCAGGTAGTCAGCAAGCCAGGACTTGAAGCAATCCATGGACTGGCGGTCACTACCTCCTGGGGCAGGCTGTCCCATTCTGGGATTGTCCTCGGGAAGAACGACATCTGCCGGTACTGCGTCCTGCAGGAGGGGATGTCGTAGCTGTAGGTGTTGTTCTTCCTGGAGCTCAGCTTGGTTTCTTTATAATAGTAACAGTGACATTAATTACAGAGTTAAAGAAGTTGCTTCTTTGATTAAGTGACTAACTAATGTGCATGAATTGTAAGTGACATGCTGTCACCAACTGATGTATCTGTCACTGTGATCTGTGCAGGCCCCGACCTGGTGTGACAAGTGTGGTGACTTCATCTGGGGTGTTTACAAGCAATGTCTCACCTGTAATAGTAAGTACATTGATCACTTGTTTCAGTCTGTTTCTGTCACATTGCCCTTGTAACCACAGTACCAGACAGTGACTGCTGGTGTAACACAAACTCTTGTGTTATTCATGAACAGCGCATTCACACATTTCTCTCAGTGTGTATTTGCCATGAGTTCTCTACTGCTCGTCAGTAGTGCTTGTAAGAAGACTATTAGTGCAACAGCATGTGTCAGCTGCTTTATGTCCTCACCTGCCAGATCAGTAAACATAATATTGTAATACTTGTGATCCTAAATTACAGCAGAAATTGCTGGAATATATTTATGCAGTTATGCATTGCCTGGTGAGTCAGAAGTCTCACACACAGCTGTCTAATTAGGACAAGACTGGACACTTAGATAATGTTTCTTTTCCCATATTCCAGCAATAAATGTAATACCGGTCCTGCATAGTGTATTGTTTCTGCATGTGGAAAAAGACACTAATTTATAAGATTAAGATACTACCTAAACACGGGGATTCTCCGCATCTTCTCTCAGGACTGACACAGAAAAAGACATCAGTGAAAGCATAAATAAAGAAATTATTTAGGAGACAGAAAATCCACATTTACAAACAACCATTTTAGTAATTTGTTAAGTACCTCCTACCTAGTATATTACTGGCGTCCTTTTCATTGACCAAGTCAGTCCATATAACTAAGTAATAAATGGGATAGAATGTATGTGTCTAATATTGGCTAGATTTAAACACAATTTATACAAGAAACCAACATGTATGAATTGTTTAAAATGCACAGAGCAAGTTGGAGTAACTCTCATGTTTTTGTAAAATTGTTTGGATATATAAACATGATGAGGGTGGTTTGCAACTAATACTTCCTCTTGCTGTTATTGTCAATGCTGGTGTGGAGAAGGGCCCGCATTATGTCTTCAAAGCGTTATGATTATATGCATGCTACCATGTTAGAGATATGCTGTCACTTGTCAGCATCATTGCAATTTGATATCTTAATGTTTCGCTAAATGTGATAAGTACCTAGACCTACAGAACATTTAGACTTTCTCCGAACTATTGGATGTAGTATTTTTACATGTATGTACTTAAAAAACTATATGTGTGTGCTCCTATTTTGTATATATATATATATATATATATGTTTTAATTGTTTATTTGTGTGCTGCCTGTATGTATTATGTCTATTGCATTTATATAAAATATTTACAACTTCTACATATTTCAGGATCTAACAAATACATTTTTTCTCTTTTAGGCATTGTTAAAATGTGCACTCGTTTTATAGGTTATTCTTGCAGCTTTTCATATAATACATGCCAAATGTTTTTGCACTTATTTATGTGAAATTACATAATTGTGCGTGATTAAAACATCATAATATTATGTTCTTGTTGTACCAGTAAACTAGTTGTGAAGCATAGGTGTCTTACCAAATAACACTGTGGATTGTGATAGTTGTGCAGTATGGATGCAGTCATCTCGGGGGTTCTTGCAAATGTTTTACTTTGATTCGTAGAACCATTCATAGTATTCTATAGTAGGCCCTAATGGTAAATCTTACTTACTTACTTAGACTTAGTTCCTCCTGTTCTTTTCGGAACATCGGGCGACGAGCTTTCTCCATCTACTACGGTCTTTCGCAATTTCTTTGGCCTCATTCCAGGTGATTTCCATTTCTGCCAGATCTTCTTTAAACATCTTGCGCCAGGTCTTAGTCGGCCTTCCTCTCCTTCTGTTTCCACCTTCAGGAACCCATTCCATTGCTACATGTGCAGTTCTCTCTCTTGGTAAGCGTAGGATATGTCCCGCTAGTCTTTGTCGTCGAGACTTAACTATGTAATGCAGGCTATCCAGGCCTGCCCTCCTCATCACTTCATCATTGGTGATGTGTTCTCTCCACAATATGCCCAATATGAACCGGAGACATCGTCGATGAAATATGTCTAGTTTTTTTTATATCCTCCGCATTCTTTCACAGGCATATATCGCTGTTGGTATTACGATTGACATGTAAAGACGTAGTTTTATGTCCTTTCTGATGGTGTTACTGGACCATATTGGACGTAGTCTTTGGAACACTGCTGATGCCTTGCCTAATCTCGCCTTTCCTAGAGATGTAGCTTCCGAGGTAAGGGAAGTTCTCGACGCATTGCAAATCTTCCTGACCGATCACAATGTGGGGGTCAGATCCATCAACAGCTGACAATGTTTTTGTCTTCCCATAGCTGATTCGTAATCCGACCATCTCTCCATTTTCGTTTAAAGTATTGGTCATCTCTTGTAGGATCTCCGGCGTGTGGCTGAGCAGTGCAATATCATCGGCAAAGTCAATTTATCCATTTAATACCAAAGTTCAGATCTTTCATCGTTTTCCTCATGATGAAGTCGATAACAACAACAAAGAGGAAAGGGGACAGGACGCAACCTTGACGTACACCTGTCTCTATATCGAACATGTCTGTGTAGCCATCGTTGGTCTTGATGCAGCAGTTGGTGTTTTGGTATAGCGATTTGAAAATGTCTATATATTTGCTTGGTATGCCGTATAGCTTCAGGATTTGCCATAGCGAATCTCTGTGGACACTATCGAAAGCCTTCTTACAGTCAATGAAATTGACTAAAAGAGGTATCTGGAACTCTCTGCTTTGTTTGATGATGTTTCGCAATGTGAAGATCTGCTCACAGCTTGACCTTCCTCTTCGAAAACCAGCTTGTTCCTCCCGGAGGTGCTGGTCAACTGCTGTCTTCAGCCGGTTTAGGATCACACTGCAGAACACTTTTCCAGGTACTGACATCGATGTTATTCCTCGCCAGTTATTGCAATCGCTCAGGCACCTCTTCTTTGGTAACATCATGATCACTCCTCGTCTCCAATCATCAGGAACTTCCTCCTCAGACCAGATCAGATTGAACAAGTAGGTTAACTCGTCTACAACCCCGTCCTTGCCATGTTTCAATAGTTCGGCCGATACTTCATCAAGGCCCGCTGCCTTGTTGTTCTTGAGGCTTTCGATGGCTTTGGAAACTTCTGCCCTGGTGATGTCATTGGTGATGACATCAAGCTCGTTTGTGTTTGGTTCCTGTTCGAAGTTGAAGAGTGTGGTTGGTGTTGGTTGATTTAGTACTTCTCGGAAGTGTTCAATCCACCTCGTGGCTTGTTCCTCGTTTGTTAGAAGCACTCTGCCATCTTTGTCTTTTATTGGTATGTTGGAATTGCTTTTTGCACTAGTTAGCTCTCTCACAATCCTATACAGCGTTTTCGAGTCATTCCGTTCTGCTGCTGTTTATGCTTCTTTACCTTTCTCTTCTAACCATTTCCTCTTATCTGTCCTATAGCTCTTTTTTACTTCTTTGTCCAGTTTCCTGTATTCTTCATCTGATGATCTCCATTGTTGGATGTTTCTAGCTGCTTGATCTCTTCTGATCTTCATATCCTTCCTTTTATCAATCAGTTTCCACGAGTCTCCAGTAATCCACTGTTCTCTGTTGGACCCTCTTCTCCTTCCTAACACTACATTCGCGCTCTCCTTTACGGCTTGAAGGAATAGCTGCCATTGTTCTTCTAAGTTGGTTGAGTGTTGTAGCGCTTGGAATCTGTTCTTAGTTTCCTTGTAGAATTGTTTTGATGTGTCTGTGTTCTATACGTTATCTGTCGCATATGGCCTGACCGTCTTCACCGTCTTGACTCTCTTTAACTTCAATCGGATCTTACCAATCAGAAGGTTGTGGTCAGAGCCAACATCTGCCCCTCTGTAGGTTCGGACATCCTGTAGAGATGTACGCCATCTACTACTAATGCAGATGTAATCAATCTCATTCGATGTATCCAGGTTTTCTTGTGAATGGTGAGATCCAGGTTTTCTTGTGAATGCGTTTATGTTTGTAGAAGGTATTGCCAATGCTAATACCACTGGCGGTACTCATCGAGAGCAATCGTTCACCGTTATCATTCGTATTTCCAGCTGAACCGTGAGGTCCAACCGTAGTATACATTTCTCTTCTGCCTCCATCCAGTTTCGCGTTAAAGTCTCCTACCACCACTTTTATGTCAAAGCTTGGTATCTCGTCAAGCACGTTCTGGAGTTGGTCGTAAAAGGTATCCTTTTCCTCGTCTGTGGCGACTTCAGTTGGGGAATATACTTGCACTACGGTGACTTTGACATGTCTGGTGTTGAACCTCGCTGTGATGATGCGTTCACTAACTGGCTTCCACCCTATCGGTGCTTTTGTAGTATCCTTATTCAGGATGATGCCAACTCCATGGATGTGGTGATCTTCATTTCCGGCGTAAAGTACAGTTTTATCTCCGCTGTTGAAGCGTCCCTGTCCTGTCCATCGCATCTTGCTTACACCTAGAATATCTAGATGGTAAGCCTTCATTTCCTTCAGCACTTGCTCCATCCGCCCGCTCTGAAAGAGCGTTCGAACGTTCCATGTGCCTACTCTGGTGTTAGTTTTGGCGTTAAAGATATGGCTCGTCGGGGGTCGAGCTTCCTGACGGCTTTCACTCTACCCTGTCATAGATACATCTGTAGGTGTAGATACATCTGTAGATGCAGATGCATCCACATTTATGGATGTGCCTTCTCTTCTTCCCCTTGAAAGTGTACCAGAATGGCTACTTCTCGTCGTTTCTGTAGTAGGAATTGTTTTTACGGGGTAGGGTTACTGGCCCTACGCCCAACCCTCCTCCTTTTTCAACCTGGCTTGGGACAGGCTATGGTGGAGTTAAATGGTAAATCAGTGCTTCATTTATTAGATTGAATCAGCAGACATTGGTCAGATTGAATGAGTCAAAGTATTGATGATGCTACATATGTTAATCTGTTGTGGGTTTCATATTGTGTACGTGTGAATATATTTTGATAATGATAGCATTTGTTTTTTGCTTTGACTATAATAACATGTATATTGAATCTTGTGAGCAACTGGTTTAGGTGCTGTTCACTTGGTGTCAGCACTGGTGTTACTAGTTTATCACTGCAACAGTAACACTGCAGGAAGACTAGAGTGATACATGATATGTGTGACACTTCCACTTTGGATGACTTCTGTAACACTGGCCATTTTATCGAGGGGATATTTAATTGTTTTATGCTCATGGCCTATTTCTTTGTTGAATTAATGTGCTTTTTATGTTCACCTTTAACTGGTATATATACACACTGTAATATATTATATAATAATTGTTAATATTATAACCTTACTTTTTAATTCTTTCATTCTTTTGGTTACACTTTCTAAACAACACAAATTCCTGCCTAAACCAGTTATAGGTGTTTTTTATTGACAACTCTGTGCTCAATGGAGATCAACATTTAGTTTTACTCACCAGTAGATAGAGAATCAGAAAAAGAAACATAAACGTGTTTGATTTGGAGGTCTGGCAGAGTGGCTTTTGTGCAGTTTTAAACATTGAGTTTTATTAATGTATAATTACTTAACATTTGTGATTTATTTAAGGGTAATCGAAGTAGTCTTTGAATGTGTAATTGATTTCTGAATGCTGGCGCAGCATTGACAGTTTGCTGTGTGTGTAAACAGATCAGCTGTTCATTGTCATGTGGGTGCAGTGGGGATAGGGTTAAGGGTGTTGGGACAGAGAAGAACACTCTACTAATAACCCTCTGGACTGGCACTGATAACAACCCAGTCTAACTGCCCCAGATTTATGACACATTGACAGGAAGTCAGTGGGGTGTGTCTGACAGTTAACTGGAGTAACCCAAGGGCCCTTACACTGAGGTCACAGGCTCCTTTTAAGGGACCATTTCCGTTTTCTTAATGGCTAAACACTGAGAACTAAATGTTATATATTAACACACAGAATGTACAACATCGTTATAGATTTAAATGTGTGCATACGTGAATGTGTGTTCATGCATGCGTGTGTTTTGTGCGTGTCTTGTGTTTGTGTGTGCATGTATGTATGTGCGTGTGTTATGTGTGTGTGATGTGCATGTGTTGTGTGTGTGTGTGTTGTGCATATGTTGTGTGTATGTGCGTGTATTGTGCATGTGTTGTGTGTATGTGTTGTGTGTATGTGTTGTGTGTGTGTGCATGTGTTATGCGTGTGGTGTGTGCATGTGTTGTGCATGTGGTGTGTGTTGTGCGTGTGTTATGTGTGTGCATGTGTTGTGAGCGTGTGTTGTGCGTGTGTGTTGTGTGTATGTGCATATGTTGTGTGTGTGTTGTGTGTATGTGCGTGTGTGTTGTGTGTGTGTGTTGTGTGTGCATGTGTACACCATATGTTATCACATAGCTAATTTAAAATTATATATTATTATATCTTGTTCTTTGTAGTTTCTATTTATAATATAAGTTGATACATTATATAATATTATATTCAGTTAAAATGTTTCAGAATTAAAGACAACTTTGTTAAATCACTTATAAATTTAATTTGTGCTCATTTGTTAATGAAAATGTCCATTGATATATACAAGACTGGGATGTCTTTCTTCAGAATATACATCTTAATTATCAACCTTTATTTTGCCCAATCATCAGCAAAATGAGCAAGACTTTATATAATTTTATTTAGTATAAATACAGACAATAGAGCATTCAAGTGAAACAGTGTTGTAAATGCTATTTGCTGTAGTATACTTGTCAACAACCATGATGCCCTACTAGTCGGTTCTCTTGCTGTCTCAAGGACACTGATCACTTCATCTTAATATTGATATAAATACATCAAAGTGTAATTGTCTATATGATGATGTGGTTTCCACAGGTAAGATCCAGGAGCTAGAGTGTTTCTACGGTAGAATGTACAGCTTGTCATGTCTAGTAAGAGACAGAAACACAATTTAATAAATAAGTACTAGTAAATTCAAAATTTGGGATTTCGAAATAATAATAATTATCTACTTTCCAGATCATGGATTCTTTATTTTAACCAATCCGATGAATCGACCTTATTGCTATAGCAGAATGCTAATTGTGGGTAATGCCAACACAACTCTGTGATTGGTGATATAATGCAACACACTTCTATAATTGATATGGAAAAGTAACACACTTATGTGATTGATGATAGAATGCAACACACTTCTATAATTGATATGGGAAAGTAACACACTTATGTGATTGATGATAGAATGCAACACACTTCAATAATTGATACGAGAAAGTAACACACTTAACACACTTAAGTGATTGGTGAGCTAGAAAACAGCACGTCTTTGTGATTGGTGATTGGAATGCAACAAGGCCTACTGAGGTAATAGGTGCTAGAAAGCAAAACACTTCTATGATTGGTGCTAGGAAACAACATACTTCTGTGATTAGTAAAAGAAAGCATCACACCTGTATATATATGTGATTAGTATTACAAAATAACACAATTCTATGATAGATATTAGAAACAACACACTTTGAGTAGGTGCTAGAAAGCGATAGATGTGTGTAATTAGTGCTAGAAAGCACATTACTGTGATTGGTGCTAGAACGTACATTTCTGTGATTGGTGCTAATATACCTGTATATCACAGTGTAGTTGTTGTGTTGAAGTGATGTTGACATGGTCGTACTAGGAAAGTGTAACTGGCTGTGTGACCTGGTCAGTAGTACCAAGAGTCCAGTAGACTCAGCAGGTGGGAGTGGGGTGTGGTTGCGGGAGGAGCAGAGGTGGGAGTGGGGGGTGATTGAGGGAGGAGCAGGGGTCAACAGGTGGGAGTGGGGGGTGATTGAGGGAGGAGCAGAGGTCAGCAGGTGGGAGTGGGGGGTGGTTGATGGAGGAACAGAGGTCAGCAGGTGGGAGTGGGGGTGGTTGAGGGAGGAGCAGGGGTCAGCAGGTGGGAGTGGGGGTGGTTGATGGAGGAACAGAGGTCAGCTGGTGGGAGTGGGGGTGGTTGATGGAGGAACAGAGGTCAGCAGGTGGGAGTGGGGGTGGTTGATGGAGGAGCAGGGGTCAGCTGGTGGGGGTGGTTGATGGAGGAACAGAGGTCAGCAGGTGGGTGTGGGGGTGGTTGAGGGAGGAGCAGTGGTCAGCAGGTGGGAGTGGTGGTGGTTGATGGAGGAACAGAGGTCAGCAGGTGGGAGTGGGGGTGGTTGAGGGATGAGCAGGGGTCAGAATGTGGGAGTGGGGGTGGTTGAGGGAGGAGCAGAGGTGCAAACAAGTATCTATTTCTACCTTCCATCTGCTAACTAGCACTGGTGGGCAGTATGAGTGGTGAGGAAGGCCTGCTATTGCCTGCCCTCTAATCCACTAATGCCATGGGCTGCTTAGATAAGGTAGAACAGGCAGTAATGGGAGATGGTCCAACTGCTGGGCAGTTAGTGTCCAGCTGGTCTCCAGTGTAGCTGGCTACAGTGTTGGTGCTTGTGACTTGATACAAATAGTAGTTCTGTATATAAGTATTCCTCTGGAGAGATGTGTCAAGTATGACCAGTGGCTGTGTCTAGTCTCACGGAGGGTGTCTCCAGTCTCACCACTCAACTTTGAGGGTAAAGTCTCACATTGAACTGTGCATCAAGTCTCACACTGAACTGTGCGTCAAGTCTCACACTGAACTGTGCGTCAAGTCTCACACTGAACTGTGCGTCAAGTCTCACACTGAACTGTGCATCAAGTCTCACACTGACCTGTGCGTCAAGTCTCACACTGAACTGTGCGTCAAGTCTCACACTGAACTGTACGTCAAGTCTCACACTGAACTGTGCGTCAAGTCTCACACTAAACTGTGGTTCAAGTCTCACATTGAACTGTGGTTCAAGTCTCACATTGAACTGTGGTTCTCACACTGAACTGTGTGTCAAGTCTCACACTGAACTGTGCATCAAGCATATCTGTGGTGTCAAGTCTCACACTGAACTGTGTCAAGTCTCACTGAACATGATTGCTGTCATATATGAAGACATCAGTGGATATATATGATGTATGTGGTGTGTACAATAGATACACATGTAATGCAGTGTTGCCTTGCTTGAGGAAACATAAATGTGGAGTCTTAAGATAAGGTTAGGACCAACATCTGTTGACCTGTTGGTGAAATTCTTCCAAGTTGAAAGACTACATTAATTAATTTATTATTGTGTTATTCTGTAATCATCTTCCCAGAGTAACAGCAGTGTGCCAAACGGTTGCCACAGAGACAGTGATCTCCATGACAGAAAGCAGTGGGAAAGCAGCTGGTTCGACTCATCTGATGTTATAGTTGTTTACTTGATTTGTGTTTGTGAGCGGAGACAAACACTGCCAGTAGCACACTGTATGACACATACCAGCGGCAGCATTGCCATCAACTCTGTTTCTCTCTGCAATATGCCAGCAATGTGTGGTTGTGTGGCCATCGCATTCGGAGTGTGAGTACGTGGAACTTGCTGCGTCACCCCTGTCGATGGCTATATACAGTCGCGCAGTTTTCTCTCCAGTTCTCCCTGCGATCAATGATTGTGGGTTTTTGTTGAGTTGCCGGTATGTGACTGGGCTGTGCTCCAAATAGCTGCCTACTCTAGTAGTCTCTGATCACAGCTACATGTTTGTATGGGCCAGTTCAGAGTTGGTGAAACAGTACAGTACTGCTGATTGCAGGAAATTATGTTGCATAAATAGTAGGTGTCAGGTGGAATACTCAACTAAAACATTGTCAAAACTGTTGGATTTACTGTGTCATCGAAAGCGTGGATCATATGTTCTACTATTGCTGTTTGACATGTGACATTGTTGACACTGGCTGACTGCTGACGTCACATGTAAGGTGGCTCCATCTATACGTCTAAGGACATGTCACATATTTCCATGCTAGTCTAGATGTGTGAGAGATGATTGACAGGCACTGATGGCACAGACCGGTTCATTGTGCCAAGGATACCTTGCAGTTGCTATCTGTCGTAAACTGGCTGTATTTCTATTTGTGTTGAATCTGCGCAGTTATTCATGTAAGCGCAAACCTTTCTGTTGCCAAGTTATGCACAG
>CM034531.1:40293284-40334067 GCA_020002185.1 Paraescarpia echinospica
GATGTCTGGGGGGCGGCGATTCCAGCAAGGCTGTTGGAGTTTGTTGATTTCAGACAACCTGTGACCAGTCGGCAGGTGTCATTCAGTGTCGGGTTCAATTTCTTCGCGTGGGCTGAGCGCTCCCAAGTACAGGGCATGCATACTTTGCAGCTGAGTAGCATAGCGCTAGAGCAGAAGCTCGGATTGTTCCCACTTTTAGTTTCTGAGTTATTTCTGGTTCCAACTTTCCATTTGGTCTTTTCGATTATGCGCTTTGAAAGATAGTGTTCGGTCAAGTGTGACACCAAGATACACCGGGTAGGCACAATGGGCTAGCTTGACTTCATTCCAGTTGATGTTCAGCTAGCTGTCTGTAGCCTCGATTATCCAGGCGCCGTGAGGTGGCAGCATTGTCCCATCACAAAGGCCTGGATTATTAAGTTCCAGCCAATGTTACCGATAGGGGGCTTTACCCCAGATTCGGGTAGAGACGATGATTGGGTCTCAGACCAACTATGAAATAACAAATTAAACAAGGATACATTTTTATCAGATAAGTCTATACTATAACAACTATTCAACAATAAACTTATATTGAAACATGTCACACACAAAATAAACTGACATTAAACTTGTTTTCGTAGTTAATGCCTTTCAATCACATGCATATTCACTAGGCGTCAGCTCTCGTGGCATAACATTCGGAAGGGCCATTCAGAGCCAGACTATCGTTCTGGCGAAGTCACGCATCCAGACGAGAGTCGGTTAAGCGAGACTAAACTGTCTGGCGCATTCGCGGTTGCGTAGATGGCTCACTTGTGCCCATAACCAGAAATACCGAGACAAACCAATTACGCATGTGTCACCGCTGCACTCTTCCCGCGCGCGGCGGCGATATTAATTTGCATTACACGCCCGAGACAAACGTGCATGGCACGCGGGTAAAGCATCCCACCATATTTGCCGACCCCACATCTGATTCGTGGGTAGCTTCTGCATATACTGTGAAAAAATCATCAAAATCGGAGAACATGTTTTTGTTAACATCCTATGCATGAATAATTTGCCTATGTTTGCAATGTAAAATGGCAGCAAAAGGTCGAATTTCTTAAGGAAATAGCACGTTCAAAAGCCTATATATGAAATGCTTGCGCAGACCGGTCACTTGCCGACCCCATATATGATCCGTAGGTATCTTCAGCATGTACTGTGAAACTACAATCAAAATCGGAGAAAAAAAATTGTTTAATACCCTATACTTGAATGATTAATCGTATGTTTGTAATGTAAGGGGAAGCAAAAGATCGGATATCTAGGAAATGATACGTTCAAAAGCCTATATATGACATTCTGCCGCAGACTGATCATTTGCCGACCCGGCATTCAATCTGTAGGTATCTGTGGCATATATACTATGAAAATATAGTATAAATCGGAGAAATGGTTGGTTAATCTGCTTGAATGATTAGTCCCATGTTGGTAGTGTAGGCTCTAAATAGCAGTAACCGATTAGATAACTTTAGACACATTATATTCCTGAAATAAAATGAGAGACCCTTTAAGGTGTAGGACAATTTATTTTAGAAACTGTACAGATGATACCAATGGTACAAAACAAGTATTTGTCTGATAACACAAGATAATTGTTTTATGTGATTTTACAGCATAATAAGCATTTACGTAAACTTTAACATGAAGGTTTCTCATATATGTTCATAAGTAGGTACATAGGGGAAGGTGGGGCAAGTCAACGATGTTAAGGCTTTTTTAGAGCTGAACGTCAATATTACATTTTTTAATTACAATTCCTACACCAAATTAAACTTCGTTATCTTAGACATCAACGATCACAATATAAAAGTTTCAATGTTTATTTTAGCTATTGAAAAACAAAAAAATAAAAATGGTCTGCAAATTCGCCACCTTGCCCCACCCCTGGGGCAAGTTGACAACCACCGTGGGGCAAATTGACGAGGTGGACAGCATACAAAAGATTACATTATCCACATTACATTTCTAATCTGAACGACAAGAAAAATATACATTTGACTGCACGTTTGGATAAAATCTGGGCCTATGCTAGGTTAAATTTAGTTGAATCATTGTATAATTAAAAATAAAAAACACATCTGGCTAAACATAAAATCCATGTAACGTAGTGTTAACCTGTAGCCGTAAGTTTAAAATTGAATGTCAAACCTATAGTGCGTGGCAATATAAGTAGAAGAAAATGTCTCAACCTTTAGGCCAGGTGCAGTTTAACAATAATCACATATGTATTGGCCGACACCTTCATAATTTGAGCATGATTCGTGCCACCATTGCTCACACTCTGCACACGCTATCCAGTCCTCAAACGGCGGCTCTCCATATTCCGTGTCACATGCGGGGCACACCACCCTTTTCGTGCTGGACGAATGCGGTTTTTCGTTATTTTCTTTGCTTGAACGTCGAGTCTGGTTTGTCGTCTCTTCGCGCTTCTGCCTCTTTCTGTTTTTCTTTTCATCTTGGTCCCTCTCCCGTTGACTGTTCTTTGCCCGTCTCTGTTCAAGTTTTAGTTTCTTTTTCTGTTCTTTCTCGTATTGTTCTTTCTCCTTGGTCTCAAGAGCAGCCTTTACTGGGGAATCGGTAATTACGCAGGAGGAAATTTTCTTGCGACTCCTGTTGCCTACAGGTCGTTGCACATTCGGTAGAGGCCGAATGCCCCAAGGTGACACATCTTTGCTAGAGTGTAATATCGGCTGTATCTGATGTTGCTGCGCTGGTGACTGCGACTGGCGTGGCTGTTGTGGCTGCGCTGATTGTCCTGGCTGCTCTGACTGTTGTGGCTGCGTTAGCTGTTGTTGCTGCGTTAGCTGTTGTGGCTGCGCTGGCTGTTGTGGCTGCACTGGCTGTTGTTGCTGCGTTAGCTGTTGTGGCTGCGTTAGCTGTTGTGGCTGCGTTAGAGGCTCTGGCGGTTGTGGCTGCGCTGGCTGTTGTGGCAGCGTTGGTTGTTGTGGCTGCACTGGCTGCTGTGGTTTCTCTGGCTGCAGTGACTGTGGTGGCTGTTGTGGCTGCACTGGTTGCACTAGCTGCGTTGGCTGCTGTAGCTGCGCTGGTTGATGTGGCTGCTGTAGCTGCACTGGTTGCTGTGGCTGCTCTGGCTGCGCGGGCTGTTGTGGCTGCCCTGGCTGCGCGGGCTGCTGTGGCTGCTGCAATGGGGGTGGAAGGTCACGATCCGTAGTTGCAGCAGGCGCAAAATCTGCATCAGAAAATGTCATGGAGTTGTATGGCTCAATACCCAATACCACTGGCTTCAAAGCCTCTGACAGCGTTTCCTATGGTGGCTGCTTTCAGATAAGCTGCACCGAACAAAGCCCCGACCTTTCTGTCCGTGGTCGCCTTGCCAGGATGGGACACCATGTAGTTATCACATGCTTGACTGTAGTAGGTTTTGAGAGGACCGAAGAAAGCGACATCTAAGGGCTGTAGTCTATGCGTCGTATGAGGCGGGAAACCCATCATGATGACCCCGTTTTCCCTACAGTAATTTATGCTGGCTAGGGAAATGTGTGACGCATGGCTATCTACGAGCAAAAGCACTTTGTTGTCACGAGAACACTTGACATGTTCCACAAAATGTTCGAGGTAGAGGACGAAGGTGTCAGTCGTCATCCATCGTGTCTGTTGTGCTACACCTTTGGTCCCTGGCGGACATCCGTTCATCAATTCCGGTCTCATCCTCACTCTTGGGAAGATTAAGAATGGTGGAACGTATACACCACCAGCACTGATGTCACAGACCAACGTGATGTTCTTTCCTCTTTCAGCAGACACTATTTTCGCCCCACGTTTCGTCCCGCTAGGTGACAACACTCTTGGTAACTTTGTTGGCATTGTGGATAGAACAGATTCGTCAACATTGAATATCTGATGAGCAGTGAAGTTGTTGTCCTCTCTAACCTTTCGTTCGATGTTAAAAAATTTGCCCACTTCAACCTTGTTGAATCCCATCGCTCGACTAACTGATGTGGCCTCTGGAGCCCTAAGACTAATGTTGTATTTATTCCTGAATGTTCGCAACCAATCCATTCTAGCCATTTTTGTGTGCTTGTTGAAGCTGTGCAGCGGGTGATTTTGCTCTGCGAAGTCGTAGACGAGCCTTCTGCATTGGATGGTGTTAAGACCGAAACTTCTGTCACTGATTTCGGTGATATAATCTCTCAATTGGTTCAGCTTCTCTACGGTAAAGACACTTCGAAAACGACCCCCATGAACTGGCAGATCCTACAAAAGAATAAATACATTACTGCGGCTACTAACACAATGGGACAGGGGGGCAGGAATATAAAATAACACATAAGGGTCCCCCAAGCCACAAAAATTGACAGTTCACGAAAATTATGCGCCCCTGAATTCAGCTTAGGCCTTAGCTAAGCATTAAAACTCCAATATAAAGTTATACCTATTGTATTGTATGTGCAATTATAATTCAGTTTTGCTCACCTCTGCCTTTGCTTTCAAGTAACGACGCAGCGTAGGCTCTGGAATGCCATAATTCGCTGCCGCCATGTTGCACAACATATTTTCTTCACGAACGGCATGCATGGAAGCAATCATCCCATCTTCAGACCATGACCCCCTGTTTGTTTTTCGCTGGTAATGTCGTACCATCTGAAAATATAGGTTAGAATAAACATTAAAATAATTTTATTATTTACGAAGATAAATCAAATTGATCAGCAATGGACCCGGGAGGAGAGGGGTGTTCTTGGGGGGTCTCCTTCCCCTGTGGCTAATGTTATGGTGGTCAAAGGACAAAATAGGGCGCATAGCTACTATAGGTTCTATATATATCCCCCCTCAATTAAACTACCGATTTATACTCTCTGGCAACACACCTAGATCCGCTCCTGTTCATACATTCATAGTTTGGGACGGAGTGGGGCAAGATGACGAATTCGCCAACTTGCCCTGGTCATCTTGCCCCGCACTGCCATTTTTACAGCACCCCCTCTACGCCCGTTCAGATATTTGGGAATTTCGACTAATTACTCTGGGGTGTTGCGTTACAATATACCGCTGTAATATAACACGTCTGAGAAACGCTTACTACACGATCATCAGTTGTACAGTCTTATTAACTAATTTCTAATTCTTAGTACAAAAGTCAACAAAATGAATTTACCTCGCTAAAATTGTCCATATCATGCCGATCACGTTCAAACTTGCAGACAAGTTGCGCGCGCACTTGGTGACGTCAATGGGGGACATCAGTGCTACCATCTAGTGCACAATTTTAAACTAATGCAAATTCGTCATCTTGCCCGCTTCGCCAACTTGCCCCGCCTTCCCCTATATGTAAACTAGAGTAGACCGGTCATCTGTCGGCCCGGCATTCGATCCGTAGCTATCTTCGGCAGAAAATGTGAAAATATAATCGTAATCGGAGAACATTTTTAGTTAACATCCTATGCTTGAAGGATTAGTCCTATGCTTGTAGTGTTGACACTAAATAGTAGTAATAGAATAGATAACTTCAGAAACCAGCATTTTCAAACGCCTACATGAAATGCTGGCATATATCGGTCAGTTGCCGACATGCACACTAGTTGCCAGCACAATGTAGCACCAACACATGAAGTTTCAAGGCTATTGGAAATAAAATGTTGGTTTCATGGTGGTATGGAAAGTAGGTTGAAATTATTGTAAACGTGCGATGTATGTTACTCATTCATACATTCGATAGGAGTCGGAAGGGGTTATGGGGGCTAAACCCACCAATATTTCGAGTGGATTGTTAAGCACCACCTCCAGTATTTTGTGAATTTGAAGATATCTCCACGCTTCGAAAGTAATGCCCGACTGCAGCGGGATCTGAAGTTCCGGCTCAGACCCCGATATACAACTCGTTCCGACTTCTATGCATTTTCTTGTTGTTCTTCTACTATAATAAATACGTTGACGGTTTGCTGTCCGTCAACTGTCGTTTAATAGCCCGAAACATTGTACGCAATTTGTATTTCACCCCACGAAATATTCGAAATATCTTTCAACAGTCAGATAGATATAGTAAAATAATACTCGCTGTTTCCTCTCATTACCATTTATTGCAGAGCCAGACGTCGCTACGGATGACGTATTTGGTTCCTACGGTCTTTACACACACGACATGACAGGCCTTGCAGAGCCAGACGTCCCTACCGATGACGTATTTGTTATCCACGGTCTTTACACACACGACATGACAAGTCTTGCAGAGCCAGACGTCCCTACCGTTGATGTGTTTTGTACCCACGGTCTTTACACACACGACATGACACGTCTTGCAGAGCCAGACGTCCTTACCGTTGATGTGTTTTGTACTCACAGTCTTTACACACACGACATGACATGTCTTGCAGAGCCAGACGTCCCTACCGTTGATGTGTTTTGTACCCACGGTCTTTACACATGCACACGACACGACAGGTATTGCAGAGCCAGACGTCCCTACCGTTGATGTGTTTTGTACCCACGGTCTTTACACATGCACACGACATGACAGGTATTGCAGAGTCAGACGTCCCTACCGTTGATGTGCTTGGTACCCACGGTCTTTACACACACGAAGTGACAAGTCTTGCTAACAAGTATGTATTATAATGACTATTAACCGGTAACTGATCCTGGGTAACGGATATACGACGTTCCTTTAAATGTTCGGGTGCTTCAAAGACAGAGTTAATAAATATTTCTCCTCTCACTTATGTTACAACATTGGAGCATAAATTTGCTCTACAAAGTAGTTTTAATTGTGTGTTTAATTATTGAAATTATAAATGGAGAATACTAATAACAGCAAAGTTGTAAAAAGATATTCACATTCAAATTACATTGATGTTCATAATATACATCAGTTTTTTTTGGTCCTCTTCAAAGCACATAACTAAAACAATTCCACAATTAAGAAAAGGAAATAGCTTTATTGGTGTTACTATGTAATTTACTCTGCTATTTTCACTAGATATTTAGAGAACAATATGACTGTGAAATAAAAAAAATTACTATATTATCAACTAATTCAATTTGGATTTAAAAAAATGTAAATACCATAATCATAACATATTCCACTAATTCCGATATCTCAAAGCAACAGTAAGGGTTATATTACTCATGTCTGATGTAGTAGTGAATTCTGATAAAAATTTATTGTAAGCGCGTGCGATGAATATATGACTTAAATGCGTCTGTTACGCGTGTACCGATCGTACGATGTGCGGTCGATGCTTTAATTGGCTACGTGTTGCCACAAAAAAGCAATTAGTGCGTTGCGCTGCGACAAAAACAATTAGATGTGTCATTTAACGCGGGCGATTGGCACGAACCTAGCGTCTACGAAAGCTCGGTATTTCTGGTAATGGCTTTGTTGGGTTTGCTCGAAGTTGGTTGGTGTCATAATATTCCGACAGCCCCACGAGTGCTGATGATAACATTTCCTCGATCGGGGTAAAATCTGTATTCTGGGTAGTGACGCGAGATCGTCTGCATAGTAGTGCATATATACGAAGCTGCATGCTCGTATTCGGGTGGATGGGCTGATCATTCGTGTATATATTGAAGAGTTGCGGTGGGAGGACACTTCCCTGTGGTAAGCGGTTCCCCTATAATCGCCATCTGCTCCGCTTAAAACCTGCGGTTCTCCAGGAGAGTGCGGATCAGCACACCAAATGGTGGTCCGTTGTTATGTTGTAGACCTTCTCGGGCAGTCTCCGGTGGTTGACGGTGTCGTATGCTGCCGATACAGCTACTAGCACTACGCCTGTAATTCTGCCTCGTCCGAAACCGTCCTCGATGTACTGGGTGAGGTTCAATACCTGGCCAGTGCAAGACTTGCTGGGCGGAAACCTGCCTGCTCCGGGATGAGGTGCTGTTCTGCGATGGTGGAGAGGCGGTTCGGTATCAGCCGCTCGTACAGTATGTACAGGTGGCAGAGGAGCGATATTGATTTGAAGCTCTTCGGGTTTTATGGATTCTTTCCGGGCTTCGGGATGGCAACAACGCGTGATTGTCTCCAGAACCTCGGGATGCGGTGTGTTCTAGGTGGGAGCATCACAATCTAAACTTGTCCCAGGTTCCCAGTACCCCTTAATTCACCCCTATTTATACTACTTGTGTCCAAACAGACTGCACTGAGCGTTGGTGGCAGACACCCGCATTTGCGATAGATTCGCTGAGGACATCTTACGCCGATAACTTGCCTCGGTTGACGACAACGCACTGCGTCAAACCTTGCCTGCCCCGTATAGGCGTTAGTCCCCACTCATTAGCGTTGTAGGTGCGCACAGGGACTATACAAAGTGTACACTTGGTGCCATAGCTTGAACTTTTCTGACACATGTTGGTGTCTAGCTGATCCAGATAGACCATAGGTTCCGGAGAGTTACGGCTACTAAGTGTTTCTCCCGAGCAACATTTTGGATGTCCCCAAGTAGGGGAAGGTTGTATAAATGCCAATTAGTCTCCCGGAAAATCCAGGAGTCTCCTGGATTTGGGTTGTAAATAACCAGCATTTCCGCTGAAAATCTCAAACAGCCCCCGTCTTCCAATGTCAAGATCAAACACAGCGACGACACATGCAGCGCAACACGGGACAATTTTTCGTTAACAAATGTTCGCCGCCGCGTCGCCGTAATTTCTACTTCTTGTAACCTGAACGGGGGCACATTTCCAAGGGTCTAGGGGGCACGGTCACATGGGCCCATTCAAAAAGGTCTACGAACACGCAAAATTCCAAAGGTCTAGGGGGGCACGTGCCTCCAGACCTAGCCGAGACTGTGCCGCGAGCGACCTCCTATGCACTGTGAGTTCGGAAGACAAGTTGATGGGGTGCTGTTGGAGATTTTTGGCGGCGACATTCATAAATGTTTATGCTCTTCAGCAACCTCGATTTACATCCCTTCGAGGCTCGCCAAAACACATACACGCTGTCCGAAAACATCCAATTCCATAAAAAATGCACCTCTTCCCTAAATATTGAGGGGGCTAATCCTGTATCCAGCCCCCCACCAAACATTAATTCCACTCTCAAATTACACACCCTCTCCCTAAATATAGGAAGGCTAATCTAGCTATTTCCAGCCCCTCCACTAAAATGTAGGGGGATTCAGCCCAAGGCTCTCTTGGTTCCGACGCCTATGATAACAGATAGTTATTGTAATAAAAATCACATTTTAAACTCGCTGGTAAATTTTTAACGTGAAAATGTTGTTATATGGCTGAAAGGACCCTACACGTTGCCTCGGAGTCAACATTACAGAGCCACAGAAATTCAGACAAGCCTTAATACACAACTAATGCACCCAACCCTGGTCGTATGACTCCTAAGGAGTGTTGGCCAGTACTCAACTAAGACAAGATAGAGGACCCCACATTTTGCCATAATTGTTATTAGCATTTGGAGAACAACAAATCGTGGCGCCACCTTACGGAGCCTGGGTAATCGAGACTAAGGTAACCGAGACTGTGCCGCGAGCGAGCTCCTGTGTCAACTAACTTCCGGATTAGCTGGTTCTCTTGCGTGTGTTTGTTATACGTTTGTTTTGATTTATTATTGCGCGTTGGATAAACACTTCCATAGGCTAACAACTCGGTATGTGCATCACCAGAGGAGAGTATTTTTAATGGTGTCCTACTTGTCTGGGTGCGATTGACACGGGTCTGCGCCGTTGTTATTGGAATCACTGGCTTTGGCTTAGCGAAACCACTGCCGTGGCGGCGTGTTGGTAGTCGTAGCATTCGGCGCGAGAACGGTGACTCATCTTCTGTATTTATAACCGATTATGAACTGGGGATTACCCGACCGAAGTTACTGTTTCTGCAACAGTGATGAATGTACGAAAGCTACTAACAATGTTGACAGTGTAAATGGATAAGCCATCATGTTTACATGCAGTTGATGCCATACTAGCCCGTGGCGTGGGATACTAGTAATAATCGTATTCATACATTACACACTACATAGTAACCATTATCATAATCGATTACATTTGTGATGTTTATCACCCCATCTCTGCCTGTTGTCAATATTGATAACTAGGTGAACAGTACCACACTAGTCCTTTTAGAAGGTGGATCTCACAAGACTGACTGTCATATATTACCTTGTCGTAACTTCCTTTTACAATTACAGGTACGAAAGAACCTGCAACCATCGCCTAAGTCATCTGTTGTATTGCATTAGTGGAGTCGACCATGTGTCCTGGCAGTGGTGTGTCGCACTGATTCGCATCGGTCTTCAGTAGTGTATTGACTGTGTCAGATAACATCTGTGCTGGCATGGTGTCCAGGTGACAAGTCATGTCACATGACAGAATGGCCCGTGAATTTGTTGAAAGAATGGCCTATGAATCCATTGGCAATGCAATGCAGCCTCACATTCCCATATGTAATGGAGCAACTGCCCAGTCACATACACTGACCAGCTCAGTTCCACATCGCCGGAGACCATGCAGCACAGGAGATGCTGATGACCATGCATGTTGTCATGACAACCACAGTGACACTGACAAAGAATATGACAGTGACATGATCAGTCATATGCGGCGTAAAATCTCTAACAATTTCCAGCACTACAGTAACTTATTGCAGGGCCTTGCGCTGCCCATGCTGTTCCGTGAGAGCAAGACGTGGAGAGAGAGTGAGGGAGATACTGAGGACATGTTGGACGAGTTTGAGTTTGTCGAGAGTATTGAACTACACGACATGGAAGGATTCATATTTGAAAGTGAACGTGAGATTGGACAAGGCCACAACTTCCTGCCTGTCCAACTACAGGTATATTATAATTTCCTCCATCTCTTCTCCATTTCTAATGAATGGATTAAATGTAAGATAACATTATCTAACTGTAGTATACATGTACAACTAAAATAATTATATATTATTTATTTGAGAAAGTGGTAGTGATATTTGTAGTTGTTAAAGAATGTTGTCTTACACAATGTCATATTTTTGTTGTTATAACCTGCTGTGATCTGTTGACAGTAGAACAGGTTGCATTTGTTTAAACTAGATGCACAGTAGGGATTTACAGAGAAGCCTGAAACTGGAGGCACAAATAAAGACAGCACAAATAAATCAGTAAAGAACAACCTGTAAAACTGTTCTGAAGCTGGTTATAAATGCATTTGTTTAAATGCAAGGAGCATAGTAAACAAAAGAAGTGAACTAAACACTATGGTATAAGATATTGACCCTCACATAATAGGTATAACCGAATCATGGGCCACCACCGATATAGCAGATCTATACCGGGACTAGCAGGCTATGTAATGTTTAGGAAATATAGAATATGAAGAAGGGGAGGTGGAATTATTTTATATATTAAAGAATCTATCCAGAAGAAAGAGAGGCAGATTGCGAAGAACCTGTTTGGTGTAACATAGTTACGGGAAACTCGACGTAAATGGTTGGGTTAGTTTATCAAAGTCCAAACGTAAGCACAGAAGAAAATGAAAAAGTACAAAACGCTATAAGGGAAGTGAGCAAACGGGATTGTATTATTATGGGGGATTTTAACCATAGAAATCTCTACAGGGAGTGAGGACCACAATTTTTTTAATTTAGTTCAAAATGTGTTAAAACATAGTTTTTCCATCACAGAATTAATTACCGGGTAGTTGACAATGTCAAGATATGTGAGCCACTTGGGAGTAGTGATCACAGCCAGATACATTTTACCATCAAAGTAAAATCAGCAAGGAAAAATAAAAAGCAGTACATGAGAAACTTCTACAAAGGAAGATATAAGGACATGAGGAAATATTTAATAAAGATAGACTGGAATAACACATTTAAGAATAAGGCAGCAACAGAATGCTGGAGTATTTTAAGGAGTGAAATTGAGTGCATTGTCGATAAGTTTATTCCATTGAAAAAACAAGAGAAACGGTCCAAAAAGAAACACTTATCGAAAGAAACCATTAGAAAAATTAAGTACAAACAAATGATGTGGAAGTCATATTGATGCACTGGAAATGATGAAGACTACAACATTTATAAAGAAGCACTTAAGCAAGCTACAACTGAAATTATAAATTCAGAGAGAAGCTAGAACAAAAATTAGCTTGTAATATAAAACAAGATAGCAAGAGTTTTTATGCATATGTTCGGAGCAAACAGAATGTTCAGAATAAGGTCAGTCCTCTAGAAGGTAGTGCTGGAAATATAATATCACAGGGATTATTAATGGCAGAAGACCTGAATGAGTACTTTAGTTCAGTGTTTACCAGGGAAGATATTATTTCACTGCCAGTACCATAAGCTAAGTTCAAGGGGGCAGATTCAGACTATTTAGGACAGTTAATTGTAACCCCGGAAATGATAGCTAAAAAAATAAGGGCACTGAAGGATAATAAATCACCAGGGGCCGGTTTGCGTACTTAAAGTTACGCAATTACTTAGCATCACATGTTTGCATAAACTCCTATGTTCGCTTATATTAAAAAATACCGTCATTTACTAAGACAATCATCTTAACATTAAGAATGTTTTTAGCCACTTCATGAAACCGGCCCCTGGAGTGGATGGGATTCCAACCAAATTACTATTGGAAATTGTAGAACAAATTAGCATACTGCTTGTAACAGTTTTCAACTTGTCACTAAACGAGGGAGTGGTTCCTTTAGAATGGAAAGAAGCAAACATTATACCGTTGAAGAACTACAGACAAGTGAGTTTAACATCGGTGATTTGCAAATTATTAGAAACACTAATTAAAGATCACATGGTGGATTTTCTTGTTAAATACAATTTGATCAACCCATCTCAACATGTGTTTCTAAAAGCGAGGTCATGCTTAACAAATATGAAGATATCACTAAATGGGTAGACGAGGGATCACCAGTAGATATTATCTACTTATATATATTCAGAAAGCTTACGGCAAAGTGCCACATCAAAGATTACTGCGGTGTAGGGATGGTCTAATTAACTGGATAGAAAAATGGCTGATTGACAGAAGACAATGGGTACTAGTTGATTGGGAAGCTTCAAATTGGAAATCGGTTTTGAGTGGGGTACCACAGGGATCAGTACTGGGACCTATATTATTCTTAATATATATCAATGATTTAGATGATGATAATTTTTATAACAAGTAAGGTGTTGAAATTTGCGGATGATACAATAGTGTTTAGAAGGATTAAAGGTGATGGAGATAGACAGCATTTACAAGATGATCTTGACAGGTTGGTCAAATGGTCTGAAAAAATGGCAGATGTTCAATTTTGGGAAATGTAAATGCCTCCACAGAGGACATGGGAACGAAGATGTATAATATACAATGGGGGGGTACTGTATTAAGTACTAATGCAAAAGGAAAGGACTTAGGGTTAACCATTAGTGCCGATATGAAGGTTTCAGAGCAGTCCGGAATTGCAGCTTCAAAGGGAAATCAATTCCTTGGATTAATTAGATGAATTATAGCATATAAGGAAAAAGAACTAATAATACCGCTGTACAAAACAATAGTTAGGCCTCATTTAGAATATTGTATACAATCATGGAGGCCATATCACAGGAAGGACATAGATATGCTAGAAAGAGTACAACAACTAAAATTATACCAAAACTGAGAGATCTTAGTTACGAAAAACGCCTAAAAGAATGTGGTTTAACAACACTAGAAATCAGAAGATTGAGAGGAGATCATATAGAAGTTTTTTTAATATTGAATGGTTATGAAAATATTGATAGAAATTTGTTGGTCAGTTAAGAAAGATAGAAGGATTAGGGGACATGAAGTTACATTAGTAAAGGAGCAGCTTAGATTAGATATAAGAAAGTTCTAATTTTCACAAAGGACTGTAAATGATTGGAACAGATTATCTGCTGATTGTGTGGGTGCTAGTAGCGTGAATAGGTTTAAAAATAAAATTGACAGGTACCTCATAAGGGTGGGATACACATAGATAAAAAGGGTTGGACTCTCAATAAGCCAAAGGGATTCCTTGTCCACCTGTCATCTAGAGTTAATTCTCTGGGTGGCAATCTTGTTAAATCTTGTTAGAAATATAAAACAGCTTTCTTCCTCTTTATGGCCAACATCAATATATTGATGATTATGTTGTGTGGAGGTTGCAAAGGTGTCCAGCGTGATTTTAAAGATCTCTTGAATATGGGAAGGGGGCTAGAGGATGTGGTAGAGTAGCTCTAGGTAGGGTGGTAGGCAGAAGAAAGAGTGGAGGGGGAGCAGGGGTCTGGTGTTTACAGTTATCACTTACCAGGCAGGTAGTCAGCAAGCCAGGACTTGAAGCAATCCATGGACTGGCGGTCACTACCTCCTGGGGCAGACTGTCCCATTCTGGGATTGTCCTCGGGAAGAACGACATCTGCCGGTACTGCGTCCTGCAGGAGGGGATGTCGTAGCTGTAGGTGTTGTTCTTCCTGGAGCTCAGCTTGGTTTCTTTATAATAGTAACAGTGACATTAATTACAGAGTTAAAGAAGTTGCTTCTTTGATTAAGTGACTAACTAATGTGCATGAATTGTAAGTGACATGCTGTCACCAACTGATGTATCTGTCACTGTGATCTGTGCAGGCCCCGACCTGGTGTGACAAGTGTGGTGACTTCATCTGGGGTGTTTACAAGCAATGTCTCACCTGTAATAGTAAGTACATTGATCACTTGTTTCAGTCTGTTTCTGTCACATTGCCCTTGTAACCACAGTACCAGACAGTGACTGCTGGTGTAACACAAACTCTTGTGTTATTCATGAACAGCGCATTCACACATTTCTCTCAGTGTGTATTTGCCATGAGTTCTCTACTGCTCGTCAGTAGTGCTTGTAAGAAGACTATTAGTGCAACAGCATGTGTCAGCTGCTTTATGTCCTCACCTGCCAGATCAGTAAACATAATATTGTAATACTTGTGATCCTAAATTACAGCAGAAATTGCTGGAATATATTTATGCAGTTAAGCATTGCATGGTGAGTCAGAAGTCTCACACACAGCTGTCTAATTAGGACAAGACTGGACACTTAGATAATGTTTCTTTTCCCATATTCCAGCAATAAATGTAATACCGGTCCTGCATAGTGTATTGTTTCTGCATGTGGAAAAAGACACTAATTTATCAGATTAAGATACTACCTAAACACGGGGATTCTCCGCATCTTCTCTCAGGACTGACACAGAAAAAGACATCAGTGAAAGCATAAATAAAGAAATTATTTAGGAGACAGAAAATCCACATTTACAAACAACCATTTTAGTAATTTGTTAAGTACCTCCTACCTAGTATATTACTGGCGTCCTTTTCATTGACCAAGTCAGTCCATATAACTAAGTAATAAATGGGATAGAATGTATGTGTCTAATATTGGCTAGATTTAAACACAATTTATACAAGAAACCAACATGTATGAATTGTTTAAAATGCACAGAGCAAGTTGGAGTAACTCTCATGTTTTTGTAAAATTGTTTGGATATATAAACATGATGAGGGTGGTTTGCAACTAATACTTCCTCTTGCTGTTATTGTCAATGCTGGTGTGGAGAAGGGCCCGCATTATGTCTTCAAAGCGTTATGATTATATGCATGCTACCATGTTAGAGATATGCTGTCACTTGTCAGCATCATTGCAATTTGATATCTTAATGTTTCGCTAAATGTGATAAGTACCTAGACTTACAGAACATTTAGACTTTCTCCGAACTATTGGATGTAGTATTTTTACATGTATGTACTTAAAAAACTATATGTGTGTGCTCCTATTTTGTATATATATATATATATGTTTTAATTGTTTATTTGTGTGCTGCCTGTATGTATTATGTCTATTGCATTTATATAAAATATTTACAACTTCTACATATTTCAGGATCTAACAAATACATTTTTTCTCTTTTAGGCATTGTTAAAGTGTGCACTCGTTTTATAGGTTATTCTTGCAGCTTTTCATATAATACATGCCAAATGTTTTTGCACTTATTTATGTGAAATTACATAATTGTGCGTGATTAAAACATCATAATATTATGTTCTTGTTGTACCAGTAAACTAGTTGTGAAGCATAGGTGTCTTACCAAATAACACTGTGGATTGTGATAGTTGTGCAGTATGGATGCAGTCATCTCGGGGGTTCTTGCAAATGTTTTACTTTGATTCGTAGAACCATTCATAGTATTCTATAGTAGGCCCTAATGGTAAATCTTACTTACTTACTTAGACTTAGTTCCTCCTGTTCTTTTCGGAACATCGGGCGACGAGCTTTCTCCATCTACTACGGTCTTTCGCAATTTCTTTGGCCTCATTCCAGGTGATTTCCATTTCTGCCAGATCTTCTTTAAACATCTTGCGCCAGGTCTTAGTCGGCCTTCCTCTCCTTCTGTTTCCACCTTCAGGAACCCATTCCATTGCTACATGTGCAGTTCTCTCTCTTGGTAAGCGTAGGATATGTCCCGCTAGTCTTTGTCGTCGAGACTTAACTATGTAATGCAGGCTATCCAGGCCTGCCCTCCTCATCACTTCATCATTGGTGATGTGTTCTCTCCACAATATGCCCAATATGAACCGGAGACATCGTCGATGAAATATGTCTAGTTTTTTTATATCCTCCGTATTCTTTCACAGGCATATATCGCTGTTGGTATTACGATTGACATGTAAAGACGTAGTTTTATGTCCTTTCTGATGGTGTTACTGGACCATATTGGATGTAGTCTTTGGAACACTGCTGATGCCTTGCCTAATCTCGCCTTTCCTAGAGATGTAGCTTCCGAGGTAAGGGAAGTTCTCGACGCATTGCAAATCTTCCTGACCGATCACAATGTGGGGGTCAGATCCATCACCAGCTGACAATGTTTTTGTCTTCCCATAGCTGATTCGTAATCCGACCATCTCTCCATTTTCGTTTAAAGTATTGGTCATCTCTTGTAGGATCTCCGGCGTGTGGCTGAGCAGTGCAATATCATCGGCAAAGTCAATTTATCCATTTAATACCAAAGTTCAGATCTTTCATCGTTTTCCTCATGATGAAGTCGATAACAACAACAAAGAGGAAAGGGGACAGGACGCAACCTTGACGTACACCTGTCTCTATATCGAACATGTCTGTGTAGCCATCGTTGGTCTTGATGCAGCAGTTGGTGTTTTGGTATAGCGATTTGAAAATGTCTATATATTTGCTTGGTATGCCGTATAGCTTCAGGATTTGCCATAGCGAATCTCTGTGGACACTGTCGAAAGCCTTCTTAAAGTCAATGAAATTGACTAAAAGAGGTATCTGGACCTCTCTGCTTTGTTTGATGATGTTTCGCAATGTGAAGATCTGCTCACAGCTTAACCTTCCTCTTCGAAAACCAGCTTGTTCCTCCCGGAGGTGCTGGTCAACTGCTGTCTTCAGCCGGTTTAGGATCACACTGCAGAACACTTTTCCAGGTACTGACATCAATGTTATTCCTCGCCAGTTATTGCAATCGCTCAGGCACCTCTTCTTTGGTAACATCATGATCACTCCTCATCTCCAATCATCAGGAACTTCCTCCTCAGACCAGATCAGATTGAACAAGTAGGTTAACTCGTCTACAACCCCGTCCTTGCCATGTTTCAATAGTTCGGCCGATACTTCATCAAGGCCCGCTGCCTTGTTGTTCTTGAGGCTTTCGATGGCTTTGGAAACTTCTGCCCTGGTGATGTCATTGGTGATGACATCAAGCTCGTTTGTGTTTGGTTCCTGTTCGAAGTTGAAGAGTGTGGTTGGTGTTGGTTGATTTAGTACTTCTCGGAAGTGTTCAATCCACCTCGTGGCTTGTTCCTCGTTTGTTAGAAGCACTCTGCCATCTTTGTCTTTTATTGGTATGTTGGAATTGCTTTTTGCGCTAGTTAGCTCTCTCACAATCCTATGCAGCATTTTCGAGTCATTCCGTTCTGCTGCTGTTTATGCTTCTTTACCTTTCTCTTCTAACCATTTCCTCTTATCTGTCCTACAGCTCTTTTTTACTTCTTTGTCCAGTTTCCTGTATTCTTCATCTGATGATCTCCATTGTTGGATGTTTCTAGCTGCTTGATCTCTTCTGATCTTCATATCCTTCCTTTTATCAATCAGTTTCCACGAGTCTCCAGTAATCCACTGTTCTCTGTTGGACCCTCTTCTCCTTCCTAACACTACATTCGCGCTCTCCTTTACGGCTTGAAGGAATAGCTGCCATTGTTCTTCTAAGTCGGTTGAGTGTTGTAGCGCTTGGAATCTGTTCTTAGTTTCCTTGTAGAATTGTTTTGATGTGTCTGTGTTCTTTACGTTATCTGTCGCATATGGCCTGATCGTCTTCACCGTCTTGACTCTCTTTAACTTCAATCGGATCTTACCAATCAGAAGGTTGTGGTCAGAGCCAACATCTGCCCCTCTGTAGGTTCGGACATCCTGTAGAGATGTACGCCATCTACTACTAATGCAGATGTAATCAATCTCATTCGATGTATCCAGGTTTTCTTGTGAATGGTGAGATCCAGGTTTTCTTGTGAATGCGTTTATGTTTGAAGAAGGTATTGCCAATGCTAATACCACTGGCGGTACTCATCGAGAGCAATCGTTCACCGTTATCATTCGTATTTCCAGCTGAACCGTGAGGTCCAACCGTAGTATACATTTCTCTTCTGCCTCCATCCAGTTTCGCGTTAAAGTCTCCTACCACCACTTTTATGTCATAGCTTGGTATCTCGTCAAGCACGTTCTGGAGTTGGTTGTAAAAGGTATCCTTTTCATCGTCTGTGGCGACTTCAGTTGGGGAATATACTTGCACTACGGTGACTTTGACATGTCTGGTGTTGAACCTCGCTGTGATGATGCGTTCACTAACTGGCTTCCACCCTATCAGTGCTTTTGTAGTATCCTTATTCAGGATGATGCCAACTCCATGGATGTGGTGATCTTCATTTCCGGCGTAAAGTACAGTTTTATCTCCGCTGTTGAAGCGTCCCTGTCCTGTCCATCGCATCTTGCTTACACCTAGAATATCTAGATGGTAAGCCTTCATTTCCTTCAGCACTTGCTCCATCCGCCCGCTCTGAAAGAGCGTTCGAACGTTCCATGTGCCTACTCTGGTGTTAGTTTTGGCGTTAAAGATATGGCTCGTCGGGGGTCGAGCTTCCTGACGGCTTTCACTCTACCCTGTCATAGATACATCTGTAGGTGTAGATACATCTGTAGATGCAGATGCATCCACATTTATGGATGTGCCTTCTCTTCTTCCCCTTGAAAGTGTACCAGAATGGCTACTTCTCGTCGTTTCTGTAGTAGGAATTGTTTTTACGGGGTAGGGTTACTGGCCCTACGCCCAACCCTCCTCCTTTTTCAACCTGGCTTGGGACAGGCTATGGTGGAGTTAAATGGTAAATCAGTGCTTCATTTATTAGATTGAATCAGCAGACATTGGTCAGATTGAATGAGTCAAAGTATTGATGATGCTACATATGTTAATCTGTTGTGGGTTTCATATTGTGTACGTGTGAATATATTTTGATAATGATAGCATTTGTTTTTTGCTTTGACTATGATAACATGTATATTGAATCTTGTGAGCAACTGGTTTAGGTGCTGTTCACTTGGTGTCAGCACTGGTGTTACTAGTTTATCACTGCAACAGTAACACTGCAGGAAGACTAGAGTGATACATGATATGTGTGACACTTCCACTTTGGATGACTTCTGTAACACTGGCCATTTTATCGAGGGGATATTTAATTGTTTTATGCTCATGGCCTATTTCTTTGTTGAATTAATGTGCTTTTTATGTTCACCTTTAACTGGTATATATACACACTGTAATATATTATATAATAATTGTTAATATTAGAACCTTACTTTTTAATTCTTTCATTCTTTTGGTTACACTTTCTAAACAACACAAATTCCTGCCTAAACCAGTTATAGGTGTTTTTTATTGACAACTCTGTGCTCAATGGAGATCAACATTTAGTTTTACTCACCAGTAGATAGAGAATCAGAAAAAGAAACATAAACGTGTTTGATTTGGAGGTCTGGCAGAGTGGCTTTTGTGCAGTTTTAAACATTGAGTTTTATTAATTAATTATTAATAATTACTTAACATTTGTGATTTATTTAAGGGTAATCGAAGTAGTCTTTGAATGTGTAATTGATTTCTGAATGCTGGCGCAGCATTGACAGTTTGCTGTGTGTGTAAACAGATCAGCTGTTCATTGTCATGTGGGTGCAGTGGGGATAGGGTTAAGGGTGTTGGGACAGAGAAGAACACTACTAATAACCCTCTGGACTGGCACTGATAACAACCCAGTCTAACTGCCCCAGATTTATGACACATTGACAGGAAGTCAGTGGGGTGTGTCTGACAGTTAACTGGAGTAACCCAAGGGCCCTTACACTGAGGTCACAGGCTCCTTTTAAGGGACCATTTCCGTTTTCTTAATGGCTAAACACTGAGAACTAAATGTTATATATTAACACACAGAATGTACAACATCGTTATAGATTTAAATGTGTGCATACGTGAATGTGTGTTCATGCATGCGTGTGTTTTGTGCGTGTCTTGTGTTTGTGTGTGCATGTATGTATGTGCGTGTGTTATGTGTGTGTGATGTGCATGTGTTGTGTGTGTTGTGTGTATTGTGCATGTATTGTGCATGTGTTGTGTGTATGTGCATGTATTGTGCATGTGTTGTGTGTATGTGTTGTGTGTATGTGTTGTGTGTGTGTGCATGTGTTATGCGTGTGGTGTGTGCATGTGTTGTGCATGTGGTGTGTGTTGTGCGTGTGTTATGTGTGTGCATGTGTTGTGAGCGTGTGTTGTGCGTGTGTGTTGTGTGTATGTGCATATGTTGTGTGTGTGTTGTGTGTATGTGCGTGTGTGTTGTGTGTGTGTGTTGTGTGTGCATGTGTACACCATATGTTATCACATAGCTAATTTAAAATTATATATTATTATATCTTGTTCTTTGTAGTTTCTATTTATAATATAAGTTGATACATTATATAATATTATATTCAGTTAATATGTTTCAGAATTAAAGACAACTTTGTTAAATCACTTATAAATTTAATTTGTGCTCATTTGTTAATGAAAATGTCCATCGATATATACAAGACTGGGATGTCTTTCTTCAGAATATACATCTTAATTATCAACCTTTATTTTGCCCAATCATCAGCAAAATGAGCAAGACTTTATATAATTTTATTTAGTATAAATACAGACAATAGAGCATTCAAGTGAAACAGTGTTGTAAATGCTATTTGCTGTAGTATACTTGTCAACAACCATGATGCCCTACTAGTCGGTTCTCATGCTGTCTCAAGGACACTGATCACTTCATCTTAATATTGATATAAATACATCAAAGTGTAATTGTCTATATGATGATGTGGTTTCCACAGGTAAGATCCAGGAGCTAGAGTGTTTCTACGGTAGAATGTACAGCTTGTCATGTCTAGTAAGAGACAGAAACACAATTTAATAAATAAGTACTAGTAAATTCAAAATTTGGGATTTCGAAATAATAATAATTATCTACTTTCCAGATCATGGATTCTTTATTTTAACCAATCCGATGAATCGACCTTATTGCTATAGCAGAATGCTAATTGTGGGTAATGCCAACACAACTCTGTGATTGGTGATATAATGCAACACACTTCTATAATTGATATGGAAAAGTAACACACTTATGTGATTGATGATAGAATGCAACACACTTCTATAATTGATATGGGAAAGTAACACACTTATGTGATTGATGATAGAATGCAACACACTTCAATAATTGATACGAGAAAGTAACACACTTAACACACTTAAGTGATTGGTGAGCTAGAAAACAGCACGTCTTTGTGATTGGTGATTGGAATGCAACAAGGCCTACTGAGGTAATAGGTGCTAGAAAGCAAAACACTTCTATGATTGGTGCTAGGAAACAACATACTTCTGTGATTAGTAAAAGAAAGCATCACACCTGTATATATATGTGATTAGTATTACAAAATAACACAATTCTATGATAGATATTAGAAACAACACACTTTGAGTAGGTGCTAGAAAGCGATAGATGTGTGTAATTAGTGCTAGAAAGCACATTACTGTGATTGGTGCTAGAACGTACATTTCTGTGATTGGTGCTAATATACCTGTATATCACAGTGTAGTTGTTGTGTTGAAGTGATGTTGACATGGTCGTACTAGGAAAGTGTAACTGGCTGTGTGACCTGGTCAGTAGTACCAAGAGTCCAGTAGACTCAGCAGGTGGGAGTGGGGTGTGGTTGCGGGAGGAGCAGAGGTGGGAGTGGGGGGTGATTGAGGGAGGAGCAGGGGTCAACAGGTGGGAGTGGGGGGTGATTGAGGGAGGAGCAGAGGTCAGCAGGTGGGAGTGGGGGGTGGTTGATGGAGGAACAGAGGTCAGCAGGTGGGAGTGGGGGTGGTTGAGGGAGGAGCAGGGGTCAGCAGGTGGGAGTGGGGGTGGTTGATGGAGGAACAGAGGTCAGCTGGTGGGAGTGGGGGTGGTTGATGGAGGAACAGAGGTCAGCAGGTGGGAGTGGGGGTGGTTGATGGAGGAGCAGGGGTCAGCTGGTGGGGGTGGTTGATGGAGGAACAGAGGTCAGCAGGTGGGTGTGGGGGTGGTTGAGGGAGGAGCAGTGGTCAGCAGGTGGGAGTGGTGGTGGTTGATGGAGGAACAGAGGTCAGCAGGTGGGAGTGGGGGTGGTTGAGGGATGAGCAGAGGTCAGAAGGTGGGAGTGGGGGTGGTTGAGGGAGGAGCAGAGGTGCAAACAAGTATCTATTTCTACCTTCCATCTGCTAACTAGCACTGGTGGGCAGTATGAGTGGTGAGGAAGGCCTGCTATTGCCTGCCCTCTAATCCACTAATGCCATGGGCTGCTTAGATAAGGTAGAACAGGCAGTAATGGGAGATGGTCCAACTGCTGGGCAGTTAGTGTCCAGCTGGACTCCAGTGTAGCTGGCTACAGTGTTGGTGCATGTGACTTGATACAAATAGTAGTTCTGTATATAAGTATTCCTCTGGAGAGATGTGTCAAGTATGACCAGTGGCTGTGTCTAGTCTCACGGAGGGTGTCTCCAGTCTCACCACTCAACTTTGAGGGTAAAGTCTCACATTGAACTGTGCATCAAGTCTCACACTGAACTGTGCGTCAAGTCTCACACTGAACTGTGCGTCAAGTCTCACACTGAACTGTGCGTCAAGTCTCACACTGAACTGTGCATCAAGTCTCACACTGACCTGTGCGTCAAGTCTCACACTGAACTGTGCGTCAAGTCTCACACTGAACTGTACGTCAAGTCTCACACTGAACTGTGCGTCAAGTCTCACACTAAACTGTGGTTCAAGTCTCACATTGAACTGTGGTTCAAGTCTCACATTGAACTGTGGTTCTCACACTGAACTGTCTGTCAAGTCTCACACTGAACTGTGCATCAAGCATATCTGTGGTGTCAAGTCTCACACTGAACTGTGTCAAGTCTCACTGAACATGATTGCTGTCATATATGAAGACATCAGTGGATATATATGATGTATGTGGTGTGTACAATAGATACACATGTAATGCAGTGTTGCCTTGCCTGAGGAAACATAAATGTGGAGTCTTAAGATAAGGTTAGGACCAACATCTGTTGACCTGTTGGTGAAATTCTTCCAAGTTGAAAGACTACATTAATTAATTTATTATTGTGTTATTCTGTATTCATCTTCCCAGAGTAACAGCAGTGTGCCAAACGGTTGCCACAGAGACAGTGATCTCCATGACAGAAAGCAGTGGGAAAGCAGCTGGTTCGACTCATCTGATGTTATAGTTGTTTACTTGATTTGTGTTTGTGAGCGGAGACAAACACTGCCAGTAGCACACTGTATGACACATACCAGCGGCAGCATTGCCATCAACTCTGTTTCTCTCTGCAATATGCCAGCAATGTGTGGTTGTGTGGCCATCGCATTCGGAGTGTGAGTACGTGGAACTTGCTGCGTCACCCCTGTCGATGGCTATATACAGTCGCGCAGTTTTCTCTCCAGTTCTCCCTGCGATCAATGATTGTGGGTTTTTGTTGAGTTGCCGGTATGTGACTGGGCTGTGCTCCAAATAGCTGCCTACTCTAGTAGTCTCTGATCACAGCTACATGTTTGTATGGGCCAGTTCAGAGTTGGTGAAACAGTACAGTACTGCTGATTGCAGGAAATTATGTTGCATAAATAGTAGGTGTCAGGTGGAATACTCAACTAAAACATTGTCAAAACTGTTGGATTTACTGTGTCATCGAAAGCGTGGATCATATGTTCTACTATTGCTGTTTGACATGTGACATTGTTGACACTGGCTGACTGCTGATGTCACATGTAAGGTGGCTCCATCTATACGTCTAAGGACATGTCACATATTTCCATGCTAGTCTAGATGTGTGAGAGATGATTGACAGGCACTGATGGCACAGACCGGTTCATTGTGCCAAGGATACCTTGCAGTTGCTATCTGTCGTAAACTGGCTGTATTTCTATTTGTGTTGAATCTGCGCAGTTATTCATGTAAGCGCAAACCTTTCTGTTGCCAAGTTATGCACAGACCGAATCCTCATCTACCCACAGTAATCCTGGTCGCATTTCATGTGTGATATTTGTGTAGAGCCAGGTTGGAGGGCTGTATCTGTGTGGACTAGGTATATAGACTGTCCCTCCTGTGTACTCGGGGACTGGGGTGTCTCCCTAGCTTACACCAGGCCATATTGCACAAGCAGATGTTGGCCTGACTGCACCAGTGGAATGTGTTGAACCAGTCTACCAGCTGAGACACAAAGTGGGTGCTACAGGCGTGTCCATGCGTGAGACCTGATGAGTACTTGGAATATGACTGATATGAAATAACACTGAGACGGATTAAGTACAAGTGGAGCTTCCTAGTGTGTGGTTGGACACACAGACCAATGGCAGACCACAGTGACTGTGGTGGAAGTGGCCCCCCTCACAGAGCCTACTTCACTGCCCAGGGTGAGACAGGCAGACTGACCTCTCCAAGTGGCACTGTCACCCTCGGCCCTGGACTGTCCTCCACACCCGCACAGACCATACAGATTGTCATGCCTCCTGGTGGCGTGAACCGTGGCCAGGGATCGGAATTGCGGATTAGTGTGAGCTCCGGACAGGGCAAGGGCACTCCTGGAACGATTATACTTGGCAACTTGGGTGGATCGCACGGAACAAGTGTAACCTTCAGCACCCTACCAAGGAGGGTGGCACCCACCCAGGGGGATGTGATTGTTACTGGGGGTCAGGAGGGCAGGAGGGTGAGGCGAATGCATAGCTCTGATGTTACGACCCCACTGGTGGGCAGAGTGACATTTAGTACCCCACAGATTGAGGAGAATGTTTACAGTCCCTCTGCCTGTGATAGCTCTGGGGTTGAAACAAACAGGGTAATGTTGTTTGCTCCTGTAAATGACGACAACGTGTATGGTACGAGGGTGATGTCACCCCCTGCTCAAGACGGGAAACAAGTGTTTGTGCACAAGATTCACCTGGTGCCCACATTGAGCAGTGGACAGAGGGCTGTAGTGACAGGAGGCAGTGAGAGTGTCAGCCCCGTGTCAAGTGGAGTACCAGTGAGTGCGCCAGTGGGGGTGGCCGGGCCAGTGCATGAGTCAGTCTGCCACGTGCCGAAGTCACACAGTACCTGGACTGGTGTCAATGACGGCAGTGTCGACACAGCCACTCGCTTCTATGTAGTGTCATCCACTGACACAAAGACACAAGCCGACCCACAACAACAGGCCTGGCGTGATACAAACAGACTGCGTCAATTTGATGACACGATTGCAAGTAACATGAGACGATTCATGTCGCGGGAGAGCCACGGTGACGGGGTAGGATACGACACCCCACCAGTCACCCCGCCAGGCTCCCAGAAACTCCCAGCAGTCAGAAAATTGCCCGTATTCACCATCACCCATCGCAGGAAGGCGTCTGCTGACCAGTCTAGTGATGTCTGCCCAGAAACGCCCTTGACGCCTGATGACAAGCGCGATCTCTTTCGCAAGTTCAAGTTTCGTTTTGGGAGTATTGGGGAGTTTGCTGGCTCCAGTGGGGGCGGCTCTGGTGGAAGTAGGCAGACCAGGAGCAGCACACCGGAGGTGTTTTACTTCCAGGATTTTGATGATCTCGCGAGCCGAATCCGTGTTCTCTGGAGTAACAGACAGGAGAAACCAACACGCGGTGAGTGACCCAGTTCATCCCTTCAGCTGCTCATGTTGTTTGATTGCAGACCACAAATCATGACCAGTTTATGTTATTTTAAACTAGACTCAATGCATTCTGTGTTCATTGCTCATTTTATCGCCAAGCACAGTTCAAACTTGTATTCTGTCTTCTTTGACTGTTTGTTATGTCGGCAGGCAGGAGTTCTCCATGACATGTGTGTCGCAAGTCTTTGTTTCATACATGTCATATATTGCTATTCATAGCTACTCCATGTTCATGACTTTGTGGCTTATTCATATGTCATGTTCATGTGGCTTACTCAAGTATCGCATCGATGTGGTGTGTCTTCATGTGTTGTGTATCACTTGTGTTTACAATACATGTTGTGGTTGTCTACAGATATAGATTAGAGGTAGATTTTGTAGCTCATTGTTAGCCGTATGCTTACATGGCATCAGCAAGGAAACCTGTGACTAAGATCTTACTGCCACATCCTTACACACCACCAGCAAGGAAACATCTTACTAACACATCCTTAATTAAACAGAGTCAACAAGGAAACCATGTCACCAAAATCTTACCATGACAACCTTAGATGGAGTCAGCAAGGAAACGTGTGACTAAGATCTTTTTACTGTCACATCCTTACACAGTGTCAGCAAGGAAACATGTCACTAAGATCTTACTATCACATTCTTTCATGGCATCAACAAAGATATGTGTCACTAATATCTTCCTGTCAATCTAATATTAATATTGTAAAATATTCCAATTTAAACTTGTTATTATAATGGCCACAACAAAATCTGCAGTGATTCTGATGGTGGGCCACCTGTGTAACATGCATTGATAAGTAAATATATTCAGCTTATTCATGATACGTCAATCGTCTTGTGTTTGGTCTATATTGAGAGTACTTGACTGTGGGTAAAAATAAAACTCCACTACAGATGAACTTTGTATCTGGCAACTTGATCTCTTTATATGTTTCTGAGTGGCTAATGTCCCTGTTACAGTGGCAGCTTCATAGCTTGTGTACAGCTCTAAGATGATAGATCACCTCAACAATATTTATTATTGGTAAATTTAGGGCACATTGTGTTAGTTAGATTTACAGTTTGTTGGTCACATGATGTGATCACATCTGAGATTAGTGATCTACTTGACTTGGTTGGGGCAAAGGGTGGGTCTGATGCAGGAGAGGGTTATGTCCAATGGGGTGTAGAATTGGTTTGGGAACTCAAACATCTGTCTGTCAGTTTCCTATCCATCACCCCAGGGTTAGTTTGCTTGGGAGGGAACCTTGGGTAATGAATGAGGGGTGATCTCATAAAGACACCCTGTAGTGTGGTCTTCTTATAACTCTATAAGCTAGTCTAAACAATCTGATGCTTGCTAGTATGCACAGCTATGGCAGGCACATGACAATAGAAGCGATTGCAGTAGTAAGACTGTGTATAAAAGTGCATTGCTGGAAGTGTTGGAGCATCCAGTAGCCCACATGCTGGCTGCTTAATGAAGAGGCAAGGGAGAACAGAAACAGGGCAATTATGTGGAGCTGGTAATGGGTGATGACACACAATTACTTTCAAAAACACCAATTTACAAGCCCTGATGGGCAATTGTATGTAGCAGGGACTGCAGGGTGGATGTGTCATGTATTATCACTGAGTGTGAGTGAGGGCAGTCCACTATGGGCTGTCAGTGATAATAGTGGCATTACAGCACTACAACTGTGGCATATCTCCCAGCTCCTAGTCAGGCTTTATCTGTTTCTGATTTCACAGATTGACATACTGCACTGTTTGGGAAGACTAGCTGCTTGTGCTCTGTGCAGACAGTCTGTGTATGATGTGAGTGGAGTGCAACTGTTGTGACAGTCTTGGCCACTGGATGTGCATGATATATGCTGCCACCTGGATGTTGTTCTAGTTGTATGACAATCTTGTAGAGCACTGTGGTGTAGGGGTTAGAGCTTCACACTCTCAAACAAAAGATTCTGGATTTGGGTTAGGGTTAACTGCCATTTTGAATCTTGGGCATGTTCGTTCACTCTGCATTTCTCAAGTTCACTCAGCAGTATGAATGAGTACCTGGCTATAGACATTGGTGGATATTTGTGCACAGCAGATAGTCTTCGCACAGTAATTGCAGCATGGTTTAATGCTTCCCAGAAACGTTTAGATCGATTAAACATGTCTGCTAAGGAATACAGTGTAAAGTGCTTTGAGCAGTCCTAAGGATTGGATACCGAGCTGTACAAGAACATACCTTTTATTACATGGAGATGGTGGTTGGGTACTATATGTGAGTGTGTAATAGTATGGCCTTGTAGGTGCAACTCCCATCTAGATGTTGTCCTGGCTGTATTACAGATACACCAAGCAAAATAAACAATCACTTGAGTTTATGCAGATTGCAGAGGAAGGGGAGTTTGACCCTGTTGTGAAGGCACTGCTTGCCAGACAAAACAAACTCATAGTTTCCAGGCCATGCTGTGGAATGTGGATAGCTATAATGGTTTTGTGGACAACCCCCTATGTGTACATTTCTATATTATTTTGTGGACAACCCCCTGTGTGTACATCTCTACATTATTTTGTGGACAACCCCCTGTGTGTACATCTCGACATTATTTTCATGTCATTGTTTGTCATGACAGTCATCTTATCATATCTATTATAGACCAGGTGTTCGTATTCCCCATTTACTGAAATCTAAAGAGAAGTGTTTCAAAGGCACCATATGACACAACTGCAATGTCACTGGTACGTTGTTTATAATTTTTACTGGTTTTCAAAATAAGTTCAACCTTGGCTTAGTGCTGGTACTTTGAGTTCATAATTAGCCCATGATATGTGATCACATGCACCACATTTGGTGATATTGACTTGAAACTTGAGGAAACAGATACAGAAACAACAATACCATAGTATACTTACACCAGTTGCATTCTACAAGTTTGTATGAAAACAACTCTATGTTACAGTTGAGGGGCAAAGGAAGTGTTATTTAACATGTTAAAGTAAATACAACAGTGTTTAACAATAATGTACCATTAAACATGTGATAAATAGTTTTTCAAAGCCATTTTAAGTAGGTGCTATGCTATCTAGTGAATGTTTTTCGTGGTAGGCACACATGAAAAACAACACTGCCGCTGCCATGTTCCTGTGAGGATGGTTGACTTGTGAGGATGGTTGACTTGTGAGGATGGTTGACGTGGAGCTTACATAACTCAGCATAATCGTAGAAGGTACACAGACCATTGCATAGTATGCATACTAACGTCAAAATGCTGATTCTCACTAGTGAGCATAATGTCACTACTAAAACTAGCAAAGACTGGCTGTACTTGGACCAACAGTACAGAAACAGTCCATTTTAGGGTAAAGGCTACTGTTGATTCTTAAAAACTACTTGAAAAGATAATGATTTAAGTTAGTTTCACTATCATAAGTCAGTTGTAAACAAATTATATTTACTTCAGTAACCCAAGTTTGCCAATATAATATAAGTAACACACAACGACAGCATTACCACTGTCTTGATATTGTACCAGTGAAGCAGGCAAGTATACATTTATAGTTTAATAGAATTATTAAACAAGACATGTTTGTTTCGGCTGCAAACAGGACAGGAAGGGTAATCCCACAGGTCTCCATCAGAGTCTAATACTATAGAGTCTTATAGACTGACAGACATGAGTTAGTGGTAATGATCACCCATCACCAACACTGTCTCCCAGTGAAGGCCATGTTGACAGCAGTGGCTGGCAGACACCCCGTCACCGCCGTCTCACCCACAGGTTACAGGCACACAACTCTATACATGCGCATTATGTTGGCTCAACTTGGCTCTGCCAGATTTCATCATCTGACTTTGTAAACAGCTTGGGCTAAGGACTTGGTGCCTGCGGTTAAAGTACATAGGTTGCTGCACCAGTGTGCCATGCTGAACATCCAAGCTGCCCTTCACAGTCAGAGCGCTATGTAAATAGCAACCCCTGCACTTCAGTAATCTCAGCCCATGACATTTGGACGCTGCAGCTGCTTAAACCTATGAGACTTGGTCCACTGCATGGCTTCCATCCAACCGTCCATTGGATTCATTGTGATATCCGTGCGACTGTCTATCAATTTAATTAATTGTGACTTTCATCCAACCAATTTCTATTCCGTAATTGTGTGTAATTGGTGATCTTTTTTAGTAATTATATTCATACTCAATTATATTGGTCAAAAAGGCATAATCTTACTCTGTGGATTGCCACAGTAATCATAATCATAATTTTCTTGTGCATATTTACGTAGCCCAGTTCCCAACTTCAGTGCAGACAGGCAGATATAGGTGAATACTGTTTTAAAATCTTATTGGTTTGCATCTGCTCAAGCTGTTAATGTATTTTCCTGTATGTGGTAATGATGAGGAAGCTGTAAACAATGTATACTACAGACAATGTGGCTTAGCTGTTAATGTAATCATGATTACATGCTAAAGTAATAATAACCAACTACATTCATTTTCAAAGGAATTGTACTCGTACATTTGAGCAGTTATCATAATTGATTACATTTGTTACATCATCACCTCATCTGTACATCTGTGTGTCCATCATCACCTCATCTGTACATCTGTGTGTCCATTTGTTCCATCATCACCTCAACTGTACATCTGTGTGTCCATTTGTTACATCATCACCTCAACTGTACATATGTGTGTCCATTTGTTACATCATCACCTCAACTGTACATATGTGTGTCCATTTGTTACATCATCACCTCAACTGTACATATGTGTGTCCATTTGTTACATCATCACCTCATCTGTACATATGTGTGTCCATTTGTTACATCATCACCTCAACTGTACATATGTGTGTCCATTTGTTACATCATCACCTCATCTGTACATATGTGTGTCCACTTGTTACATCATCACCTCATATGTACATCTGTGTGTCCATTTGTTACCTCATCACCTCATCTGTACATATGTGTGTCCATTTGTTACATCATCACCTCAACTATACATCTGTGTGTCCATTTGTTACATCATCATCTCATCTGTACATATGTGTGTCCATTCGAATCCATTGTGTCGTCTATTCTTCTATTTGCTTTCCACTTGTTCCCTCACACTGGTACTTTGACAGTGTTTTCTGGTCTCACAGATCCAGTTTATTGGTGCACTGTAACTGTAAGTACCGGTAGTATCGGTTTGTTGAATTTGGTTAGTGGCCTTTCTTTGGTCAGCTGCCTCCAATGCAAATAACTGTTGTGCTCACTTTATAACTCAATAAAACAGAATGTTAAATAAGTCCTGCCTGATGTATAGCAGTACTAGAACTGTGTAACACAAGAGGCTGAGGTGCACGATAAACATGTTTGGTTTTTGTGTTTGACATTTAGTATCACCAGAGCTTGGAATGTAATGTGTGTATATCAACTAGACCTTGAGTCCTTGCTCCAGGGTTGAGCTGCAGACTGGGCTGTTCCAGAGGGAGGGAGGCAGTCTAGCTCTCAATAGCTGTGTTCACACTTACACTTTAAAACGGTTTAGTTAAACCGTTTTAACTAATCCAGTCAGAAGACATACGTGTAAACACAATTTAGTTTGCGATTGCGATGCGACAGTTGGGATGATGGAGAAGTTAAATTGTTAACTGAGTTGAGAGGGGATGATCAAGTGCAGGCCGAATTGGAAGGAGTCGGCCGCAATGTAGCCATTTTGCTATGCTACCCTGCGCATGTGCACATACCAACTTCCTCCTTAAAACGATTGAGCTAAATGCGTGTGTGAACGCTCTCAATTTACAAACATAAACCGGTTTAACTAAACCATTTTTATCCTGTAGGTGTGAACGCAGCTTTTACTGCAGTCATCAGTGTCAGACCAACAACTTACAGCCACTAACAGGTAGTGTCCAGTAAGCACTTCGTATAAGTGGTGCAAAGTCACTGAGTCTGTGAATAGGGCACACATTACATTAAACTTGTAAAACCCAGTAGTTTCAGTTTCCAATAAAATGACATACTATTCAGCATTTTGGAATTATAAAATTACAATATAGTATGTGTTTAATTGTTGCTTTATGTGCACGTTACTGCTGCGTTGTTGATAGCCATGGATGTGTGGTTCTTACACCAGCATGTCTTCTCAAGTAATGTCATCAATATAGAACAGTGTTGTTATTATTGTTCTTCTACTCTCCTCTGTCATATTTGTATCAACCAGGTACATTTATGTCTGCAAACAGTAGGTGCCATCGACAAACATAAGCAAACATATGTCATAGAAATTATTAGGCATTACTTGTTTCACAAGAAAAAATCTCTGAATGCTTTGCCTCATGACCTTTGCTTTGTCAGAGGATTGGCTCCGCTGCTGACATCTCGCATGACCATGGTCATGTGACAACGTGACACAAGCTGGAGAAGGATGGGAGTAGGTGCCATCGACAAACATAAGCAAACATATGTCATAGAAATTATTAGGCATTACTTGTTTCACAAGAAAAAATCTCTGAATGCTTTGCCTCATGACCTTTGCTTTGTCAGAGGATTGGCTCCGCTGCTGACATCTCGCATGACCATGGTCATGTGACAACGTGACACAAGCTGGAGAAGGATGGGCGGGAGCCACTGACCTCAGTTATAACACTAACTTAGTTGTAATTGAGGTCAGTGGTGGAAGCTCGTGGGCAACAGCTAGGATGTGGGCAGATTATTAATATTAACACACACAACAGTACTGACGCCTGGTGAACTCTGGGGTCATTAACACATTACAGTACTGTCATCTTGTGAATATAGGGATCATTAACACATCACTGTAGTCCATCAAAGACATATTAATGTAATAAGATGTTTCATTCGCTGCTTTTCTGTCCTGGCAAACAAGTGGCACCCTCTTGTGGTCAGATGGCAGACAGTTACATGACCACTTCGTTATGACAGAGGTTGGTGGAAAAAATAAATAAAAGGAACTTTAGTCAGTCTGTGCGGAGGCAGGTTGTTCGAGATATTACAGGGACAGCCCATGTCTATATTTATTTCGTTTTTCGACAAACGAACATAAGAGGTATACTGTTTGTATAACTTTTATATGTTGTCAGAACTAAATTCGTGCTACTGAATATAACGTCATATTAAACTAAATATGAAAAAACTTTGTGCTTGATATCGATAATGTGCACAAGTTACAGTTATGTTATTGATTACCGTAAATTTCCGTGTATAATACTCCCCCATGTATAATATGCATCCAGACTTGCTAAATTTTGATAGAATTTCTGTATCACCATGTATAATACGCACCCCGACTTTTAACATCAATCCCCGATTTCTCTTCTACTAATATTTTGCTTGAACCCATGAATCCATCTCAGAATCGTAAACATGTCACCTACACAAGCTACGGCATTGCTGCTGGCTTGTCGCTCGCTAGTGACTAGTGTGTAAGCACTACATAACTTGTGTTGTAGCATGACAATTGCGCAGCTGATTAAATCAGCGCTTGCTAGAACCGTCTCTCTAGGAAAATGTTGATATAGTGTTATACAAAACACAATGAAACGAAACGTTGGGGTTTGTAACACAGTGATTGGTGAATTGTATTGGCTTTTCATCTCTACATAGGAGTCGGAACTGGGAGGTTTGGGGCTCAGCCCCCCAATATTTTTGGTGGGTAGCTTGAGATAGGAGGTCAGTCTCAAAGGAGTCTCAAGGGGAGTGCAGTTGGAGGTTTTAGGTGAGCTTAAACAATTGTGAACGACACCGTGAACAAATGTCAGCAGCATCCTCCCTCCCCCATGTTTCGATGTCAGGGGCGCATCCAGAAAGGGCAGTCTAGGGTAGTCAAGGTCCCACAGCACAGTGGTGCTGAAACTCCAGCACTGCCCACCCAATATTAATTTCATTCCGACGCCAATGTTTAATACACACATGCATGCACACAAGCACGCACGAATACACGCACGAATACACGCACACATACACACACTGATGCACACACACATATTAATTGCCGAGGTGTTCGGCTTTCATTTAATATATTACACACTTATGATCAAGTATCATAAACTATTTAATATTGTTTTACTAATTAATTAATTTTATTATATCAGTTAATTAATTAACTAAGGTATTTTCAATTTATGAAAATGGTAGGAACATTTGATTGCTGAACTCATTTCCTGCTAGCTCTTCATTCTGTATATACTACTTATTATGCTGGTTTAATCCAGTTGTAGAGATCAATTAAATGGATAGTTAATATCAGCTTGTATGTTGTTACCGGATTCATTTATGTTCATAATTGGAAGTATGAAGTTACCTTTCTGAATAGTTGATGTATCTTACTGAGCTTTCGGTGTCCTCATGACACCCTCGTCAGCGTTGGACTGCTAACTTGTTGTCCAATGCTGTCGTGAGGACACTGAAAGCTCCGTAAGAGACATCAAGGATTCGGAAAGGTTACTTAATACTTCCAAGGATAATTAATAAGCTTAATTTATTATTTACACATAATAAAATTATTATTTTCAATGACGCTTGTTTGCGTGTCATTGGACATTTTCATTATAGTCTGCATCCTAGCACAAAATGCTTAATATCAAAGCTGTAATTGCGATGTGTTTATCATCTATTTAACACTGCTCCTGTACAACATTAGGCGAACTGAATTTGTCTGTAGTTTGTATGTTCAGAATACCTGAGTCAATTTGTTGTCTACCCACGGTATGTTAAACCAGAAATGAGGTGTACACAAGGGGGAGCCACATCCCAGTGTTTGAGTTTACATTGTGCACCAGGTGTCCGTTCTGCTGCCTTGTTGATTGCCATGGAACTGTGGCTGTTAGATGCTGTCATAGTGGTAATGTTTGTAGTCTTTATAACACTGCTCTGGTTGATAGTTAAAAACACTGTGTTGGGAAATAGAATGAAAACATTGTTGTAATGAAATGCAATTGTGGAATTGTTGTGGATGATGTCCAGCAGTGGTCTTGCTATAGCAGACAAACAGTGTATTCTCAGATCATGTAAGGAGAACATTCTCTGATGATACATCAACCAGGAGAGATACTTTGGGCTCCAGTGATATGTGCATGTTTCTTGTGATATTCGACATATATAGTGAAGGTATTTGCCGAAGGAGTCCCTCAATCATACAGGAAGTGGTAACCCAATTAATGTCTCACTGTTTATACATTTATTGTGAGGTCAGTTGGCGGTATGTGGTGAAGAAACATTTATGAATTGTAGCCAGTCTGTGGATGGTATTTAATGAAGAAACTAATATGTGTTGGAAATCAGAAAGAGAAATTGAGTACAAGAATCACATGATTAGTATAATGATACAGTGTACAACTTCTCCATCCTTCATGTAAAAACAAGTCAATTTATTGCAATTTCGTGTAGCCGGTCAGTGGGCGGGGTGTAATGAAGAAACATTTCAATCTTATAGCCAATCAGTGGGCAGTATGTAATGAAGAAACATTTATGTGTTGTAGCCAATCACATGGTGGTAACTAATGAAGAAACAGCTAGATGTTGTAGCAGCCGTCTTAGAACTTAGGTGTAAACCCAGGCAGTTGGCACTGCCAGTGTAGACTAGTTGATTGAAAGCCCCTCCTTTTTCATCTAAAGCCAAGGATGTCTGTGGTAGTGATATGGTTAATGATAGTGATTGATGTTTGCCATGCTTAGCTAGGCAGGCAGTGTAGCATGGAAATAACTGTGTAGCATGGAAATAATAACCGTGTCACTTGGAAATACAACCAAATACTATAACATGAAGAGTATGCAAGAAACATCTTCAGCTACATTTTAACATGTTTAGTATGACACTAAAGACCAACCAAATGGTGTAAAATAACAGAAGTAAGTGTGTTGTTTATGTACATGGATAATTTGTTAATACAGTAAAACAATCCATAATGGGCATCATCAGGAATGTGCAATATGTACACCTGTATGGTGTGGCCATATTACTGCTATGGACAGGTAGTGAGTGGACAATGCTTGCAAACTAGTTATTCAAATGGGACTTTAAAAAATGTCCTGTATAGACAGGTGTTTGTTATAGACAGGTGTCGGCTAAGGCAGGTTTCACTATATAGGAGTATTCAGATTTCCCGATCAGATCTTGGTGGCTTTAGTGCACAAATAAATATATTATATTTTCTTTTTTTGTTCTTGAAACAAGTAATTTAAAGGTTCTTAGTAATATATATTCTTGCTCTAATCAGGGATGCAATGGGTATTGATTGACAAATAAAAAATGTTAATATTGAGATATTGTCAAGCCTGGGATATTGTCGTGGGGATAGGACAGTGTCCAAGGGATATTGTTATGGGAGTGTTATTTGGATTTAGTATTTAATCACTTAGTTACTGGGTGTGTGAACACATCCACCTAGGCCAGTAGTATCACAAGTGTAAATATTGATAAATAGAGATACTTCACTTTGTATCTGTGTATGTATGAGTGCAGTTGTTTTTGGTATTGATGGCTGTAGGAGGTTCGTGTGATATGTTGGTGCTTATTGTTGCAATATGGTAATGGCTGATCAAACTGTATGCTTTGTTACTTGTCCACTAAATGTTGTGATAATGAATACGTAGTTTATGTAGTTCCTAGATGGCTATCTGCCTCAGTGTGCTACAGAACCAAGTGGTTGAAGGGCTGTGTATATCTCATTACGCAGCACCCTGACTTGGTGGTAAACAAAACAACCCTGATTGGGGTATTTATTTATATCGTTGGTTTATGTGTCTTTTATTGGATTTCCTATCAGTAATATGATTCTCAGCACCTCTTATCTTATACAAATAAACACACATGACTGATACTTGATAAAACAAGAAGTTGGTTTATGCTGCTGTGCCCTAATGTAATATTATGTCTCGGTTTTCTATTAGTGCTATAAATAAATCTCCTGGATAGGAATAGATATGAACATATTATATGTCTGGCTCTTTCTGGTTGTTATGTTAGACCTACAATTTGAAATTCTATAGTGACGGTGGTGTACATTAGATATCAATATCATGTTCTAATTTAACAATGTGTAACAGCAGTACATTAATACATTTCTTGAAAATTCATAATTAACTACTTCACAATTTTTTATTTTAGATGTTTTAATTAAATAAAATCAGTGTCCACTGGTAGACATATCACACAAGTTGTTTGTTGTAGAGATTCTGATACCAATCTGTGGGTATTTGTAGAAGGGGCATACCCAGAAACTGATTTTCACAGGTGTTACCTTACATGTCTAACCCTTCTGGTAGACAACTCTTCATCTCTAAAGCCCTTACTTCTTTATCCAGCAGGGCAGAGATTCTTTAGTTGTTAAGTGGCTATATTTGCCATTTTATTAGTTATCGTTTGCCATCAGTGGATAAACAACCTTTTCAGATGTTAAGTCTCTCAGTCATCATTTGTAACCTTGACAATGTGCACTGCCAAACTGAGGCATTTTCATCAATAAAGGGATCTGAAAACATGATTTGAGAAAAGAGCCATGGCTGACTGGTGTAGCCTTCTCCTAAGGGTGGGGTACTTCTCCTGGTGTAGCCTTCTCCTAAGGGTGGGTTACTGACTGGTGTAGCCTTCTCCTAAGGGTAGGTTACTAACTGGTGTAGCCTACTCCTAAGGGTGGGTTACTGACTGGTGTAGCCTTCTCCTAAGGGTGGGGTACTTCTCCTGGTGTAGTATTACACTGGCAAGTTATTCCCTGTCTCTACCATGTCTGGTCAATCAGACCGCTTGACAGCTGTCAAAGATTGTTCCTTTACTGCTTCCACAAATATGCTCTGCACCACAAGGGTCCAGGATATTTGGTATGCCCCAGGGCAGAAACATGGCTGGTAACAGCAAGCTAGATTTAGTCTCCCTACGGTAGCATGAGAAGGAAGCACGCTATTCCGTAGGAAGAATGTAGGGACATTGGGTGGATACTGGAATAAAGAAAAGGAACTGTGAGTAGTCAGCAAGAAAAGTGTGACAAAAGATACTACAAAAATGTTGCTTCATCAAAGCCCAGGCATTTGGAGTATATCTAAGAAAAGTGCTGTGATGAAGGTGTGAAGTTGCCCAGCACTAAGTCTGTCTCTGACAATGAGGATGTACAGTTGGCTTCATTTCTTACATATCATAGTAATGATATTGAAGAAACCTACTACTGACAAGTGTTTGCAAGTGTGCCAGAGAGGGCGAGAAACATTACCAACAACATCACTGTAATGTGCCAACTGTCTTGCAACATCTCAGTGCAGACACACCTGGAAGACGCCCTGTCAGTGTATGCAGGATGAGGCATGAGGTTAATCAACTGATGTCTTCTACTGCTCAACTGTATTGCTGAGTGGTAACACTGCAGACGTAAGAGGATTTCCTAATAGAACGACTGATAGCAACAATCTTGAGACCATGTCAGCTGACGCTGCATTTTTGTTGAGCTCTACATTAGTAACAGGAATAGGCATAGTGACGCATATACTTTAAAAAAAATTTGGTTGAAAGATCAACACTGTGAACTAATGAAATTAATCGCTGTAGACTGATGAAATTAATCATTGTGGACATGTGGTGGTTGCAAACCACATCTGGAGATTCTGGTCTGCCGCTATAGAGAAGATAACTTGACGTCACTAGTAGTAGTACAACGGAAGTTTGTCTTATCAGCAGCTCTATGACTTTGGGTTGATATTCTGCTTCCATAAACATGTATGTCAGATGTGGTTTCTGCTGAGAGCTGCAAGCAACTTGTCTGAGGCTTAAAATCTGTGTCACAGTGTGGACAGTGTCCATAGCTGGACACGAGAGGGGCAGTTCCAGCAGTTGATAAGTTGATAACAGCAGGCAGGTGTGGGCAGGTATGGTCAGTGGCAGACAGGTGTGGACAAGTGTGAGAAGACCGGACATACCTGGAATGTGTTCAGTGGAAAGAGAGTCTAGGCACTGACCAGGTCAATTACTCTGGCACAGGTCCGATTTCTGCTGGTTTATAAACAACAGCAGCCAGACTAAGTTTGATCCCTGGCTGAGATCAGTTTTCTAGCCACAACTGGACAGAGGTGAGGTCAATTCTCTAGCCACAACTGGACATATGTGAAGTCAGTTTTCTAGTCACAACTGGACAGTGGTGAGGTCAGTTTTCTAGCCGCTGGAGTTGGTCAGCATGTCACCAGTGTTTTTAGGCAGTCATAAAGAAGAATTGACCATGGGAACTTGATTGGTATATTGTTATAACTTCGGCTTTCCTGTCATGTGAAAGCAAGTTTTATTTTCAATTTGCAGCAATTTTGTGATTAGCTGTAATTTGTGGCTAAATTGCATTGCAATAAAACAGCTGTGCTATAGCAAAGTAACTCAGCCACAAACAGCTGTTTTAGATGATATCAGAGCACTTATGTTTTGCTGAATGGCACACAAGAATGGTCTTACCACTGCCTTGCCTGGGTCTGGCACTTTACATCAACTCATCCTGTCACATAAATAGACTGCTTTGACAGAGTGTGACACCTGACACAACAGACTAAGGCTTAGTCACCTGGAAGGTATCTGTGACCTCACTGAGAGGGGATTCCCTGCTCAGTCACATGATGACTAAGCTCAGCAGTTTAACGGACAGTGCAGACCGTGGTTGATTTACATGTGTGGCTCTGTGTGGTCACTGTTTGGTTTAGTTGTTGTTGATTGTTGACCAGTGTGGCCATTGCCAGCAGACAGGGGAAGGCTGTGTGTAATTTGGTAGAGTGTCTGGCAGTAGGGTGATTGGACTGTGAGGTGGGGCAGTGAAGCATGGAACAGTGCCAGCCTGTGTACACTGGGCCTTGACACCAAAGCAGCCAGTGTGGCCTGACACCACCTACAGCTGGTAGACCTCATGGTAATGTCACAACAAGCACTGCTGCTAGATCCACACATACACCAACACTGTCATAGGATGTACATCACTGGCCCAGCTTCACTGAGTGTCACATATGAAGCTGTGTGACAAGACTTGATGATGTAGTTGGACTGTCAGCGGGTGCATTAGACAGTGACACGACACATCGACACGACTCATGTCACCAGTGGACCCTACCTGTGTGAAATGATAGCCTAGTCAATGGTGTTATCATTGACACCAGCAGACAATAATAACGAGTCATTGTGGAGATACAGTGACCCGTGTGGTGCTGGCACCACCCACAAGAGTGGTGCTCCAATGTGGTGGTGCACTAGAGGGGATGTTACCTCACAGAGGGAGGACAGCCAGGGAGAGACGGGAACTGTCTCCCCAGTGTCCCAGGAAGTAGCAGCAGAGGAGGACGGGTGTGATCCAAACATGGATGAGACATCTCCACTGGATTACCTCAATGTTGAGTTACGGATCAGTGAGTACAATCAGTGGGTACAGGGGGGGCTAAGTAGAGAGGGCACTAAGTACAATCAGGGGGTACAGGGGGCTAAGTAGAGAGGGCACTGAGTACAATCAGTGGGTACAGGGGGGCTAAGTAGAGAGGGCACTGAGTACAATCAGTGGGTACAGGGGGGCTAAGTAGAGAGGGCACTGAGTACAATCAGTGGGTACAGGGGGGCTAAGTAGAGAGGGCACTG
>CM034531.1:40335067-40364827 GCA_020002185.1 Paraescarpia echinospica
AGAGAGGGCACTGAGTACAATCAGTGGGTACAGGGGGGCTAAGTAGAGAGGGCACTGAGTACAATCAGGGGGTACAGGGGGCTAAGTAGAGAGGGCACTGAGTACAATCAGGGGATACAGGGGGCTAAGTAGAGAGGGCACTGAGTACAATCAGGGGGTACAGGGGGCTAAGTAGAGAGGGCACTGAGTACAATCAGGTGAAACAGGGGGCTAAGTAGAGAGGGCAATGAGTACAATCAGGGGGTACAGAGGGCTAAGTAGAGAGGGCACTGAGTACAATCAGGGGGTACAGGGGGCTAGGTAGAGAGGGCACTGGGTACAATCAGGTGATACAGGGGGCTAAGTAGGGAGGGCACTGGGTACAATCAGGGGGTACAGGGGCTAAGTAGAGAGGTCAGTGAGTACATTTGAGGGGGATAAGTAGAAATGTAAGGGGGTAGATAGGGTTTAAATAGAGGGGTCATTGAATGTTCTGGTGGCTGGTTATTAACAGGTGGCAAACTCTAATGACTGTATGTAAGTACATTTCCTGTACATACACCTGTACAATTACATGTGTACATTGTGTTACCTGTTTCTGTGAGGGTAGCTTCACTTTTAGGGTTATATGTTGTTACAGAGTTACCTGTTGTTGTGGGGTTACCTGTTGTTGTGAGATTACCTGTAGTTGTGAGGTTACCTGTAGTTGTGAGGTTACCTGTTGTTGTAGGTTTACCTGTTGTTGTGAGGTTACCTATAGTTGTGAGGTTACATGTTGTTGTAAGATTACTTGTAATTGTGAGGTTACCTGATGCTGTGAGGTTATTTGTAGTTGTAAGGTTACCTGTAGTTGTGCGGTTATATGTAGTTGTGAGGTTACATGTTGTGAGGTTACTTGTAGTTGTGAGGTTACCTGTAGTTGTGAGGTTACTTGTAGTTGTGAGGTTACCTGTTGTTGTGAGATTACTTGTAGTTGTGAGGTTACCTGTTGTTGTGAGGTTACTTGTTGTTGTGAGGTTACTTGTAGTTGTGAAGTTACCTGTTGTTGTGAGGTTACCTATAGTTGTGAGGTTACATGTTGTAAGATTACTTGTAATTGTGAGGTTACCTGATGCTGTGAGGTTATTTGTAGTTGTAAGGTTACCTGTAGTTGTGAGGTTATATGTAGTTGTGAGGTTACATGTTGTGAGGTTACTTGTAGTTGTGAGGTTACCTGTAGTTGTGAGGTTACTTGTAGTTGTGAGGTTACCTGTTGTTGTGAGATTACTTGTAGTTGTGAGGTTACCTGTTGTTGTGAGGTTACTTGTTGTTGTGAGGTTACTTGTAGTTGTGAAGTTACCTGTTGTTTTGAGGTTACCTGTTGTTTTGAGGTTACCTGTTGTTTTGAGGTTACCTGTTGTTGTGAGGTTACCTGATGTTGTGAAGTTACCTGTAGTTGTGATGTTATCTGTTGTTGTGAGGTTACCAGTTGTTGTGAGGTTACCTGATGTTGTGAGGTTACCTGTAGTTGTGAGGTTACCTGTTGTTGCAGAGTAGAAATATCTGTTTATCCACCATTATAGCAATATTTGCACAATACATTTAACATGTCAGTCTTTGTAAATACTTGAGACACTGGAAACTACTGTGATGACACGTCCCATTATGTTAGTGTTGGCAGTCTGTAGACTGACAAGTCCTTAGTGTAGATAATCTGTATGAGAGCCAACTAGCACCAACCATGTCTCACTTGATAAATAGTGTGAACAGAACATTTCTTTTATTTCCCCTTTCTTGTTCCAGTCTTCTCTGTCTTTGTCTCAGAGGGTCCAACTACTGTTTAAGACTACTACTTCATTTATTTGGTCCACTTATATTGTCTGGATAAACTGATTGGTCCCTTCAGATACCATTCACAAACGTGATTAGTTGGCTAAATGCTAGATGCTTTATAGAGGTGTAAACCAACTATTGCCCCTAAGCAGGCATAACACGTCTCTTGATTGAGTAGACATGTCACAACAGCAGACTTAGCATTTCACAATGAGTGTTTTATAGCTGGAGTTTCACTTCCTACTAGGTTGATCTTTAGTAGGAATTCAGACAAAAATACACCATTACACATACAGTACTATCATACACTATCTGTACATGTAGTATGATGTTCTATCATAAAGGCACATCTGAAAACATCACATACCAAAAAGGCACAAATTAAAATTTTATTAATGCAACTTGTTTATAAACATTATGTGCATTTGTATCTAGGGGATCTATACTACACACATATATTACACACCTTAGTTTACAAACTTATCTTTTGCAAATTGCAGTGTTACTTGTTAATAAGCCCAATAAGTTCTTGAACTCATGATTGATTCTAGAACATTGTTGTGACTACATAGGTTGACTGAAAGTGAGGAGTTGATTACAACCAAGCTATGCTAATCTACCAAGTCATGTAGCCACCAGGGCCAGCTGTCTTATCATGAGCACTATACTGGTGACTGCTCACACCTGTACTATGTGTGGTGGTATCAATGAAGGACTGTGTTGTTCTTCCATTTACCATATCTGTCTGGTGGCTGTAGACATTGCTGTAGGGTCTCTTTCTCTCTACTGGGGCATTCACTGCCAAGACACTCACAGACACTTGCTAGTGTCAATTGCCTTTGTACGCATAATGGTGTAGCATAGTTGTGCTTAATTTGTGGGTTTTAATTACACATCACTTCATTCTGTAAAATTCACCTGATAACATCAAATTAAGATAATCTTACCTGTTGTGTACAACCAACTAGGAGCAATGTAAGATGAGCCTAACATGAACTGTTCCATCAACACAAATAGGGGCGTTAGGGGGCCTATTTGTTGTCAGTGATAGGGATATTAGTGCAGCAAGGCTGGCTCTACTCCAATTATCCCTATTTGTATGCATTAACCCTAGTTTGGCTGCAGAGTCCCGTTACACTCCACTGCAGGACCTCAGGGTGGATGGTTCAGTTCTCCACAATGTAGTGTCAGGGTGATTGTATGATGTATGTGTTTACATTTGATAGCTGTAAACAATACAGAAAATATATAAACTATATATACAGTGTTTACATTTGGTTGCTCTAACTGACCCAGAAGAGCTATGAACAGTGAAGTACATTGGAACCTTACTAATAAGATGACCCTTGGGACTGGGCCAAACTTCCCTCAATAGTGGGTTGACCAATCAGCAAGACTACTTTCCTCTACTTCTCTGTTAAGGAAATAATTTGGGACTCCTAGTGTAGCAATGACTGCAAGGTAACAGTATCAACCTTTGCACTTCCTTTTTGACTTTATACAGTTGTTACAAGTTTGTGAATATATATTATTTGAATTCCTCTGGTGGAATATGTATTTAAAACTGGCACAAGACCCTAGTACCTGTCTTGTAGTAGCATACTATTTGTGTCACCTGCACAGGTATTTTTAATGTGCACAGTGTCAATACATTTATGTCTTTGCCCAACACTTTTAGCATGATTCTTACAAAACAGTATTTGCTGCAAATTAAAGTGTAAGTTGCATACTGGTGTGATGGGCTGTACATGTCATAATACACTCAATTGTTTACATAATTCAAATCAAACTTCCCAGACATTTACCAGAGACAGTCTTGTCTCTTTTATCCACAACATAACTGTCTTTATCAAGGCTGATAAGGCCAGGAGCAAGCATTCGTGTAAGACTGGTTGTGGGTGCAGACACTGCAGTCATACCACAGGTGTGGCCCTCCCTGGCTCCCAACACACACTGTCTTGTGGCAAGACAGGGATGTGAGAATACATATAAGTTGGGAGTTATTATGTAGGGCAAATGTCTATCAAATGTAGTTTAGTAAACTTTGGTGTGTTTGAACTGTGATGCTACCATGTGGTACGGGCATAGGTATGTGCATAATCATATATGTATGTATGCTTAGAAGCAGCAGCTGTGTGATGTGCCTATTAAACACCAGGCTGGTTGTATATTAGGCTAAGGGACCATATCTAGAGTTGCATCCGTGTTTGTGGGACATGTTAAATTATTATGATGGATATTTTACAAGCTCAGTTTTTCAGCAGCCTTATTAAAAAACTTTAGTGATTAAAATGTTTTAATTTGATAATATATAATTATTATTAATATATATAACATTTTGTTAGTCATTGGTGTGTTTTACAGTATGTTATACTTGTGTGCTGTTACTCGATATTCTTGTTGATACTACCTTTATCTGAATCTGTTGACATTAATGAGCTTAGGTTTATCTTTATGTAAACACCAAGAGAAAATCAATAGTGCCTTTGCACATATCAGTGTAGAAATGGACACAGGAAATTATTCAAATACTGATGGTGTTTCTCATAGACATGAGACTAATTGGGCATTATGTTGGTAATTAACCCAGGCACATTTGCCCACTGGGAACACAGGTCATCAAGAACTGTCATCCAGTATGTCCTATTCCATGCTGTCTTTGCAAGTTCTTCCCAGTTCTAATCCATTTTTGTTATCTCTGCTTCAAGATATCTCTGGTAAGTATTCCTAAACCTTCCTCCTGTTTCCTCCCTTGGGGGTTCCATATGAGGGCTTGTCTGGGGTGATACAGGATGCAGGTTTAGTGGGTGACCTCCATTGTCTCTTCTTGATTTCCTTCTCCAATGGAAGCTGTGGCCCTTTCCTAAAGAGTCATGTTGCTAAGTACAATTTCAGTTTCCCACTTTTGCACAGCCATCTGTTGATATCATCTATCATTTGTTAGCTAGGTCTTGCACCAGGTTTGCAAGCTGGGTATTAAGACATGTCCCCCAAGGAACTGGCTATAAATTGTTCTTCTATATATGACAGCTGTTCCTGGTCTGACTGGAAACAATAATTATGTAGTACTTATTTACTCTGTGTACCTAAGCTGCACTCGGTAGTCACCAAATGTAAACAGTTTATATAATATCTGTAATCGTTTTGAAAAAAAAGTCATTTATTTAAATGGTGAAAAGAATAGATTTTGATCACTAGATGTGGTAACTTGTTAAAATCATTTGCTGGGCTGATATTTAACTTTCAACATTTTGAATTTGTTAGTGACATTGTTTTTGAGGGAGTAAAAAAGCTGATGCATCAACATAGAAAGACTGATTTGTGCATTCATGTGAAGATTAAATTTGTGAAAATTGCTTGAATTGGTTCCTGGGCAGGAATTATATAAGGTGATAGTGAAAGGGGCGAAAACAATTGAAGAGACCTTTAAATAGACCTGTGCCACCTGTAAGTCAACATGTGTTTATTTCTTTTAGTCAGGCTCAGTTGCTCTGCTTTAAGATTTGGATACAGTAACTGGAAAGGAAACTGAGACTCATTAATACATCAGTGTGATGAGAACAAGGGATATGCTACCATTGCCTTGGTGGACTCTGGCAAGCCACTAGTGTTCTTTGAGCACACCCCCAGGTCTGCTGTAACCCTGTGGTGCAGGTAGAGTGTGCTGACAGGCACCCAACTAATCCATATGCCCTGACTACTATAGAAGGCTACTGCCTTATGATATTCCCAGCGTGGCCTGACTGCAGCCAACTGTGGATGTCTGACTCAACCTCTCTAGTCCTGCCTCCGTCAGACTCACTGGTGGACACAGGCCTGTAGTGAGTTACACAGTGGACACAGGCCTCTAGTGAGTTACTCAGTGGACACGGGCCTGTAGTGAGTTACACAGTGGACACAGGCCTGTAGTGAGTTACACAGTGGACACAGGCCTATAGTGAGTTACACAGTGGACACAGGCCTATAGTGAGTTACACAGTGGACACAGGCCTGTAGTTAGTTACGCAGTGGACACAGGCCTATAGTGAGTTACGCAGTGGACACAGGCCTGTAGTGAGTTACACAGTGGACACAGGCCTGTAGTGAGTTACACAGTGTACACAGGCCTGTAGTGAGTTACATAGTGGACACAGGCCTATAGTGAGTTACACAGTGGACACAGGCCTGTAGTGAGTTACACAGTGGACACAGGCCTATAGTGAGTTACACAGTGGACACAGGCCTGTAGTGAGTTACACAGTGGACACAGGCCTGTAGTGAGTTACACAGTGGACACAGGCCTGTAGTGAGTTACACAGTGGATACAGGCCTATAGTGAGTTACATAGTGGACACAGGCCTGTAGTGATTTACATAGTGGACACAAACCTGTAGTGATTTACATAGTGGACACATACCGGCAATGAGTTACACAGTGGACACAGGCCTATAGTGAGTTACACAGTGGACACAGGCCTGTAGTGAGTTACACAGTGGGCACAGGCCTGTAGTGAGTTACACAGTGGACACAGGCCTGTAGTGAGTTACACAGTGGACAAGGCCTGTAGTGAGTTACACAGTGGATACAGGCCTATAGTGAGTTACATAGTGGACACAGGCCTGTAGTGATTTACATAGTGGACACAAACCTGTAGTGATTTACATAGTGGACACATACCGGCAGTGAGTTACACAGTGGACACAGGCCTTTAGTGAGTTACACAGTGGACACAGGCCTGTAGTGAGTTACACAGTGAACACAGGCCTGTAGTGAATTACACAGTGGACACAAGCCTGTAGTGAGTTTCACAGTGGACACAGGCATGTAGTGAGTTTCACAGTGGACACAGGGCCTGCACTGGATTACATACTGGACACTGGTCTGTGCTGAATTACATGGTTATTGGTTGACACTAGGTACCCAGTGGACCTCTGCCTTGGACAGTCTATAGTGGATATTCAATCTGGACACTGGAGGCTGTCTGACTAAATGTGTCACGGATTGTGTGACAGTTATAGAAAGCATATATATATAGATGTTAATTAAGTGTTAGCACAGGAGAGAGTGGAACATGAGGAACAGTGAGTGAGAGAGTGAAACATGAGGAACAGTAAGTAAGAGTGGAACATGAGGAACAGTAAGTGACAGAGTGGAACATGAGGAACAGTGAGTGAAAGAGTGGAACATAAGGAACAGTGAGTGAGAGTGGAACATGAGGAACAGTAAGTGATAGTGGAACATGAACAGTATGTGAGAGTGGAACATGAGGAAGAGTGAGTGAGAGAGTGGAACATGAGGAACAGTAAGTGAGATAGTGGAACATGAGGAACAGTAAGTGAGAGAGTGGAACATGAGGAACAATAAGTGAGAGTAGAACATGAGGAACAGTAAGTGAGATAGTGGAACATGAGGAACAGTGAGTGAGAGACTGGAACATGAGGAACAATAAGTGAGAGAGTGGAACATGAGGAACAGTGAGTGAGAGAGTGGAACATGAGGAACAGTAAGTGAGAGTGGAACATGAGGAAAAGTAAGTGAGAGTGGAACATGAGGAACAGTGAGTGAAAGATTGGAACACGAGGAACAGTAAGTGAGAGTGGAACATGAGGAACAGTAAGTGAGAGTGGAACATGAGGAACAGTAAGTTAGAGTGGAACATGAGGAACAGTGAGTGAGAGAGTGGAACATGAGGAACAGTAAGTGAGATAGTGGAACATGAGGAAGAGTGAGTGAGAGAGTGGAACATGAGGAACAATAAGTGAGAGAGTGGAACATGAGGAACAGTAAGTGAGAGTGGAACATGAGGAACAGTATGTGAGAGAGTGGAACATGAGGAACAGTAACAAAGAGTAGAACATGAGGAATAGTAACTGAGAGAGTGGAACATGAGGAACAGTGAGTGAGAGAGTGGAACATGAGGAACAATAAGTAAGAGTGGAACATGAGGAACAGTAAGTGAGAGAGTGGAACATGGGGAACAGTAACATAGAGTGGTACATGAGGAACAGTAAGTGAGAGAGTGGAACATGAAGAACAGTAACAGAGAGAGAGAGAGAGAGAGAGAGAGAGAGAGAGAGAGAGAGAGAGAGAGAGAGAGAGAGAGAGAGAGAGAGAGAGAGAGAGAGAGAGAGAGAGAGAGTGGAACTTGGGGAACAGTAAGTAAGAGAGTGTAACATGTGGTCCCTGAAATGGTCCCTGTCACTAGAGGTGGTCCCCATCACTAGAGGTGGTCCATGTTCACTAGATGTAGTCCCTGTCACTAGAGGTGGTCCCTGTCACCAGAGGTGGTCCCTGTCACCAGAGGTGGTCCCTGTTACTAGAGGTGGTCCCTATCATTAGAGGTGGCCGCTGTCATCGGAGGTGGTACATGTCAATAGAGGTGGTTCCTGTCACCATAAATGTCATGCCCCTGTCAACCTTGCAGTAGTATGCAGTGGTAGTGTTGACAACTCTCACCTGTCAATCAAAGCTGTGTTCCACTTGGCTGCAGTTATAATCTCTGCCACCCTGCTGGTGGACCTGCAATGAGTCACACAGCTGGCACCTAGGGGATCCTTTACTCAGAAATGGGGACACACCACAATTGATTACTGGCAGGTAATGTTTTTGTAATGACATTTTAAAATATTTTTACATTCTATCATTTACCCAGTCACTCCCTGTTGGAGAACTGGTTAGTTGTTGTCACTTTATTGTGCAGTCCATGACAGTTGTAAGCTGAAGAGAGGGGGGACACAGTGGTTGGAACATTACAGTTGTAAGCTGTGTGTTGGATGGAGGGGGCACAGAGGTTGGAACATTACAGTTGTAAGCTGTGTGTTGGATGGAGGGGGCACAGAGGTTGGAACATGACAGTTGTAAGCTGTGTGTTGGATGGAGGGGGGCACAGTGGTTGGAACATGACAGTTGTAAGCTGTGTGTTGGATGGAGGGGGGCACAGTGGTTGGAACATGACAGTTGTAAGCTGTGTGTTGGATGTAGGGGGGCACAGTGGTTGGAACATGACAGTTGTAAGCTGTGTGTTGGATGGAGGGGGTACAGTGGTTGGAACATGACAGTTGTAAGCTGTGTGTTGGATGGAGAGGGGCATAATGGTTGGAATATGACAGTTGTAAGCTGTGTGTTGGATGGAGGGGGTACAGTGGTTGGAACATGACAGTTGTAAGCTGTTTGCTGGATGGAGGGGGGTACAGTGGTTGGAACATGACAGTTGTAAGCTGTATGCTGGATGGAGGGGGGTACAGTGGTTGGAACATGACAGTTGTAAGCTGTGTGTTGGATGGAGGGGGCACAGTGGTTGGAACATGACAGTTGTAAGCTGTGTGTTGGATGGAGGGGGTACAGTGGTTGGAACATGACAGTTGTAAGCTGTGTGTTGGATGGAGGGGGTACAGTGGTTGGAACATGACAGTTGTAAGCTGTGTGCTGGATGGAGGGGGCACAGTGGTTGGAACATGACAGTTGTAATCTGTGTGTTGGATGGAGGGGGGCACAGTGGTTGGAACATGACAGTTGTAAGCTGTGTGTTGGATGGAGGGGGGTACAGTGGTTGGAACATGACAGTTGTAAGCTGTGTGTTGGAGGGAGGGGGGTACAGTGGTTGGAACATGACAGTTGTAAGCTGTGTGTTGGAGGGAGGGGGTACAGTGGTTGGAAGAATACAGTTGTAAGCTGTGTGTTGGATGGAAGGGGGTAAAGTAGTTGGAACATAACAGTTGTAAGCTGTGTGTTGGATGGAGGGGGGTACAGTGGTTGGAATATGACAGTTGTAAGCTGTGTGTTGGATGGAGGGGGGTACAGTGGTTGGAACATGACAGTTGTAAGCTGTGTGTTGGAGGGAGGGGGGTACAGTGGTTGGAACATGACAGTTGTAAGCTGTGTGTTGGAGGGAGGGGGTACAGTGGTTGGAAGAATACAGTTGTAAGCTGTGTGTTGGATGGAAGGGGGTAAAGTAGTTGGAACATAACAGTTGTAAGCTGTGTGTTGGATGGAGGGGGGTACAGTGGTTGGAATATGACAGTTGTAAGCTGTGTGTTGAATGGAGGGGGATACACTAGTTGGAACATGACAGTTGTAAGCTGTGTGTTGGAGGAAGGGGGGTACAGTGGTTGGAACATGACAGTTGTAAGCTGTGTGTTGGATGGAGGGGGGCACAGTGGTTGGAACATGACAGTTGTAAGCTGTGTGTTGGAGGGAGGGGGGGGGTACAGTGGTTGGAACATGACAGTTGTAAGCTGTGTGTTGGATGGAGGGGGGCACAGTGGTTGGAACATGACAGTTGTAAGCTGTGTGTTGGATGGAGGGGGTACAGTGGTTGGAACATGACAGTTGTAAGCTGTGTGCTGTATGGAGGGGGCACAGTGGTTGGAACTTGACAGTTGTAAGCTGTGTGTTGGATGGAGGGGGGCACAGTGGTTGGAACATGACAGTTGTAAGCTGTGTGCTGGATGGAGGGGGCACAGTGGTTGGAACATGACAGTTGTAAGCTGTGTGCTGGATGGAGGGGGGCACAGTGGTTGGAACATGACATTGAAGCTGTGTGTTGGATGGAGGGGGGCACAGTGGTTGGAACATGACAGTTGTAAGCTGTGTGCTGGATGGAGGGGGCACAGTGGTTGGAACATGACAGTTGTAAGCTGTGTGTTGGATGGAGGGGGGCACAGTGGTTGGAACATGACAGTTGTAAGCTGTGTGTTGGAGGGAGGGGGTACAGTGGTTGGAACATGACAGTTGTAAGCTGTGTGTTGGATGGAGGGGGGTACAATGGTTGGAACATGACAGTTGTAACCTGTGTGTTGGAGGGAGGGGGGTACAGTGGTTGGAACATGACAGTTGTAAGCTGTGTGTTGGAGGGAGGGAGTACAGTGGTTGGAAGAATACAGTTGTAAGCTGTGTGTTGGATGGAGGGGGGTACAGTGGTTGGAACATGACAGTTGTAAGCTGTGTGTTGGATGGAGGGGGGGTACAGTGGTTGGAATATGACAGTTGTAAGCTGTGTGTTGGATGGAGGGGGATACACTAGTTGGAACATGACAGTTGTAAGCTGTGTGTTGGAGGAAGGTGGGTACAGTGGTTGGAACATGACAGTTGTAAGCTGTGTGTTGGATGGAGGGGGGCACAGTGGTTGGAACATGACAGTTGTAAGCTGTGTGTTGGATGGAGGGGGATACAGTGGTTGGAATATGACAGTTGTAAGCTGTGTGTTGGAAGGAGGGGGATACACTAGTTGGAACATGACAGTTGTAAGCTGTGTGTTGGAGGGAGGGGGTACAGTGGTTGGAACATGACAGTTGTAAGCTGTGTGTTGGAGGGAGGGGGTACAATGGTTGGAACATGACAGTTGTAAGCTGTGTGTTGGATGGAGGGGGGTACACTAGTTGGAACATGACACTTGTAAGCTGTGTGTTGGATGGAGGGGGGTACAGTGGTTGGAACATGACAGTTGTAAGCTGTGTGTTGGATGGAGGGGGGTACACTAGTTGGAACATGACAGTTGTAAGCTGTGTGTTGGAGGAAGGGGGGTACAGTGGTTGGAACATGACAGTTGTAAGCTGTGTGTTGGATGGAGGGGGTGCAGTGGTTGGAACATGACAGTTGTAAGCTGTGTGTTGGATGGAGGGGGGTACAGTGGTTGGAACATGACAGTTGTAAGCTGTGTGTTGGATGGAGGGGGGGTACAGTGGTTGGAACATGACAGTTGTAAGCTGTGTGTTGGAGGGAGGGGGGTACAGTGGTTGGAACATGACAGTTGTAAGCTGTGTGTTGGAGGGGGAGGGCACAGTGATGGAACATTGCACTTTCAGTCAGGAGAACAACATAATTATATAATTGCCACAGTTCACTCAGCCCAACATAGATGGTTGTAGCTGCTGGTGGATATATGAACACACAGGCTTTGTACAGTAATCACAGTGGGGCTGACATTGCTGATGATTGGACTGGCTAGTCCATCACCCTTGCATGGAGTCTCCACTGCAAGTGCAGCTCATGATCACTACTACACCTAGTTAACTTCTTGCAATGGGAGCCTAACTGGAGAAACGAGAGAGGAAATAGCAGAGCATACAAACATAAAGCAGTCATTATAAGATCTATGGGAGACGTTTTCTGGCAGTGTTTAGTGTTATCCACATGACTGATGAGCGTAGTGATTGCTGGTGGATGGCAGCAGGGAGAGGTGTTGGGCAGTGTATTTATACAAGTTGTAGGGCAGTGTTAGACATCTCACTGCCTCTCCTTCCTGGCATCATCTCTTGGTCTCCACTTCAGCTGTTCATCTGTTATAACAGCCATGTTAATCCACAGCTTCTTGGGCTAGTCTGTAAATGGGTGTATAAAATATACAGTGGTATTATGATACCTTAGCAACTGGGGCACCTTTGATTGTAACATGTAAGTACAGATGTACTTACTCATACATAACGATGTATACTTCAGACAACACAATTTGAAAACTATGCTTATGTTCAGTGTGGATGATTAGATGTGCTCGTTATTTACGGTGTTTGTGGTGCAGGTAAACCAGGTGTGTCTACCTGTCCGTGTGTGGATGTGGACAGGTACCTTGGTGGTATATCTCAAGGAAGCTCTGCTTGTAACAGTGTACACACTTGGTCTCAGGCTCTGTCATAATGATCCACATTCATAGATTGATGTTCTCTTATAATAGTGAAGTATTCTTACAACTGAGTGACCATAAGTTACTGATCACTCATAGGTGACAGTAGTTCATTGAACGGTTCCCTAAATAAGATAACAGTTGATAAATCACTAATATTTTAAATTCAAGTTTGCCAGCTCACATTATGCATTATTTGCTGAGCATCACCTGATCCAGCCACCAGGGGTATAGTATTATAGTAGTCAGTACTAGTCACTTGTAGGTTGTAATTAGGTCACGAACAAGCCATGTAATTATTATGTTGCAGGCGAAACAAATCTGTCTGCAGTTAGCGGCCACCGAGGGGAGCCACGTGGTGGTTGCGATCGGCCCAAGTCATTTCTACGAGACGAGATGGATGAATTTGATCGTGTTTTCAGCGAGTTGTTGTTTTCCCCACAATCTAGAACTTCAGCCTCACTCTCACAAAACAGTCGGTGGGCGAGTTTCGACCGAGTCGTGGAGGAATTTGAAAATGAGGCGGCAGACCTGCGGGTAAACAGTTCTTGCGTTTCGTCAGCCCATACTGTCACACAAACCAGACATAGTGGTAGCTTTAGTACTGAACACACGCCAACAACATGTAACTCAAGACAACACTCAGGTTCACCTTCATTCAAGCATTCAGCCAAAGACACTTCCTTCTTATCCTCACCATTCTCAGCAAGACTGCCACATGATCGCCATAGCAGTGGTGGGGAAGACGTCGCCAATGAATCGAACAGTGATGCATCATCATATTCACAATTTAGTCATTTGTGTGATCGAAGTGATAAACTGTTTGCCGATCTTCTAGATGACCTTGACAACCTTGGTGGTGACTCGGCGTCAGTGCGGCGGAGACGGCGTGCGCGGGATCTGTTTTCTGATTGGTTGTTTGGTAATGCTAGTATCAGCCGCCAGCAGGGGCCACTACTGTTGGGTGAGCGACCGATGTTACGCAGGAACCGAGCCGGCGTCGACAGAAAGCAGTACCTCTCAAAGCGACGAAGTGCAGACTTTTCAGATACTTCCAGTCGACCAGGATTCTACACCAGATGGCGCCGCCCACGGTCAACAGAGTTCTACAACGAGGTTGGTATTATAGAGGAACTACATTCTAGTCATTAAACATGCCACTGTCACCTTCTTTTGCTTCAGATTGTCAGTACACGTGCCATCATAAGTGTCGACCTCTCGTCACACTTGACTGCGAACATTGTTCGTCTTCTGATGGCACAGAAAGAATTTCACGAAATCATAGCGAGGCGTCTCTAATGAATGAGAAGCCCCGGGTGGTAAGAGCTGCGTGGTAGCAGATCCAGATCGTCCTCACATTGTTGATCCATGTCTTTATTCACCTCCTTCACTAACCTAACAGTTGTTGTTCTTGTCATCATTTACCACTTTCTCAACACTTTGTATATTAATTTGGCTGTCATAATCCTGTTGTGTTGTTTTCTTTTAATTCGCACCTAACCTGGTTACTTATAGCCCAACCGATGTGTGTTTGAATTATAACTTTCTGATGCAAGCATACGTTTAGATCGTACAAAAACAGAAATATTTGCTAGGGGACCAACTAAGATTTTGCCCTGTCTGGAACTTGCGACTGGCAGCCATTACAAAAATGGCTTATGAAAGATCTATTGAATCCTATTGATTAGCCGATCTACAGAGATCTCATCAGTTCACATTTTAGTAATAATGGAAATATAACATTTCTCGGGTTTTGTGTTTTTCTAGATGGTGAAGGGTCGACGTCGAGTGAAGTTGGTTAAGGTCACAATCCTATTCCTTCTTACTCTGCTTCAGCTATTTCACAAAATTTATGTCAGATGTAAAATTAGTGGCATTTCTAAGAACCACCAACTGTCCAGACAGTCACCATCAAGCCTCTCCTGGGATTGGCTGCTGGTGTACTTCCTTCATCACTTGCTTTGAACTTTCTAAACAAAACCCTTATATGCAAATCATGGTTTTGTTGGTTCACAAGCCCAAAGTGTTTCACTCACTGTTTTTTGCCTTTTGTTTTGTAGTTTTGTGATTCTATTCTGTCCGACACTACACATGCCACTGTCTGACTTATGTGTTTTGTAATATTGTGATTCTATTCAGTCCGACACTACACATGCCACTGTCTGGCTTATGTGTTTTGTAGTATTGTGATCATATTCAGTCCGACACTACACATGCCACTGTCTGGCTTATGTGTTCTGTAGTATTGTGATTATATTCATTCGGACACTACACATGCCACTGTCTGGCTTATGTGTTTTGTAGTATTGTAATTCTATTCAGTCCGACACTACACATGCCACTGTCTGGCTTATGTGTTCTGTAGTGTTGTGATTATATTCAGTCGGACACTACACATGCCACTGTCTGGCTTATGTGTTCTGTAGTGTTGTGATTATATTCAGTCGGACACTACACATGCCACTGTCTCGCTTATGTGTTTTGTAGTATTGTGATTCTATTCAGTACGACACTACACATGCCACTGTCTGACTTATGTGTTTTGTAATGTTGTAATTCTATTCAGTCCGACACTACACATGCCACTGTCTGACTTATGTGTTATGTAGTGTTGTGATTCTATTCAGTCTGACACTACACATGCCACTGTCTGGCTTATGTGTTATGTAGTGTTGTGATTCTATTCAGTCTGAAATTACACATGCCACTGTCTGGCTTTTGTGTTGTGTAGTGTTGTGATTCTATTCAGTCTGACACTACACATGCCACTGTCTGGCTTATGTGTTTTGTAGTGTTGTGATTATATTCAGTCTGACACTACACATGCCACTACCTGGCTTATGTGTTATGTAGTGTTGTGATTCTATTCAGTCCGACACTACCCATGCCACTGTCTGGCAAAATTTGTTTTGTAGTGTTGTGATTGTACTGGAATTCAGTCAGAGAGGCTACAAATACCTCAGAGTCAAGAACTTGCGGTAGATAGATGGCTGTCTGAATAACATAAATAAATTTAAAAAAATTTAACATACGCAGACACATGGAGCAGAATTTATATGGATATTCCAGACTGACTAGATGTTTACAACCAAAAAAACCATGACAGTTGTATGAAATGCAGACGGAGAGGGTTAATTATGTTGCACTGATGTCTGTCCCTACCAGTAGTCTCATTTATATTCATCACAAATGGTGCAGTTTCTTGCGGAACTGACTTGTTTGTACCCAGTTTGCATGTCATCTTAATTCTTAAAAAATCCTGGAAATAATTCAACATTTTAATTGTTGTAATATTTGATATTACCATCTTAACCCATGACTTTCAACTGTCTTTTACCCAATGCTAGCAAATGTTTTCTCTTAAGCCATGACTGTCAACTGTCTTTTGTGTTAATCAATGACTTTCAACTGTCTTCTGGCTTAACCTGTGACTGTCATCTATCAATGCTAGCAAATGTTTTGTCTTAGGGCATGACTATCATCTGTCAATGCTAGCAAATGTTTTGTCTAAGGGCATGGCCATCAACTGTCTTCTGACATAACCCGTGACTGTCACATGTCTTAACCCATGCCCATAGTTTGGTCTTCTTTTATTCTTGCATTGTCAGACTGAAGTCATTAGTTTATGATGAAACAGTTTGAATCTCCTCTAAGCGACACAAATTGAACACGGCCATTGGTTCCAAAGACATTATTCTAACTGAAGGGTGCATCAGATTGCCCTTCCTCCTACTTGGTTTCACAGCAGTAACACATTCTTACATTACCTCAAACTCACTTCACTTCACCTTTTCCTCGACTGTTTTGGTTCTGATTTGTTTCACTTGCTCTGTGTTTAACCTCCAGAAGTGAGTTACATGTGACCCAGACTTATTAGTGTTAACGAGGCATTGTTTCCCTTTATTGTTGGCTGTCAGATGTTGCCGTATACTACAGTAGCTGTAGGCTATGGCACTGACACTTGTACAATTTGTCAATGGGTTTTACCTTCCAGTAAAGATACAGTTTACAGTGGAGGGAGGATCGAAGGAAGCCAGGTGACCCAGTGGGGTGGTGGAGGAGGGGGGGGGGGGGTAAATGGACTGAATTAATAATAAAATGTACATTATTAAATAAAAATATTGTGCCTTATTAATTAACATTTAATATATGATAACACCAAAGTTAGCTTGCAAATTGCATACATTTATATTATAAAACAATCTGTTTGCATGTTTTGTCCAAGCATATCTCCATCAGTTTCACAAGAATGGGGTGGACATTTTATAGGCATGCTAGTGGGTTAATTAAGTGGTTCATAGATATTGATTTGGGGTCCAACATTTGAAAAGGCTATACCCAACATTACAATGGTGGAATTGAATGTTTTTTTGTATCACCATAAAGATAATAATTCCATGTATAAATATATACATAGACATTTTGAATAGTTTTCACATTATTGCAGTTGACTTTGATTGGTACATTTTCAGTGACCAGAATTATGCAAACAATACTTTTGTGTACAAAATTGAAGTCACATTTCAGTGCAATTATTTGCAGGGTGGGTCAGTCACCAATATTTAGAGTTTAGAACCACTCCCTAGGATTCCATTTGGAGATATCCATTGGCATAGATGCAGCTGTATATGGAAAATGTCTTTTCCCCATGCAAAGTCATGTAACTCAGCTAGTGCACATGTTATGTTCGTTTCCAGGTGCTTGCTTCCTTGAACCAGTGTGAAAGTGCTTTACATGAAGTGTTCATTCATATTGGTGCACAGTTTCTTGTATTTATGTTTTATGACAGTCTTTATTAAAACAGGCCATTATTATATACCATAATGTATGGAATTAAGTGGTTTGGCAAATAGATGTTTGTTCTTCACTCATTTATATGAATAAAGTTATTAATGTGTTTTATGACTTAAACATATTTAGCCTGTGCCACCCATCATTGTTTTATTTCAGCCTGCTACTGCTACTCAATTGCTTTTAATAACATGCTTATTAAATGTAAAGATACTACTGACTAAGACTGCATACATGATAATATTCACTAAGACTTAGAATACATGATAATGATAACTTTGTCTACAGGATGATATTGACTGAGACTTTGATTACATAATGGTATTCACTAAGACTTATTACACTGGCTGGTTTTGAGTGAGACATATCTACCTGATAATATTGAATTATTGATTGAGCATTTATCTACTGGGTGATATTGAGTAAGACTTTGCTTACATCAAGTTACAGGATGATATTGACCGAGACTGCAAACAGGATGATATTGACTGAGACTTTGCCTACATGATGATATTGAGTAAGACTGCCTGCAGGATAATATTGACTGAGACTTTGCCTACAAGATGATATTGACTGAGACTGCCTACAGGATGATATTGACTGAGACTTTGCCTACAGGATGATATTGACTGAGACTGCCTACAGGATGATATTGACTGAGACTTTGTCTGCAGGATGATATTGTCCGAGACTTTGCCTACAAGATGATATTGACTGAGACTGCCTACAAGATGATACTGACTGAGACATTGTCAGTAAGATGATAGTGACTGAGATTTTGCCTACAGGATGATATTGACTGAGATTTTACCTGCATGATGATATTGACTGAGATTTTATATACATGATGATACTGATTGAGACTTTGCCTACATGATGATATTGACTGAGACTTTGTCTACAGCGTGATATTGACTCAGATTTTGCCTACATGATGATATTGACTGAGACTTTGCCTACATGACGATATTGACTGAGACTTTGCCTACATGATAATATTGACTGAGACTTTGCCTACAGGATGATGCTGACTCGGGCTATCACACGGGCAACAGCACACTGCAGTCGGTGGCAGCAGCGGCTCGCGGCGCAGGTGTCAACGATGCCGCACTGTCACGGGAAGAGCTGCGGTGCTGTATTCAGGCCTTCAATGACAACCACCATGGCCTCATCATGACATTGGTCAGTCCTTTGCTAAGCAAATTCTACATTGCATTTAGTGTTTATTATACATTAAAATAAACACTAAAATTACCATAATTACTATTTCTCATTTAATTTGTTCATGATAGCAGAATTTCATAATGTCATCGTCGTAGCGAGGCGTGGTGGTTGAGTAAAAAGCACGATGGTAAAATGTGGGGCCGGTTTCATGAAGTGTTCATAAAGTTACCCAATTACGTAGCATCACATATTTGCATAAACTCCTATGTTCGTTTACAGAAAAAAACGTGTAATTCACTGAGACAATCATCTTAGCATTAAGAACGTTCTTAGCTGCTTCATGAAACCGGCTCCTGTCGTATACTCATAGAGCTAATGGTATCAATCTACAAAAATCTTTATGGGCATTGATTCAGCTACTTCCAAGCAAAAATGTTCTCTTATAATGGAGTAAGCACCATGAACAGTTTCTAGGCAGATACTGGCTCTATACAAGACAAGAGTATTATCTCTAGGGCTCTGTGTCACTCACATACAAAGTGCTGCTATATTCTGCCAGGACCCACAGTTGGAGACATTCCAGGGCTTCATCCGGGTGCACCTGAACCTGATCCGGCCCATCAACATGTCGGTGTCCGGCCGCCCTCCGTCCTTCTACGAGGTGCTCACTCATGAGGGAGAGGCCCGGGAGAAGGAGGAGGAGGAGAAGGAGCACATCACCTCCTTCTACCTACCCAAGAACACCACCAAGGTGGTACACATCTGCAGGTGAGCACTGGCGGAGGCTTGGGAAGTGAACACTTCAAGTTTGGGAATGTTGGAGGTGGGCTTTCTTGAATGAACACTAGGTGTGGTGGGGGTTTGGGAAATGGATGTAGGAGATTTGTGTGAGTATAGGAATGTGACATTGGTAGTAGGAGTTCCGGGAAGTTATTGTTGCAGGATAGTGTATGCAAGCATGCATAAACATGTAAAAATACATGCGTGCACAAACACACACTTTCCATATACACTGGCAGATAGGAGAAGTAGAACGATAGGAATGGGGGATGATCGGGATGGAGAATGATAGGAATGGGGGGTGATAGGGATGGAGGAATGACAGTGATGGGGAAATGATAAGGATGAGGAAATGATAGGGATGAAGGAATGACAGTGATGTGAAAATTATACGGATGAAGGAATGACAGTGATGGGGAAATGATAGGGATGAAGGAATGACAGTGATGAGGAAATGACAGTGATGGGGAAATTATAGGGATGAGGAAATGACAGGGATGAAGGAATGACAGTGATGAGGAAATGATAGGGATGAAGGAATGACAGTGATGAGGAAATGACAGTGATGGAGGAATGACAGTGATGGGGAAATGACAGGGATGAAGGAATGACAGTGATGGGGAAATGATAGGGATGAAGGAATGACAGTGATGGGGAAATGACAGGGATGAAGGAATGACAGTGATGAAGAAATGATAGGGATGAAGGAATGACAGTGATGGGGAAATGATAGGGATGAAGGAATGACAGTGATGGGGAAATGACAGGGATAAAGGAATGACAGTGATGAGGAAATGATAGGGATGAAGGAATGACAGTGATGAGGAAATGATAGGGATGAAGGAATGACAGTGATGAAATGATAGGGATGAAGGAATGACAGTGACGAGGAAATGATAGGGATGAAGGAATGACAGTGATGAAATGATAGGGATGAAGGAATGACAGTGATGAGGAAATGACAGGGATGAAGGAATGACAGTGACGAGGAAATGATAGGGATGAAGGAATGACAGTGATGAAATGATAGGGATGAAGGAATGACAGTGATGAGGAAATGACAGGGATGAAGGAATGACAGTGACGAGGAAATGATAGGGATGAAGGAATGACAGTGATGAAATGATAGGGATGAAGGAATGACAGTGATGAGGAAATGACAGGGATTAAGGAATGACAGTGATGAGGAAATGATAGGAATGAAGGAATGACAGTGATGAAATGATAGGGATAAAGGAATGACAGTGATGTGGAAATGACAGGGATGAAGGAATGTCAGTGATGGGGAAATGATAGGGATGAAGGAATGACAGTGATGAGGAAATGATAGGGATGAAGGAATGACAGTGATGGGAAAATGATAGGGATGAAGGAATGACAGTGATGAGGAAATTATAGGGATGAAGGAATGACAGTGATGGGGAAATGATAGGGATGAAGGAATGACAGTGATGAGGAAATTATAGGGATGAAGGAATGACAGTGATAGGGAAATGATAGGGATGAAGGAATGACAGTGATGAGGAAATTATAGGGATGAAGGAATGACGGTGATGGGGAAATGACAGGGATGAAGGAATGAAAAGCATGGAGAGGTGCTAGGTAAAAGCTACAGAGCAAGGGTAATTAGATTGGCGGTAAGGAAAGGAGGGGAGGGGTAGGAAGGGGTTGGTAGAGGAGGGAGGCAGATTGGTGGGGAGGCAGAGTTGAAGGCACAGGGGATATGGGAAGGGCTGATAGGAATGTACTGTAATGACTATAAAATAATTAAACTATTAGTCATTATGGTTGGTATGTTGGTGTGGAGGAAGGAAGTAGACACTCATAGTGCACATTTGGAAGAAGAAACAACATCCTAGTTAAGAGAGTAATGGAGATAGTTGTAAGTTAAAGAGAACATATCAATGTTGTGTTTCAGTGAGACAACGACGGAGCAGGTGATCCGAGCACTGCTCGCCAAGTACAAGATCACTGACAACCCCCGCAAGTTTGCACTCTATGAGAAGGTTGAAGAGAATGGCAAAGGTATAACACCCTACCCACCAGCCACACCCCATTCACCTGCCCAACCCCATTCACACAGCTGCACCCAATGCTGTGTTCCAATGGGCTCATGTTTAGTGTAAATATGAATGTGACCCCTACGTGACCCAGTTGAATAAATTGATAAGTAATGAAGTCGGACTGCTTCTGTACTTTTGAGTTCACTAAGTTGTACTCACAGTAAACATGATGCGATTGAATGCAGCATTAGTCTAACCCCTGGCACAGTGAACTCATTATACACAATGCTGCCGAATTATGAGTTTATTACTAAGTACTTGTTGTTAAATGTGAAGAAGACAAGCTACGTTCCTGGTTTAGCCAATGGACAATGTGTACCTGATGTAAACAATAGTGTGTGGTGTTGCAGTGCGGATGCAGCGACTGGTGGATGACAAGTGTCCTCTGCCGCAGTGTCTCAGCTGGACGGCTGCCGGACTCGACACTCACATGTTTGTGCTCCAAGAAAACGACACGGGGGAGATCATTGTGAGTGGCTTCACCTGCTTCTTGGCAATGGCAAATCTCATCCCTTTCTAGTTGTGTTTCTAGTCGGGACAACCACATGTAATGTTTTTTATTGTACAACTAAAAATAATAATAAGGTAACTTCTTTTTTGTCTAAATTCTCGGAAACCAAACCCAGATGCACATTATAACTAGTATTATTTTTGTTATTTTCATAGTTTGAAATACTCAGGAAGTATTACCTGCCTGTGGAGGCTGGACATGGCAGTTGCATCATAATGGGAAAACAAACACTTTTTTTTTTTTTTATTCATATTAAGTTTTTGGTACCTGATTTGATGTGGGAAAATAAGATAGTTGTTGTCAACCAGTGATGTGGCTGCAGTGATGTTGTAAGTAATGTTGTTGTGCAGTGGGAGGCATTCAGTCTGCCGGAGCTGAACTGATGTTGTTGTGCAGTGGGAGGTGTTCAGTCTACCGGAGCTGGACTGATGTTGTTGTTGTGCAGTGGGAGGCGTTCAGTCTGCCGGAGCTGGACTGGTGTTGTTATTTGTGCAGTGGGAGGCATTCAGTCTGCTGGAACTGGACTGATGTTATTTGTGCAGTGGGAGGAGTTCAGTCTGCCGGAGCTGGACTAATGATGTTGTTGTTGTGCAGTGGGAGGCGTTCAGTGTGCCGGAGCTGAACTGATGATGTTGTTGTGCAGTGGGAGGTGTTCAGTCTGCTTATACTGGACTGATGTTATTTGTGCAGTGGGAGGAGTTCAGTCTGCCGGAGCTGGACTGATGATCTTGTTGTTGTGCAGTGGGAGGAGTTCAGTCTGCCGGAGCTGGACTGATGATCTTGTTGTTGTGCAGTGGGAGGAGTTCAGTCTGCCGGAGCTGAACTGATGATGTTGTTGTGCAGTGGGAGGTGTTCAGTCTGCCGGAGCTGGACTGATGATGTTGTTGTTGTGCAGTGGGAGGCATTCAGTCTGCCGGAGCTGGACTGATGATGTTGTTGTCTGTGCAGTGGGAAGCGTTCAGTCTGCCAGAGCTGGAATTATGTTGTTATTGTTGTTGTCTGTGCAGTAGGAGGCATTCAGTCTGCCGCAGCGGGACTGATGTTGTTGTTTTACAGTGGGAGGCATTCAGTCTGCCGGAGCTGGAGAACTTCCTGAAGATCCTGGACCGGGAGGAGGCAGAGTATGCAGAGCAGGTCAAGGCCAAGTACCACTTGCTCAAGCTCCAGATGACACAGCGGCTTAAACAGCTCAACAAGGAGTGCCCCACGGACGACAAACGACAACCAGTGTTTGTATAGGCGACTGAGTCCTAGAGGAAGGGGAGGGCATGTACGTGTATGGTGGCTCAGAGGTTGGTTGTCGCGAGTAAAAAGTTGTTACACCAGAGCAAGTCAAGACAGATAACTGTGGAAAGGGAGGAGTGTGGGAGAAGGAAAGCGTGAACTCGGCTGTGCCGACTGGAACAATTGTTATGTCCAAGCTGGTGTTGCCACTGCTGCACCAGTGCACTTCTGCACAAACCTGCTCACTTCACTACGAGTCTAATTTTGTGTAAGAATGAATCTTTCTGTAAATATATTGTTCACTGTGCCAGAATGGAGCAGTTTATACGTAACTATTTTGTGATTGTTATGTGCACATAGCTCAGGCAAACTAATTAAACTGCACAGTGAAACTGGACTTTTGAAGTCGTTATTGATTGTAATATATGATGTGGGAACCGACGTTTGTGGAAATCTTAGTTATGGGGAGAAAGCTGAATTAATGCCTGTCTATAAATACCGGGCCACACTTAATTCATCTGAGAATTGTGCACAAACATGTGTCTAGATCCTACAGTCAATTCGAGGTACGTCTTGTGATGTGTTGCAATAGGTATTGCGTTTTCATTATATAAAACAGCACACAGAAATGTTTTACTGGTGCTTCACGTTTTGTTGTAGTCTATACTGTTGATGTTGGTTTGAATTAGAACAGCCTCATTTATTAAATATCTTGCAATTTTCAGGCCAGATCCCTCCGTTTCTTGTGAGTAGGACAATTATTAATACACCTGTACACAGCTGGTGTGATTATTCTTAAAATTAGTTATGTATCGATCATTATGACCCTTTCTTTTGGTTTGAAAGTTTGAGGAATTTGTGTAAAACAATGTATAATATGGTTGTGTTTGTTATTTTAGAACCATGTTTAATTATAAAGGATTTAAAAGTTGTTGAAGCCGAGTTACTTTTGTAAGTCTTGAAATGTTAACCAGAAAGAAACATTGTTGTGACTGTGACAGTCACTGGGTCAATCTGTAAAAACTTTCAGGTAATCATGACAGATGAACAATTTAAGTACCAATTAATGTGTAAAATTATTGATTAAAAATGTAATGCTAGTCAAGAAATCGAATAAAGCATTGTTGCTAAATTGATTACTGTGTTGTAAGTTGTACAAACATTACTGATACTGACAAGTGACATGCAACGTGCAACATGCGGTGTGCACAGAGGACTGAGCACATGGGATGAACATAGACACAAGTGTGAAGAAGCTATCTGTTGGATGCACTAGGTCTGTCGGGAATGACTCGGAAATACAGTACATCTGTGGGGATACACTCGGGCCTGGGGTAATAGTAATATTAACGATTACAATATTGAAGTAATAGGTTGAGCAAAAGTTCAATGTAATAGTAAACAATGAACAGTGTAATAGTAATTGACCTATTACTTTTATACTACTATTGAACATTTAAACTGAATTTCAACTACATAACAATTCCACTTGATTAGGTTGTAGAATCCACTAGTTTCTCCAGGTTTTATGGTTGCTACCCTGTTGGCAACTTCAGCATCGCCCTGGTAAGTTTTACCCTAGAGTTTTATGAGCGTTTACATAGCAAGAGACACTGGTACAGTGGGACTGCTGCCGTTGACTAAAGGGATTTAACTGGGCTTTTACTGCTTTGAAGCCAGTTCTGCCAAGTTGGCAACTACCCTTTTCAAGTAAGCCTATGGGTTTAGTGACTGCCTCCATGGTGCACACCATTCAGCCTAAACTACAGAGGGCGTGAAACACATCCTGATGTATTTGTACTTGAGCAAATAGTTAACTGTCCACCACGCAGCAGTAGAGCAATGTGGTTTAATTATAATAATAATCCACCAAGTTATGTGGCATTGACTATTGCTTTTCATTCCAGTAATAATAATAAACATTGTTTATTCACGATAACCTTATAAAATATACATTTTATCTTCCTAAGGGTCGTGATTGTAAAATATTAGAGTACAAGTAAATGTTATAGAAATGCTAAACAAATTATTTAAATAAAATAGTATATTGCATAATGTAGTTAAAGGTACTCAACCAATTCGATTGTCTTGCTCCTCGCGTTTCTTAGTAATTTCACAAAAAAACAGAGTAATCAGGTGCTCCCCAATGACATCCTAGTTCGTTTATGCATACGTATTAGTTCGTTTTTATAAAATGAATACAAAAACTGTGAACTCTCGTTTTTAGTAAAAACCGGATCCGGTTTTTTGCTTTGATTTTAGCCGAGTATGGACATTGAACTCGGCGTAGAATCGCGTTCTTGTCTTCTCGTGATCGCGAATTATGGGCGATATTGACCTTTGACCCCCATCCTTTAGCGTTGTTGGTGTTATGGAATTCTGACTTTAGGCAATGAGTGGACGTCCACGAACATATATGCCACCGACACGGCAACATTAAACAGTACCCACGCATCAAGGTGTATTTCTATTAGAGAACGACTATGGAAGAAACAAAGCAAACAGGAGTTGGCGACAGTGTCATTGGACTGTGGCCGTGGGCCGTTGCCCGTGCCGTGGACGTGATGTCAGTCACAATATCAACAGACGAGATGCAGCGTTCGCAAAGGTTCTTCCAGACAGGTTAGTAATTTCGATTTATTCAGCTATAATCACGTATATTTAGACGTATGAGTATATATATTAATGTTGCTTGTACAAAATGTATTTGATTGTTTTCCTTTTAGTCATTGGCAATGGCAGTATGGGCGGCCTGGCTGGGCCCTGTTTACTATTAGTAGGCTTGGGAAAATAGTAATAGTGTAAATGCATTATAAATGATCCGTAACGATTATAATTATGTAATGTAATAGTAATTTTAAAAATATATTACTTTTATATAAATTATGGGACATTTAAAAAATTAATTTGAATTCAATTGTATGTAGTCTTGGTATTTAATTATTTACAAGGAAAAGAATATTCCAGTAGTTTCACCAGGTTTTTTTATTGTCCCTTCTGTGAGTTTTTGTTATGTTCAGAAAAACAGTGCCCCTCAATACCATGGACATTAATGCCCATAACATGTATATATTATATAGATAACTCTTGACCGTTGGCATTGGTTGCATTTGGCAGGTGGTCATTCATTGCATTGCAACTTTTGCAAGTACATTAAAATTATTATTGTTAGAAACAATCAGTGCCGACTATTAATACATGTACTATATTTTCAGAACTTGAGGTGTGTCGACACCACATGCAGATGTATGCTTCAAAGCTCTTCACCTTCAGGTAAACGAGTGTTATCAAATGTGGTTACTCTGTCACCAAACCTGTTATCAAAATTATAAATACAAGCAATAAACAAGTATGTCATAGGCGGATCCAGGCGGGCCTGGGGACAGGTGCCCCCCTAGACCATAAGAATTTGGCGTGTCTGCAAATCTTTTATAATGGGCCCACGCGACTGTGTCCTCCCAGACCGTTTGAAATGTGCCCCAGTTTAGGTGATAATAATAAGCTGAAGTTATGGCATCTTCCAATATCACCACTCCAGTGGAGCGGGTGATGTTATGGCAGCGTAGTAGCGACAACATTTAGACTACACCATTTGGTTTGGCCGCCAGTGGAGGTTTTTGTGCCTCCCATACTCGATTTCTGGATCCACCCCTGTATGTGATAGTTTTGTTTGTCTGCATGAGGATTTTGCAGTAATGTGGTGTCCTCGTTAAATTGCATATTGTTGTTAGAAATGCATGTGAATTAAAGACAATGTAAAGTAAAAACATTTTATTGAAACTATTTGATGAGATTGACTACAGAATAATGAAAAGTACAATACAACTACAGGTACAATCACTGCACTTGATGTGTATAATGTAATACTTTTTAATATCACATGCACATAAAATGCAAAACAACAATAGAAACACAAATTAGGAAGAGGTTGAAAAAATGTCAGGTATATATAAAAAACAAACAGATACTTTTATCAAGATTCTTTGTTACAAAAAAACAACACTAGTACACATGATGTCAAATGCTCTCACAAAATTAGTGACTAAACAATTATGTGTATTAACAACAATTTTTAATATCGCATGCCCATAAAATGTAAACCAGTGAGAACAAATTACTTAGGAAGATGTTTAGTTGAACAAATGAACTATTATGAATCATAATTGTCTTTTTAACAAAGAATCATAATTTATGGTTCTTTGTTAAAAAACATCAATGATTAGAAAATTCGAAAATTTTGTAGTTTATGCAATGCTTGGTATGTATGTTTACAACTCGCAAATAATAGTGACTAGACTAGTCAGGGTCATCGCCATGTGACTGAGAATTACATGTACAATCACTACATGTTACATTGCTCAGGTTTACTCAGTTGTATGAAGAGTACCGGCTACAGACCGCAATATTTTTGTACGAATAGTCTACGCATATTAATTTCAGTGTGGCTGAACGCTTCCCACATAAGTCGAGATGGTGTTCGAATTAACAGGTCTGCCAGGGATTAAAGTTTAAAGCGCTTTGAGCAATCCCGAGGACTGGATACTACACCATATCAGTACAGGTATATAATCATCATGCAAAGTGAAAATGTAATGTAAATTATTTGTGAAAATATAAACCAGTGATAAAAAAGAATAATTTAGAAATATGAAACGTGGCATGAAAAGTATGATAACAGTCCTCATGATACATAGAGATGCTGCTGTCAGTGTATCAACAGATTGTTGTTGCAAAATGTGAAAAGGCTTTCAATACCATTACTTCATCACAAACTTGTGTTGTTTTATATAACAAGTACCTGGTGTACGTTGCAAGAACTCAGCTGGCTGCCACTGACTATCAGCAACACAAAGACAATGAAACCCTACCACTGTAACAATGCTGGATAATTGATGTATTTTGTAATAGACACTGCTAAAAGTTAAAGTTGAATTGAATACAAATACCATGTATTATTGACTTTTGATAAATGTGTCATCACATATAAAATATAATACATGTCAGAGCCATGCTAATTGTCACTTTGTCTCCGGTATAGGTAGATGCGGATGTACAGCAAAATGTCAGGAGGCTGGTATGCAGTACCATTGAAGACAGCGAACACATACAGTGATGTCATCGATATCCAAACCGATGTAGTTCACCGAAGAATGCTCGACACTGAACCTGTCTCACAAGCTAGTCAGGCGTCACCATATTCGTATGTCGAGCAACCTGCATTCTACATTGGTTTTTAGTCAGTTAAGCTAACTGACTGACCTGGAAGCCAGTGTACACCCCATCGGCACTGGGGAATCTGTCACGGATGCAACACACGACACAATTGGGATCAGTCGGTGGACATTCACATGACAAACCATTAATATGCGGCATGCTGCATGGCTGTAGAATCTTGTCCGAGATCCTGGACAAATACAGCTGCCCAGTATGCCATATTAACTTGGAGAACTAGTGATACTAAGCACACTAGTCCAATCTCCTATAAAGAAAAGCATATATTCAGTAAACAAAAACAGGTGTTATTGTAGTGTTGGTAGTAAATAATTATGGAATGTTCATTCTCATAATCAGTAAATGTAAAATAATGTTTCATGTGTGACCTGCAGCATTTCACACAAAAAAACGACAGCAAGAAATGTGCTACTACAGCTGCATCTATACATGTTGATATCTTAGGAACAGTCAGTGTTTACCGGGGTTGTTCCGGAGGAGGGAGAGGGTGGGTTGATACAGCATGCAGACATTAGTAGAATGTGCTTTTTTTTCAAAACGGTGAAAAATTTTAACTATTTTTTCTTTATAAGGTGTTCATTGTCATTACATGAATTAAAAAAATTTCAATTTCATTACAGTGATGCCTGATCTTAGTCAATATTATAGACTGATTTGAATTCTGCTAATCAGTAAAGCATCAGTAGAGGATTTATATTTTTTGTTTTGTTTTCAGTATACAAATTCATGTCCGTGTCTGCCATGTGTAACTACTACACATATTCATGTTTGACATTTTAAGGTTCTGCCTGAACGTTGAATGGTCAAGGTGAATGTTGGAAATTACAAAATGATGTGTTATTGTGATGCTAACAGTACTCGCCAAGTATTCAAAGGTTCATAACATGTATGTTTACCTTCTTCAAAAATGAACAATTTATTTTATAAACTTATTTCTGAGTCATCGCCGTATGCTAAATACTTTTAAAGGTGTATTAATATGCCTGTGGGTATAATATAAGTGCAGAAGTCAACTTAGTTTTCCACATCCAAGATGTTATTATTAAAATGTGTATGAAAACAAATATATATGTAAATGTGCACATTACAATTTTTTGATAACTTATATGTGGTTGATTGTTATAAATTTGAAATTACCTGGATTGATCAAATGTGGGCCTCCCGCAGACTATGTATCCTCCCAGTGTCTGCCTGACCCAGGTGACCGCCTTAGCTCCTCTTCTGCCTCCTCTCATTCCCATTCTTGGGTTGCAGTGTGGCCTCTAGCGATATCATAATTCAAGTTACGTATTATGCATTCATATATTGCTGTGGTGAGAATATATACACATATTGGTAAACACACAAGAATAGCTGGCATATGTCAGTTGAAAGGTATCACAGGATACCAATTACATAAACTGTAGCCAGGCACCAAGGACCACAACGGAAACAAGTGCGAGCATTATCTTGTTTAATCTTTATATATGGTGTACTTTAACTGTATTTATATTTTATGTATTTACACGTTTACATTTTTATATTTAATAAAATCATCATCACCATCATGGTCGTCAATATAACAAATCTCAATTATTTTGCATAAACTACAATGCAAACCAACAACA